>QEPC01008874.1:751463-778282 GCA_003113815.1 Sphenodon punctatus
AGGAATGAAGAAGCCTTACTGTAGGATGCATAGCAAGGGACAGAGTGATTTTTTTGGTTGGGGGCCACTGAGCACTGAAACGGAGTGATTTGGGGAGCCAGAGCACTGAAATGAGGGCCAGTACCCACCCAGTGGCAGTCTCCCCCCTGCCATCCCCCCATAACCTCCCACTCACCCCTGCCAGGCTGCTGAGGATCTGAGTCTGGGGACTCAGCTCCGATAGGCCCCAAATCTGGTGCACTCTGCCCACTCCAAGCCACGCCCCTAAGCCACACCCCCTTGGCCCGTTTCCGGCGCCCTCGTCGGTACATGACCCGCAGAATGTGGTCAGGCCAATTAAGATCTACTGCCAGTAGCTGGAACCTAGTTACATACTCCAGCAGCAGCCCACGTCCCTGCTTTAATCCCACAATAGCAGATTCTGCATCCCTTACCCTATGGGGGTAATCGAATAAGGTGAACTCCTGTACAAACTTTGCATAGTCCTGCAATAAGTCGCTCTTACTGGTGAGCAATGGGGTTGCCCAGGCCAATGCGTGTCCCTCCAGTAATCCTATAATAAAGACCACCTTCCGGGCGTCGGTATTGTAGTTTTGGGGTTGCATCGAAAATGCTAATTCGCACAGTGCCAGAAACCCCTGAAACTGCATCTCCGGCATATTTGCTAATTTTGGGCCCCTTCGGTTCCCGGGGCCCGGGGGGGTCCGTCGGGGGCGGGGCGACCGCCTGTGGTGAGAGTGGCGCTGCCGCTCCCTGGTTGGCCTGTTGGTCCTTGAGGTCTTTTACCTCCATCACAAGGGACTTGACAATGCGCATCAGTTCTTGGACCTCTGCGGAAAGTTGCTCCATGGCAGGGGACGGGGCTATGCGAAGAGGAGAAGGGAACAGGAGATGTAGTTGGTGATAGTGTGAGGATCCGAAGTGGGAACTCAGTTCCTCGGGGAACAAAGGAGGGGACACAGCACACACACCAGGAAGGGTGGGGGACGCAGCATGGCAGTGCCTGGAAAACACGCCCTCAGGTTGGGATAGGGCTATTGGGAGATTAGTCCCTAGCCTGATTCATCACAGGGCATCTGGGTGAGCGCACGCCCTGTTTGCTGCTTAGTTGATCACACACACACGGGGAAAGGGAAGGGACAGGGAGAGTGTACGTCGTGGGGGAAGGGAACAATGCACACCCCAGGAACGGGGTAAGAGTAGGACAGGACTTGCACTCTTAGGATGGGCCCAGGGTAGTGCTCCCCAGTGCCCCCGGGTCTGCACATGTGCCGAAATACCCACCCCACTCACCCCAAACACACGCCCACACACTCACCACAGTTGCTCAATCCACTCAGTGCACTCATACCACAAACACTTCAACAGCAATGGGAAATCACGCAGGCGAAGCAAGAAAGGAAAAAGGGGGGGGCCAGTCTCACGGGCTCAAGCATCCAATCACCAGCAACGGGGATCGTCTTCAGCGGGCTTTTGTACTAGTGCCCCAGGCATTGCCGAAGTCTCGCTGAGCAGCGCACGGGCTGGGGCGTGGCTTCTGATGCTCGCGTCTCGTTGTTCACTCCTCCGCCTGGGTAGTTGTCAGGGGAGGGGGCCGTGACTGCGTTCCCCGGCCTCTCACTTTGGCGTGGCCCCGACATCGGGGTGTTCCCTGCACCGACTGGCTTCCGGGGGTAAGGTGGGGAGTCCCGCTACGAGATGAGTTCTCTCGGGGGGGCGAGGGGATTGCAGGCGAACAGGTCGGGGTTTCGTGGCGTGGTTCCTGACAAAGAGTAAGATACTTTGGACTCAGTTAATCAGAGCCAGGCTTGCTGAGTCTACCACCTGACCCTGACTACCACTTTTAGGGCTGATCTGCCACCCTCCCTATTTGACCTGCTAGTCTACCTCTTTAGCCGTGGCAGCTCTTAGATTTCCTCCTTTGGCCGTCAGCCACTTGGATGGCTGGTACTCAGATCATGCAGAGCTTCACAGACATGCACAGTGAAGAAGCAGCCCCAAATGCACTTCTGAACCTCCTTTGCCACTGCTGTCCATCTCATGCTGCTGCTGTCGCCTCACATTGGCCGTTTTTAGACATTATGGTAACCACTCACAAATAAGTGCTTGTAATATCTACTCACCAACAATTTTGTGGTGCATAGCAGCTACTGTGCTATCACTCATAGCAAGTGGCCCTCTTGGGTCCACTGTGAGGTCTAAGTAGGACCTCATAACAATGATGTGCAACTTGCTGGAAGCAGGCGCAACGGAGGCAGGAAGAGGAGTAGTATGGGATCCAGTGTTGCCCCAGCCACCTGCTGCTGGGGAACAGAAGGTGGTGGAACCAAGAGAAGCAGCGGTGGACCCTGCATTGCCACTGCCACTGTCATTTGCTGCTGGGGAACAGCAGGCAGGAGAAACAGTGGGGGACCTGGTTTTGCCCCTTCCACTTTCACCTGCGCCCGCTTGGTAGTTGAGGCCAGTGGTTGGGACCCAGTGCTGCTCCTGCTGCTCACTGCTTCCCAGGATCAGGGGCAGTCCAAAAAGCTGTCAATTTGTCATCAGGAGAAATAATGGGGACTGCAGAAGTGGCAACAGTGAGGTAAGTCCTCCCTGGTGGCAACAGGTGAGCACCCCGGCCCAGGGTAACAGCAAGTGATGGTGGCAGGAGCAACGTCAGGGACTCACTGAGGTTCCCTGGATCAGTAAGTGCCACCCCAAAATAGCTCACAGGTAACTGTCGAATAGACGCTGGTTACCCTTGAATGGTTACATCTTTCCATTGGCACACAACCAGCTGCATGTCCAGGACTGGCAGTCCCAAACACGTAGCTGGCATAACATAAAAAAAAAAACATTGGTTCATAGTAGCCGCCAGCAACAGCATGAGGCAGACATCAGCAGAGGCTTAGGAGTGCAGACAAGGCTCCCACTCCACCAGTGTCGCTCCCTCTCATGCTTTTAAACAGGATAATCATTTATTTTTTTAAAAAAAGAAGCAGAAAAGGCTGCGAAGTGGGGCGGGGTTGGGGAGAGAAACAAAAGTAGAGAGGAAAAGGGAAAAGACAAAGAAAGGCAGAGAAAAAGAAAAGAAGAAGAAACTGCAGAAGAGACAGAAAGAAAAACCTAAAGAGAGGAAGGAAAATAAGAAAATTGTTAGCCTCTACAAGCGTATGTATTTGTACTGTACAGGGGTACGGTTTCCACACACTGTACCTACAAAATAAATCTACCTCTTTTTGATATTCATATGTCAACAGCCATAGACAGTAGAGGCGTGCAGAGGCATAGCAATTCATTTCTGTCTTCGTTTCCAAAACCTCATTCATTTGGGGGGCGTGGGGGGGGGGGTGTTGTAAAGGACTCTACTTTAAAAAAAAAAATCACTGCACATGCAAAAAATGGCCACTGGGGCCAGGTGTTATCAAGAGGAAGAGTTGTCTTTGTCAGACAATGGACTCATTCATATTATTTTTCAAAGCTGCAGTCTCAGTGCTTGTTCAGTGCCTGGCTGCCATTGGGGACTGGATGTGGGTGAGCCAAGTGAAGCTGAATCTAGACAAGACTGAAGTGATGATGATTGGCCGGCCCTGTGACCTGGCAGTGTTGGGATGCTCATCATTGGTGGAGTACAGCTTCCCCTGGTGACTCAGGTGTACAGACTTGGAGTGTTCCTGAATTCTGAGCTGCGCCTGGAACATCCATTATGGTTGAGGTCAGGAGTGCCTTTCATCAACTCCATCTTTATTATTATTATTAACAAACATTTATATAGCGCCAGCAGTGTACCTGGCACTTTACAAAGTAATAAAATAGACACCGTCCCTGGCCCTAGGGCTTACAATCTGAGAGACAGGAGCTGGGGGAGAGACTTAGGAAGGGGAACAGAGGGAGAGACAAGGGGTCTAACATTCATGAAGATGCGAGGTCTCAAGTGCACGTTCTTGGCTTGGTTACGATGAGAATGACAGCAGGCAGGTCCATGTTGCAAGGATAAGGGTAAACCGATCGTAGGTATAGGAATAGTGGCTCAGCAGGATAAAGAGTCAGACAGAGCAGAGCGAAAGAGGTGAGTTTTAAGGAGAGGTTTGAAGGTATGAAGGGAGGGGGCAAGGCGGATGTGGACAGGGAGGGAGTTCCAGGCATGGGGGGCAGCAAGTGAGAAGGGACGAAGGCACTTAGGGGAGCAGGGAAGGTGTGGAAGGGACAGAGGAGGAGCGAAGTGCACGGGCTGGAGTATGGAGGGCGATAAGTGCAGAGAGGTAGGGGGGAGCAAGGTTGTGAAGAGCGAAAGCTCCATCCCTTCCTTTCAGATAGGGATCTGGCCACTGTCATCCTTGCCTTCATGAACTTGAGGCTAGACTACTGCAATGCGCTCTACGTGGGGCTGCCCTTCAAGACTGTTTGGGTGTTGCAGCTTGTGCAGAACACAGCAGCCCACCTCTTGACAGGGGTGGGTTTCTGGGAGCACATTACACCGATGCTTCAGAGTCCACGCTGGCTGTCAAGAGCATTCTGGGCAGAATTCAAGGTGCTGGTTTTGAGCTATAAATCCTTAAACAGCCCGGGCCCTACATGTCTGAAGAACCGCGTTACTCCGTATGTCCTTCCACAGCCTCCAAGATCAGCTGAGAGCATCCTCTTGCGAGTTCAATCATTGGCCCAGGTCCATACAAACCTGGCATGCAGAGAGGCATTCTTAGTGGCTGCTCCACAGCTCTGGAACTCCCTTCCCCTGGAAGTTCACCTAACCCCTAGTTTGAGCATCCTCCAGAGGCGGTGTAAGACCTGTTTATTCAGTCAAGTATTTAATGGGCAAGGGTAGATCTGGGGGAGGGAGGGGCTAAAAGATGGGGCAGTATTATAAGTATTTTATAAATTTTATTTTGTATTTATCTTTTTTATTACGTTAGCTGCCCCGAGCCTTAGGGGATAAGGTGGGATCAAAAATCAAACTAACTAACTAACTAAATGATCTAACAGCTCCCAGGCATTTCAGAAAGGCACCTGTGTTTATTTGTATCCCTGGCCTAGTTTTCTGCTGAAAGCTTTCAACTGAAACAAAATTCAATATTTAAAATTTCAACATTTGACATTGTTGAAATTTTTTGACATTATCAGCATTTATTAGTATCAAGATTTATTAGTATTGAGCCCCCTGCACCTTCCTTCCCACCCATCCCATATGGGACATCCCCTCCCCAAAACGAATGAGAAGCATCCCTGCCCTTGGAGGGGAGGTGCAGAGGGGTCCAATCCTGCTGCTGCCACCACTCCTCATCACAGCCCCATTCAAACTTCTGACCAGCCAAGCTGCTTGCCCATGGCTCTGCTCAAGTTGACGGCTGTTTCCCCTGGGCCAGATCTTTCTGCCGTCACCATTGCAGGATTCCCGGAGTCCTGTCTGTGTTTTGAGTTTCTCGTCCTGAACCAGGGTGGGGTGCGTGGCAGCTCCCCTCATGCCCATGGAAACCATGGCCATTTTTACACGAATGGCCCCCCAACTCCGTGTTCGGGTGGGGGGAGCATCCACATAAATGGCCGGCATTGGGTGGGGGGATGGGTGTCCGCTCGGTGTTTACCCGTGTGAACATCGAGTGGGATGGGGGGGCATACTCCCGCACAACATCCACCTCCACCCATTGCACACCCATTTCCACCCACCTCCACCAACGGAGAAAACCAGAGGAGGCTCCATGGGTGGAGATAGGTAGAGGTGGGTGTGTGTCCGAATAAACAGACACACACACACCTCCACCCACCGTGGCCAAACACCCATCCCCCCACCCACCTCTGTCCGTGTAAAAAGGGCCCATGCTGTGGACTACCATTGTGTTGGGATCCTCATGCTTTCCACTCAATTAGCGGTTGCCTTGCAGCCCTATAGGGCAACTACAGGCCTCAGCGGGCTTTTTACCCATGTGTTAACCCCCTTTGAATACAAACATCAGAGGTGGAGAGTTTTGGTGTGATCCTGAAGCCATTTGGCACCAGTGCTGACCCTCTGCACTGAATGGAAGTAAGGATCCTATGGAAATAGATGGCATTTGTGTCAGCACAAAGCTCTAGTGCACTGCTGACTGACCCCCAAAAAGATACAGGATCACACAACGTATTCCCCACCCCCCCAACACACACACAAATTACATTGGGAACAGAGCTGAAATGACGACTATCACAAGTGCATACCAAATTCAACATACTTGACCTGTTTGAATCCATTTTAGCAAAGCAACTGTGGTATCGAATCTTTTTCATTCAAATCTTTCATGTTCAGGATTCCAGTTACGTTAGCATTTTAGTATTTGGTATTTGGAGATGGTGTCCCCCATTATTGGGGGGACTGCCCTTCATTGGTACCCCAGGTATGGAGTCTGGGGCTGCTCCTCAATGCGCAGCTCTGCCTGGATGCCCAGGTGGAGACTGTGGCAAGAGTACCTTTCGCCAATTACATCTGGTGCGACGGCTTCAGCCATTTGTCTCAGGTTCTGACCCGGCCACCATCATCTATGCTTTCATCACCTCCAGATTGGACTGTTGTAACGCGCTCTACGTGGGGCTACCCATGGTGACGGCTCAGAAACTGCAGCTGGTGCAGAATGCAGCGACCCGTCTTCTGGTAGGACTGAGCCGCCGGGAGCATATTACACCAGTGCTCCGCTCTCTGCACTGGCTGCCAGTGGTTTTCCGGGCCCAGCTCAAGGTGTTGGTTTTGGCCTATACAGCCCTAAATAGCCTAGACCCTACCTATCTGCGAGACCGTATCACTCCCCAGGTGCTGGATCGACCCCTGCGGTCATCTGGGGGCGCCCTGCTTGAGTTTCCCCGAGTCTTCCAGCGGGCCACCCAGGGGAGGGTGTTCTCGCACCATGGCTGTGGAACTCCCTTCTGGTGGAGGCCTGGTTGGCCCCGGATCTCCCCTCTTTTCAGAGAAGTTGTAAGACCTGGCTGTTCTGCCAGGCATTTTGGCAGGGGAGATGGGTGAAGGGGTAGAGGGTTTTTGTTTTTTGTTTGTTTGTTTGTGTATGGGGTTATTTTCTTTTCCTCCTCTTAGTTGTTTTAATTGTTGTTTTAAATGTTGTTTTATGAATTGTAAGCCGCCCCGTGCTGCCTGTGGCAGGAGGGGCGGGGTAGTAAAAGTTTGAAAATAAATAAATAAATACTCAGTATACTGTGGTGGTGGTGGTCTTTTTTTAAAGAAATGAATATAAATGTGATTGTTGTATTATGCCACTCAGACATACCAATCACATTTAAACCCTCGCCAAAGTGAATGAATGAAGTACTGAATGACGAAATAATTATAAAGTTGCATATTTCTCAGCGGTCTCGAAGATTAATTTGGATATTCATTCAAGGGAACAGATATGCAAATTATCTTCATAAATATGAAAAGGCATATTCCTTTCAGCTCTAATTTGTAGGTCCTATCGATGTGCACAAATCCATCAATCGTGCTTTGAAAGAAGGAAATGGATCTTAATGTTCTTATTTCTCTGCCTTGTTTCAAGTTACCACTCTTTATTCTCTCCTCTGCTTATAACCCCAAGCATTATTTTTTTTCCAGAGTGAGGATTACATGTCTGAGAACAGAACAGTGTAAGTGAGAGAAGTAATTTAAACATCTCTTGCTTAAATTCCCTAGAAATTGCTAGACATTGCATTGTACACTGTAGCCAGAGTGGGAGCTGGCTCTATGCCAAGAAAAAAAAAGTCTATTGTGTATTGTCAGTGAATGTTATTCCACTCTCTTGACCCTCCCAGCAAGCTTAGGGAATAGCAGCTCAAAAGTAGAGACAGTTTGAAGAACAAGCCTGCCAGAAGAAGAAGCTGAGAGGATCACAAAAATGACATTTCTAACACTCAAATTTTAGCATATTATATTCACTTCAACAGCACACCAGGAGAAAATCATACTGAATGGCTATGAAGGCACATGTTATTAAACAGCAATGTGCAATGCAGACAATATGTGTTTCTTTTTAAACATTTGTACAAAATTAAACTGAGGGAATAATTTTGTGTCATTCCAAAGAGGAGCGAGAGCATGAATACTCCAGTTTGGGCTATTACACCTAAACTGTATAAATAAATAAACAAAAGCTTCAGCACAATTGTTGCCTACTGTAGGGCCCACTTATTTTTTACAGAACATCCTTTTAAAAAAAACATATTGGCATGTAAAACAAAAATGCACTTTATGCAAATTTGATATCTTATTCAGTCATAAGCATCCAGTTCTTGGCTTGTGAGGGGGCTTGCCAGGGCTCAGCCCTGGCAATTAAATTCCGTGGCAACTGAGTCCTGGGACATGTTCCCAGTAGGAGTGTGCATCTCGAAATGTGAAGAAACAGGAAAAGTAGACACAAAAGCCAAAGATGCCCTGGATAGTTTATTTGGCTTTCATTAACGACTTTCCTACCATCTGCTACTCTCCTGCTCTTCTCTAGTCATCATACACTGTGAAAATTATGTCTAGAGGCGAGCCGGGTTCCCCTGGCCACCCAGAGAGCCACTGCAGCCACCATACTGTGGGCCAGCAGGGAGGGCAGTTCAAACGAGTATGCACACATCCTCTGAGGAATCCACATGGGCTGGGGGAGGAGGCTGCTGTCACAAGTCCCTTCACGCCACAGGTGGATTGATGAGTCATCCACACGGGGAAGGACTCCTGGACTCCGGCTGCACAGTACTACTGGGCCTCAAGGAGGGACTGCTGATTGGGGGGCTTGGAGGAGTGTACTCTTGCAGGCCCCCCGATCAGCTGTTTGGCAGGTGGATGAGCAGGCACCTTCAGCCCTATCCTCGGACCTTGCCTCGTGGTGAAGCTGGGCACTTGGGCAGGGCCTAACAGACGGGAGGGTGTATGTTAGCTCAGATTAGTCCAACTGGGCAAGCCTTAGCCCACGCTGTTTTGCCAACCTTCCTCAGACGACACGTCCAGTAGCAGCTGGCTGCTCGCCCCTAGGCAAAAGTGGCCAAATATCTGGTGGCCGCTGAACTGATGAGTAAATGGCTCGTAGGCTCTTTTGGGGCTACTGTCTCGTTTGTTTTCCACCCATAGATTAAATCACAAGGACTTCTGTTTTATATTCAGCTGTAGTCCAGTATTCAGGGGTGGTTCAGTGGCTGGATTGTTAGCTGGATGCGCAAGTTCAGTTTCTTACTCTGACAAGCTCTGAGCGTGTGTGGCTTCTGGGGCCGGCTTGGGCCCTGGCAATCCGTTATTTATTTTCTATTATTTATTTTACAAATTAAGCACTGCAAGCATCCTAGCCTTCTAACTGCCACGTAAGTGCAAGTCTCATAAGAGTGAATGGAATAGGTTGCCCTGTTAGAACACTTTGATGACAGGGCTGTTAACTACTAATTTCACATATAATAGACTCCTAGGTCTCGAAGTGACCTCAAGGGCCATCTAGTGCAAGCCCCTGCGTTGACCATACATAAACCATCTCAACAGATGAACTAGCTGACCAATGAATAGAGCCCACAGTAAAATCTACCACAAGTAGAACGCAGGAGTATATTCACACAAGAGACTAGTACCCATCCACCCACTTCCCACCCACTATACATGTTACAGGGTACCCATAGGGCAACACTGCAGCCCTGCAACATGTATAGTGGTTGGGTGGTGGGTGGAAAGTGTCTTGTGTGAAAACACCCCTTGTCTCTCCTGTGTTCTACTTGTGGTAGAACGGCCAAGAAATGGCACGGAGTAACGTTAGTAAATGAACTTCTATTTCTGAAGGCAGACATTATGGGTGCTTTTAGATGGATGTAGAAGCTGCCTGCCCCTGGAGCTGCTCTGGGGCCCCTGAGTCCACCTGCTTCCAGCACTGTGTAGGTCCACTTTAGATGGACTGGTGGGTGTCCCCAGGCAGCCCTACAGCCCCCACCCACTGTAGATTTTTTTTTAAAATTCTTTTTTCCTCCTGCCTTTTGTTGCTGTTCACTACGGTACAGTCCCTTTTAATTGTTCCCCTTTCTGGGTGAAATGGGTTTTTTTTATTTTGGATTTATTTTTTAGTTTGGGTTGATTTGGGGTATTTTTGGATATTTGTTTTTTTGGATATTTGAAATTTATTTTTGGAAGTTTTTAAACAAATTTAATTTTTGGTTTGGATATTCTGTGCTTTGACTGAATATTTTTGGACATATTTTACTTTTTTGATGTTTTTATATTTTTATTTTTGATACTTTTTTTTACAATTTGTTTTTATTTAGTTTGGATATTGGATATTTGCCTTAGATATTTTGTGCATTAAGATGGAGTGCAGCAGGGAAAAAATGCAAACAGAATTTAAAAGTTTTTCCAAAAACTTTACTTTCACACTTCTTATATTTAATATTTTTACAGCAGTGAGAACAAATACTTGCTTTTCACTACGAGACTTTATATTTATTTATTTATTTATTTATTTTTAAAGATTTGTACCCCGCCGCTTCTGCTGAAGCAGCTTGGGGCAGTTAACAATCATAAAACACAATAAAATACAATAGTAAAAAATACACATCTATAATAAATATATCATAAAACAAAATATAATGGAGGCTGCCAAAAGAAATACCCCACAACCCACCCTACCCTAATCCCCCCACCCCTACCCATCTCCCTTGCCAAAAGCCTGGCTGGACAGTCAGGTCTTACATTGCTACAAAAGGTGGGGAGGTCTGGGGCCACCAGGGCCTCTGCCAGGAGGTAGTTCCACAGCCTCGGCGCAGCCACCGAGAACGCCCTCTCCATAGTCGGCCCCCAGGATACCTGGGGAACTTCGAGAAGGATGCTCCTGGTTGACCACAGGGGCCAATCCAGGACCCGGGGAGTGAGGTGATCTCGCAGGTAGGTTGGACCTAGGCTGAATAGGGCTTTATAGGTAAGCACTAACACCTTGAATTGGGCCCAGAAGGCTATAGGCAACCAATGCAGAGAACAGAGCATCGGTGTAATGTGCTCCGGGCAGCCTGTCCCCATAAGGAGACAGGCCGCCGCATTCTGCTTTAGCTGCAGTCTCTGAACCGTCACCATGGGTAGCCCCACGTAAAGGGCATTACAGTAGTCCAGTCTTGAGATGATGAAGGCATGGATGATGGTGGCCAGGTTGGAGTCAGACATATGGCTGAAGCTGCCACACCAAATGTAGCTGGCGGAATGCACTCCTTGCCATAGCCTCCACCTGGACATCCAGGTGGAGTCAAGAATTGGGAAGCACTCCCAGACTATGAACCTGGGCAACCATTGGGGGGGCAAACCCTATAAATGATAGGGAACACCAACCCCTCCGTCTTCCCCACCAGCATCACCTCCATCTTGTTCAGCCTCAGATTATAGATTCAGCCTTTCGGCTCACCCTCATCCCATCCCCAACACCTGCCAGACACTGGTAAGCACTGAGACTGTCGGGTCTGGGTTGAATGAAAAAGAGAGGTAGAGCTGGGTGTTGTCAGCATATTGATGACACTAAACTGCCTCACAACCTCACCCAGCGGCTGCATGTACACATTGAACAGGAGAGAAGACAAGATGGAACCTTGCAGAACTCCGTATGAGAGGGCTCGGGGAGATGAAAAATAATCTCCAAGTACCACTCGCTGAGTTCTTCTGGCCAGGAACAGAGCCTTCAAGAACAATCTTGTTCACCCAGGCTCGGTCCCACAGGCAAGTCACCAACATCTCATGGTCAATGGTATCAAAAGCAGCCGACAGATCTAACGGAATTAGCAGGATCCAGTGGCCCTGATCCAATTCATGGTGGAGGTCATCGACCAAAGTCACAAGCAAAGTCTCAGTGCTATAACCTGGACTGCGAGGGATCTAGAAAACTGATATGGCCCAGATTCCCCTGCCAAACCACTACCTGTTCTATTGAACCTATATTGCCTTATAGTGGCCGTTTTTGCACGGACGTGGGATGGGGGGATGGGTGTGCACTGCCAGCGGGTGGAGGTGAGTGTGCAGTCTTTTCCACCCACCTCCACCCACTTCCATCCACAGAGCCTCCTCTAGTTTGCTGGATGGCTCCATCGGTGAGTGATGTGTGGAGGTGGATGTTGCACGGGAGCACGCACACACCTCCACCCACCGCCTGTGCTGTGTGCGTGTGTGTGAGTGCAAAAATGGTCAGTGTTTTTGAAAGGAGAAAATTATGATCTTTCTTGCAATAGCCCCTTTGAATTTTGTCCCTCTTCTCCAGTGATCTGATGCTTGAGAAACTTTTTAACTGGCGCAGGGCTGTTAAGAAGCATGCCGTGGGGAGCAAGGGTGTGTGGATGCAAGCAGTTGCAGAGCACTACCGGCCTGCTAGCCACACCCCTTCCGGCTCTGTGGTGACCACCCCCCCTACACCATTGGGAGTGGGGAGCACTGCCCAGGAAACAGGGTACACAACCCCAGGACAAGTCCCCACCTGAGACAGCACCTCAGCCCCCCCAGCAACTGGACCTGCTGCGCCTGCGAGGACTTAGTCCTGCTCGGAACAGGAGTAAGGCAGGCGCAGCCATAGGGTAGAAGGCACCGGCCGCCATGTTCCCCTGAAGCCACTGCACACTGACGCGGCCAGTCCCTCAATCTGGCCCACAGTACTCACCTGACATTCTCAGGAGCCCTGGACACTTCCCCTGGAGACCCAGCTTCCATCCAGCACATAGAGAGGTACGGGAGGTGCTGGGTCTTCTGGAGGAGTGTCCAGGGCTCCCGTGATGTTGCGTGAGTGCTGTGGGCCTGGCTCAGGGGCTGGCCTGGCTGGTGTGCAGTGGCTTCAGGGGAGTCAGGGCACCCCTGCCTGACCCCATTTCTACCACTCCATCATTGTTCTGCCCCCTCTATGGCGCAGGGACCAGAGCTGGATGGGGGGCTGTGGCTGCCGGCACCCCAGGGCTATCTACCTGTGCAGCTTTCCCCTGCACAGGCAGATAGTGGGATCGTGCCCTGAACATTTAAATTAGTTGGGATCGTTTGGTGGGCTTACATAGTGGGAAAAACTAGAGACAGAATACATAATACAGACAGAATTACAGACTTCTTGTATTCAGTCTTTTGGCTGCAGCATGAACACTTCAAAAATGCTTGCTTTGCAATTCACACACAGCCTCATATGGTTTTAGTGTTTTTGAAAGGGAAAAACAATATTAGCATCTATGAATTTTGTCCCTCTACACTACAAGCAATCTGATACTACTGGAAAGTTGAGATCTTGATGATTTTTCCATGTTTTTCTTTTTTCTCTTGTTCACTGGTGTGGGAGTTTGTAGGAAGGATACTGAAAGTGGTATATCAGAGGTGGAGAATTTTTTTCCTCCCAGGGACTAATTAAAAAATTAGTTCAAGCCCTGAGAGTCACATAAAAGCTGGAGGCAGAGGTGCCTACAGAAGGCACTTGGTTAGAAGAGCGCCCAAATTATGGACCTCTCCCCTATGATTGTGTGCATGTCCTCATCTTTACTCCCTTACCTTGAACTCAGGTTTTCAGTTCTTGAGAGTAGTAACTATACGGGCCAGATCCAGGAACTTTAAAGGAGCCAAATAAAAACTTGCCATGGGCCACATTTAGTCCCCAGGCCTAAGGTTCCCCATTACTGATGTACGGGAAGGGAGTGGGGATAGGAGGGGCTAGTCTGAGGTGAGGGATTAGAAATGCAACACCATCCACGTGGCTTAGTAGCTAAGCTTTTGGTCTACTATACTATTTGCTAAACAGGGGCATAGCTAGCTTGGGATGGGCCCAGGAACAAGAAATGTCCGTTCCCCCCCGCCCCCCCGGGCCTCTTTTTTCCTGCTGGTGGTGAAGCCGCCAGCCAGCCTAGAACCACCTCCCAGCTCAGCTGGCCTTGGGGTGCTGGGATGCTGGTGGTCGGGACTGACTTGCTGTCTGCAGAGTCTGCAGCGTGCTGCTGGTGGCCTACTGCTAGGCCCATCCATCGTCTGGGCTGGGGGCAAGCTAGTCCCATGGTGCACTCTGTCCCTTGCACAGCCCTCACTGGGGCTGAGCACAGCCAGCAGCAGCAGTGCCATTCCTGCCCTGGCCTACCTGACTAGCCCTGGAGGTCAGGGGCTGGTCGGGCGGGGCAGAGCAGACGGGGCCAGTTCAATGCAGGGAGCGCCGGAGCAGGAAGATTGCCTGGCGGCTGTTACTGAGTGGAGCTGCTGCCGGGCCCCTTCCCGCTCAGGCTGGGCCTCCTTCAAGCCAGCCATGCCTGGACTGGGTCCGGACTGGTGGGGAGAACTCCTCCTCTGCGACGCGGCACCAGGGGGGCGAGCCGCAAGTTTTGTGAGTGTGACCTGGCCTGAATCAGACTGCTGCATGGTTGCACTGTGGTTGCAATGCAGGCAGGGAGCGGGAAGGAGCCCACACAACAGTCGGAAGGGTAGGGGGAGGAAGGGTGGCTTAGCTACCTTGGATATTGGGCCCCAAGCCAGTACGGGCCCCAGGACGAATGTCCCTGTTTGTCCAATGGTAGCTACACCCGTTGCTAAAGCATTCAATCCCATTCTGCCTCTTCAGGTACAGCAACCACATGAGCTAGGGCTGACCCGATCTCTCACCCACCCCAGGGTGGGCAATCGCAGCTGCCACACTTTGGGCAGGCAAGGGGAGCGGGCCACACGATCTGCCCCCCCCCATGGGGAACCCGGGATGCTGTCAGAGGTAACGCCATGCCCTGGGGCGGGCATAGGAGCTGGTCACAAGCATGGCTGCCCAGCCCTATCCCACCCACTATCCCCCTGGTCCTACCACTATCCTGCCCCCGTCTGCAACATGGCTGCGTGGGGATGGCGAATGCACCAGAAGCTTAAAGCCCTATGTTGGGCCTCACCGTGGGATGGGTCAAATGGGGCCACGGGAGGTGGCCTGTTAGCCCCATGTGGGCAGCGTTACCTCACATTGGACAATGGTGCTACATACTGCATTCTTGGCCTTTTTTGGAGGATGCATTGCATAGCAGCCACCTGCCCGCCTTGGGGCAGGGTGAACATCTTGTGGCTGGCGGGCATACGAGCCACTGTGTCATGTGGCAACAGTGCCCAAACTGGGGTAAGGCTGCCCAAAGGGGGTTACTGTATCATGTAGCTGTGCCCTTCTAGTCATGCCTTCTTTTCTCCCAACTGCAACTTTAGCTGAGATGAGGGAACTGTTTGGGTGGTATTATTATTATTAACAAACATTTATATAGCGCCAGCAGTGTACCTGGCACTTTACAAAGTAATAAAATAGACACCGTCCCTGCCCCTAGGGCTTACAATCTGAGAGACAGGAGCTGGGGGAGAGACTTAGGAAGGGGAACAGAGGGAGAGACAAGGGGTCTAACATTCATGAAGATGCGAGGTCTCAAGTGCACGTACTTGGCTTGGTTACGATGAGAATGACAGCAGGCAGGTCCATGTTGCAAGGATAAGGGTAAACCGATCGTAGGTATAGGAATAGTGGCTCAGCAGGATAAAGAGTCAGACAGAGCAGAGCGAAAGAGGTGAGTTTTAAGGAGAGATTTGAAGGTATGAAGGGAGGGGGCAAGGCGGATGTGGACAGGGAGGGAGTTCCAGGCATGGGGGGCAGCAAGTGAGAAGGGACGAAGGCGCTTAGGGGAGCAGGGAAGGCGTGGAAGGGTGAGAGAAGGGACAGAGGAGGAGCGAAGTGCACGGGCTGGAGTATGGAGGGCGATAAGTGCAGAGAGGTAGGGGGGAGCAAGGTTGTGAAGAGCTTTATAGGTGAAGACTAGGAGCTTGTGCAGGATTCGTTCAGGAAGGGGAAGCCAGTGAAGCGAAGAGAGGAGGGGCTGCACATGGTCGAAGCGACTGGCGAGGTAGATGACCCTGGCAGCAGAGTTTTGGACAGAGATGAGGGGAGAAAGGTGAGACCGGGGAAGGCCAGTGAGAAGGAGGTTACAGTAATCGAGGCGAGAGATGACCAGAGCATGAACAAGAGTTTTGGCAGACGAGACAGAGAGAAAAGGGCGAATCTTAGCAATGTTATGGAGGGAGAAGCGACAGGATTTAGCAACAGAGTCAATGTAGGGTTTAAAAGAAAGGGCTGAGTCAAAGATGAAGCCTAGGCTACGGGCTTGGGGGACAGGCAGGATGGTGACTCCATCAATAGTTATTGACAGTGAGGAAGGAGAGGAAGGATGAGGGGGGAAGATAAGGAGTTCAGTTTTAGGTACTTTCAGGCATACTAAGACTGACATTCACATTAAAGCTTTCCTCGCAGTTAGGTATTTATAGGGTTTTTCCCTGGTAGGGTGAATTCTCTGGTGTGTACTGAGGACCGAGATCACCCTGTAGCATTTCCCAGTCAGGGCACATGTAAGGGCTCTCCCCTGTGAGTCAGGGTTTCTCTCCTGTGTGGATTCTTCTTTTTAAAATAGCAATTTTTAAAGGTGAAGCAAATCACACATACATATAATGTTCTTATTTAAAAACAGACCAGAAGCCTTGAGCTGCCATTCCCCTTCCACCCCTCCCCCTGTCCCCCCCAGCACCTGATCTACAGGAGCAAATGCTGGTTTTCCCTTTTTGATTTTGTCACAGGTTTGCATTTTGCTCATTATTGCCTGCCACCACCATGGTGTAGTTTTTCATTTTGCATACGCTGTGCTTTTTTCATTCATTGTGTGTTCTAGTCTATTGATTATGTAAGTGTGACATTTTAATGCTGGCCCTGCCTCTTGCTGGCCCACCCCACTGCCCCACCAACCTAAATGTCCACCGGCCGCCACTGGAACTACTCACAGCGCTTATGTTGGCAGACATTTAAGACTCTTCAGGCCCAAGTTTGTAAAGCAATTAGAGTTTCATTTATAAATGGATAATCATCATAATTTATTTTTGGTAAAATAATAGGCGACTCTCCAGTCAATAAGATAATACAACTTTAAAGCTTATTTAAAAGATTATGAATGTTAGGTGTTAAGTAAATAAATACCACATTTGTTCACATTAGATCAAAACTGTAATCTTAAGCAAGAGAAACAGTACAGCACATTCTAGTAAGCAAATAACTATCATATGCTAATTACCCAAGAGTAGATGGTGATCAACTATTGCACAATTATTGCCTCAAAAATAATAAAGTTTAATGTGCTAGCATTAAAAAAGCCAAAGGCACCAAAGGGCAAAATAATACTTCTGTGTTCAATGCATAAAAATAATCTTATTTACAGATTTTGTCAGAAAAAAATGTGAGAAGTCTTTCCTTTGAAAATAAATACATGTATGAAGGTAACACAGCCACTAAATAACAACCAAAAGTCAAAACAATTTTGTGCAATTAAACACACAGGCTAAGGCAGTCAACAAAGTCAGAGAGGAATATAGACAATTATGTTGGTGCTGCCAGATAAATACAAAAATCTACTGTTTCCTGACACGTTCTTAGCAGTTTGGAAGGGGGGAAAAGAACTGAAAACATTTCAAAGCAAAACAAATTCTAGGTTATCGAAATTTGCTAGATTAGTCTTGATCTTGCAAAATGATAGACATTATGGATGTCAGGCTGAAAGCTACACCTACAGAATGTCAGTGGGGCTTCCTGAAGGAGCCAAGTTCATCTAGGCTGGATGCATCACATTATTGGGTGGCCAGTCACAAGTGTTCAAAACCATAAGCTTGGTTAGAAAAATATTTGATTTATAATAAAAAGGTTGAATTTGGTTTTAGGTTTCTGAGGCTTTAAGACACACTGCAATGAAGTCTTTGTCCACAGCCATGAAGGTTAGAAACTTACTTTAAAAAAAATATGTATATGAAGGATGAGGGTCTCATGATTTCAACAGCTGGGACTTTAAAGAAAAAGTAATATCCACTAGATTCATGATAAAAATCACAAGGGTGGTCAACCATAGACTGAGGCCTGAATCCTTGTTTCAAATAAATAGATTGGATGTTCTGATCAGTAGTTATATTTTCAGTCCCCTGTCTAGAAATGATTGTAGCAGCATGGCTCCCTACATGTGCATGGATTCTCAGTGAAGTCAAAGGGAATCTATGTAGCTCTTAATACTGACTTCAAGAGATGTAGTTACAAGTACTGAGCCTTAGAAAATACAGGTAAAACAACTGATCTTTACACTGTGAATAAGCCAATTTCTGCAAGACTCCCACCCTGAAAACTCTTTTGCTTTTCTTGCACACAGGATTTGGCCCAGTGAAATTAGTACAGAGTGGAAGATTGCAGATATTGTTTCAACCTTGATTCTTTTTTTTTCTTTTTTTAACAATATTGTTCAAAGTTAGTTAGATTAGTTTTAGCTCACACAAATGAAAATAATATTTTACAGCTATAAAAATAGATGAATATATAAATTAATTTTGGCTATGCATGAATCTATACAGTTTTGATCATTAAAAACATAAGAAAGTGCCCCAAACTCCAATTCTGCAGAGAACTGAGTGTGGACTTTGATGTGGTAGTGGGCTGCCAAGGGATATACCTACGCCTAATATTGCAGGATTAGGACTTGCAATATTAAACACTGAAAAGTGCTTTCTGCACACGTACACTACCTACCTTCCATAGGGTTTTTAGAATTATTTTTGTTTTAAATACAGCATCCATCTCATAGATGTGTGCTCACGGGATTTAAATGTGCAACTGGTCCAAAAAGAGTTGAATCAGCTGGATACTTAATTTGTTATTAAAAAACTTCCAAAACACTGTACATTTTACTTAACACTACTCCGTCCAGACTACTGAATAGACAACAAACAATATTACATAATTTTTAAACTGTAAATGTCAGGAAAAGGGGGAACTAAAATACAAAAACAACAGTTAAATAATATTAAAGTAGGGATTCAGGTTAGAAAACAGTAAAATGTACAACTTGACTTATACCTAAAGGTACCAGTGAAATAATATTCATGGTCTGATGTAAAACCAAACGGCCAGGAACTGTATTATCAAGTCAGCCTGATTCCAGGGCTGGTGCTACCACAGAGGCAGTGCAGGTGGGCGTGTAGGGCAGCAAGTTGAAAGGGGTGGCAAAATCTGCATTGCCCCTACCACTTGCAAGCTCCACAGTGGGACTGGGGGCAGGAGAGGCGAAGGGAATCCAGGGCCGCCAAGAATGGCAAAAATCCTTCTGTCAGTGCTGCCTATGTCCCTAAAGATTGCATGTATTGTGGTCTCTCATGGGTACAGCTGTGCATATTTTGCAGTTTTGCAGGTTTTTGCGGCAATGTGTCCTTCAATTCTTCAATCGTGATCTGCATAGGACCATAGCCAAGCATTCTTTTTAGTTCAGGTTTAGTCCCCAAGTCTCAAAGGGAGAGACATTCTATACCACCTGGTTTCTTGTGATTAGGATGCAACACATTACAGAGGTTTTCTCAAAAACAGGCCCTTACTTACTCGGAAAGTTCCAAACTTTAATAACCCTTTTAACAAACCTGACAGGAGTCAGGCAAAAGGGCTAGTGAGCATGGCAGCCATAAGGACCTGAAATCTGGAATGTCTGTGTTAAGCAGCAGATATTTACACATAAAACCATAAGGACTATGCCTTATTGAAATCCTTCATTTTTCATTCTTTAAAAAAAGGCATACAAAACAAAAAGGTAAAATTCTTTAGGGCAGTAAATGAATTTGCAATTTAAACACTGCAGCAGTTCTTGGTGAGCGATGTTTTTTTGACAGTTGTCCCAGTAAGGTTGGTTACTGACCTGGTATCATCTTCATTATCACTTCTTTTTCGCACTTCACTGTAAGACAATGATTAACTATATTATACAAAGCATTGTGAAAAAGAAGGAATGCACTGCCCACTGTCAAGGACTACTGTAAAACTTAAATTCATAAAATGACTAAATCTATCTATAATATTTACATCTATCTATATATTTTTATAATATTAAATACTCTAAAAGTTCTGCTTCTGAGTGCCAGAAATAATTCCATACAAAGTGACATGCTTTCTGGCGTAGAAAGTTACTATAATGGGGCAAGCATTGCATCTTATTAATAACAGCTTCAATTTAATGTTTCCACAATTAATTAATTCCCAGGCTCCCTTCTCAGTTATTTCACTCCATTTTTGCCCCATTCTTTTTGTTTATTTGCTTCCCTTATCATAGTAGAAGGTACTAGAATGGCATAGTATTTAATATATACTATTTAATACATACTATTTACATACTAATATTAAGTAGGATTATCCCACAGCGGGTGATTTAGACGTGACAGTGGCCGGCTTTAGCACGCTTTACTCTGTGGGCTATCATCACATTAGAAAACACCCGCCAGATGTTTGCACAGGATGGATTCCAACCATGGTGGTGGCTAGTCCTGGCTTTGACTCAGGGAAGTCACAGCTGGAAGTCCCCGAGTCACAGTCCAGGCTAGCTGCCACCATGACTGGCATCCAGCTGCCCAAAGGGAGTAAAGCAGGCTTTCATGTTTGAAAGCCTGCTTTACTCACTGTGGTCTGGAGTGGGGGGGGGGGGGGGAGGCAGGCCAGGCACCATGGCAGCCCTTACTGGCCACCATAGCTGCCTGTCAGGGAGAGGGGAAGGCCGCTGGGCACAGAATGAGGGCAGGGCCGGGATCCTCACCCTCCCTGGTGGCCTGGCCCTCATCATGTTTGTTCAGGGGCCTGGCTGGATCCCAATCACGGTGCCGGTCTAACTCTGGACTGGTTGAGTCTGTGGCAGCGCTTTGGCGCCGTCATGCTAAAAAGCACTCAGTAAGTGTTCCAGAATTGCAGCCCAAACTAAGCAATTAAACATCTGACAATTTGACTTTTAAATCTATTCTTGATAGCTGCTACATGTTGTTAAACACCATCAGTTAATTATGGCTTTAAATGACCGTCCAGACCTCTGATTTTCTGTATTAAAGTGTGGTTTAGACTACAGCTCAAATCCACCAGGGTTCAATTCATCCTTTCCTATTGCACATTCCCAATGAAGTTGGAATTTGAAGTCATTAGACCTAACCCTGGAAGAAGGAACTACTGAACATGAAGAATGGTGTCAGAATTGAATTATAAAAGTTTGGCAACTCACAGGTACAAAAGCCTAGCTGCCCTATTGAAATGTTAATTTTGAAATGATTACTTGGAGATTAAGCATTTCCTTGAAGAAAAGGAGCTAAAACCTTTCACCTCATACTGAAACTTTTGGATATGCTCTGGCATGTTAACCATTGCTCTGAAATGTAACACCGATTAGCACTTCCCTCAGGCAACAGGTTTTATTCCCAAAGGGCTGAACAAAATGACGATAACCATACATTCAAGTGTACAGAAAGAGCATTGTAACCCTCAAAATAACTTAAATCATTATAAAATTACAGTTTTGATAAAATATGTATTTTCCATCTGTTATTCCCATTATGTTACAGTACTATATTTGTTCTCTAGAAATCTTTAACAGACAGCTATTCAAAGGCAGATTCCTAGAAATGAGTCACACCACGAGGCAGCAATTGACGTTTTATTGACACTGGAAGATGAATGGCTACATTTCTGCTACACCTCTTTTCACTGGAAGTTTAGGTATTTTCCAGTGTTCTAATCAAACAAGCAGCTTTACTGCTTTCAACAAATCCATAATTTCGGTTACTCCAGCTAGTAAATTAAAAACCATTTCATGCAAAATAGTCAGATATTGATTTTCAAGTCAAAAAGAATGGACAACCATATCAAGCTATATTATAAATATAAATTAATGTCATGTATTCTGATTTGGAACCTATTTATTAAATTCCCATCCGCCTTCAAGCACGCCACTGTCTCTCCTATCCTCAAAAAGTACACTCTTGACCCCTCTGACCTCCTAGCTACCATCCTGTCTCACTTCTTCCTTTTGCTTCCAAGCTTCTTGAACGTGTTGTCTACTCCCGCTGCTTTGACTTCCTCTCTGCCAACTCCTCCGATGACCCCCTCCAATCTGGCTTTCGCCCCCTTCACTCTATGAAACTGCTCTCGCTAAGATCACCAACGATCTTCTTGTGGCTAAACCTAACCATTTCTATACTATTCTTGTCCTCCTTGACCTCTCTGCTGCCTTTGATACTGTTGACCACTCACTCTTGCTGGATTCACTTCACTCCTTTGGCATCCGTGGTTCCATCCTCGACTGGTTCTCCTCCTACCTCTGACTGCTCCTTCAATGTGTCTCTTGCCAACACCACCTCCTCCTCCTCCCTTCCACTCTTAGTTGGTGTTCCCCAAGGCTCTTGTCCCTCTCCTCTTCTCTATCTATACCCTGTCCTTAGGCAAACTCATTGCCTCCCATGGCTTCCAATATCACCTCTACACTGATGACACTCAACTCTCTCTCTCTACTCGCTCGCTTTCTCCATCTATTCAAGCTTGCCTCACCAGCTGTCTCTCTGACATCTCTACCTGGATGTCTCAACGTCAACCCAAACTCAACATGGCTAAAACTGAACTTCTTATCTTCCCCTCTCATCCTTCCTCTCCCTCTTCCCTGTCGATCCTCTTCGATGTCTCCCAAGCCTATAGCTTAGGCTTCATCTTTGACTCACCCCTTTCTTTTAAACCCTACATCGACTCTGTTGCCAAATTCTGTCGCTTCTCCCTCCAGAACATTGCTAAGATTCACCCTTTTCTCTCTGTCTCCTCTGCCAAAACCCTTGTTCATGCTCTGGTCATCTCTCACCTTGATTACTATAACCTCCTTCTCACTGGCCTCCCCCGCTCTCACCGTATCTCTGTCCAAAACTCTGCTGCCAGGCTCATCCACCTCGCCCGTCGCTTCGGCCACGTGCAGCCCCTCCTCTCCTCTCTTCACTGGCTGTCCCTTCCTGAACGAATCCTGCACAAGCTCCTAGTCTTCACCTATAAAGCTCTTCACAACCTTGCTCCCCGCTACCTCTCTGCGCTAATTTCCCTCCGTATTCCAGTCCGTGAACTTCGCTCCTCCTCTGTCCCCTCTCTCGCCCTCCCACACCTCCCCTGCTCCCCTAACAGCCTTCATCCCTTCTCCCTAGCTGCCCCCCACACCTGGAACTCCCTCCCTGCCTACATCCACCTCACCCCCTCCCTTCGTAACCTACACGGTCTGGGTCCCTCATACCTCGGGGACCGCTTTGCCCTCCATGCCTCAGAACGATCCATTCGGTCTGCCGGGGACGCCTTCCTGGAGGTCCCCCGTGTTAAGTGGGGGGCCATAATGGAAAGGGTGTTCTCGATGGCTGGGCTGCAGCTCTGGAATTCCCTCCCAGAGGAAGCCCACCTGGCCCCGGGTCTGCTGGCATTCCGTCGAGCCTGCAAGACCTGGCTGTTCGCCCAGGTCTTCGGAGGGGAGGGTGGGAGGGTAGGGTAGATGGGGGGGGGGATGTTTTGGGGATTTTAAGATATGTTAAGAAGTGGTGGTTGGGGGCTGTTTTAAATGTTTTAAACATTTTTGATGATTTTTTAAATGTCATTGTTGTTTTATTTGTTGTACACCACCCCGAGATGCCACTGGCATGAGGGGGCGGCTAATAAATATTTATAATAAATAATAAATAAATCCCTCCTCAAGACCCACCTCTTCCGCTCTGCCCTTCCCGACTCCTCGCTCCCCTCACCTAACTCCTGCTGATACCCTCCATCCAGTACAATCGGTTACCTAAGGTCTGTGTACTCATATCCTCACCACATGGACCAACCAGCCATCATTCTTGATGTAACCAAGCCAAGCGCGTGCACCTGGGACCTCGCATCCTCATGAATGTTACACTCCTTGTCTCTCCCTCTGTTCCCCTTCCTTCGTCTCCCCACCCTCTCAGATTGTAAGCCCTAGGGCAGGGACCGTGTCTATTCAATTACTTTGTAAAGTGCCAGGTACATTGCTGGCACTATATAAACGTTTGCCAATAATAATAATAATAATAATAAATGTAAAGCAGACACTGACAGGGTTGTGCAATTTTTTGTTCTTAGCCATTATCAATAATGGTTTGGAAATACAGAAATATTGCAACATTTTAGTCAAAACTTACAAAGTTTGTGTGTGTGTTTGGCTGGATAGGATTTTTAAAAATCTGGATATTTGCATTTTAAATAATTTAAGAAAGTCATTTTAAATAAACATCAAAAGTATCTATGGCATTAGTTTTCTCAGTTGTAAAATAAAAAATTACATACAAAGGTACAGTAATTAAATGAAAATTTGTCTTCAATAACTGAAAAAATTAAAATAATGAACAGATACATCCCATTCTCAGAACATTACATATTAACTCAAAGATAATGCAAAGACATCGGGTGTTTTTCGATGGACACCTGCTCTGACCCACCCCCTGGGTGACACATCCGTGTAAAGGTGGGCCACCCTGGGGTGAGGCGGAGCAGGCGCTACTTGCTCCAGGCCTGCTCTGCTTGTGATGCTCTGGAGTACTGGCCGGGGGTGGAGCAGCAGTCTGTCTACTCACAGACAGGCTGCTGTAGCTCTGCTTCAGGCCAGGGGTTGCTCTGGCAACAGTCATAGAGCTGCGGGCAGCAGCCTAGAGCAGCTGGCAATCTGCCGGCAGCTCTATGGTGTGGGGAAGAGGGCACTGTGCAGGGAGACTGCAGCCCGCGACAGCTGCCAACTCCATGAAACCCACCGCAGCCAGAGCAGACCCACCCCCAGGTCCATCTAAAAACACAGATTAAGTCTCTGATCCTGCAAAGGTTTATGCATGAAATTATCTTCATGCATTGTAAGTAGTTGACCTCAAGTGTGTAACTCATTATAGGGATCAGGGAAAGGCAGGTTGAAAAGCTGTGGAAATCACCATGTGGTAACTTGATTGAGAGTTCCTACAAGGTGCTTTACAACACCTGAACTGTTGTACCATGAAGCAACCACTTGAAATGTATACTGGCAGCACGTCAGACTTCATAAAGCACCTGGTAGCAACATCAAATGGAATTGCCATCTTCAGGTTTACCACCCCTCTGACCAAAGTCAGGATCCAGGGGATGGGACCAGGTTAGAAAGAGGTACTCCCACCCTCTTTCTGACATGACCATGCCCTTTGAAAGATGCCATTTATGTATTTACATTTTTATTGCAGGTTACAACATATAAAAACATAGAAAATGCAGAGTTAAAAATCCAATATTTTAAATAAAACTAACTAAAATTTATTTCCCCCCCCCCCCCCTTCAAACCAACCCCTATCTTCACCTGACAAAATCCTGGCTGAACAAAAAAAAAAAAAAAGGGGGGTGGGGTGGGGGCTTACATTACCTCTGGAAAAAAAGTGTAGGTGAACCTTGGGGGCAGGGTTTCATGATTGTGGAGCAGCAACTAAAAATGCTTCTCTATGTGCCCTTGCTGTATGAATTTGATGGACAGATTGTACCTGCAAGAGGGTGCTCCCAGGCTGACCTCAGAGGCCAAGGTGGGACATATGGGGAGGAAGAGGCTTTTCAGATATATGGCACCCAGGCTGTGTAGGACTTTATAGGTAATAATGTTCCAAAGGGTCATGTGGCCATGTCAGAAATGGTTGGGGACAGACTCTTTACTTAATCCCCTTTCTGACATGGCCACTCCCCCTTCAGAGCCCCCTTTCCAGCATGGCCTCATCCCCTTGGGGTTAAAGCCAGAGGAAAACTGCCCAGTGGCATCCCTACATGCTCTTGCTGATCTGGTGTCAGACGTGATCCTCCGGACCCCTAGGTTAGTGGTCCTGGGGGATTTTAACATCCACGCTGACACCGATCTTGGAGGAGCGAGCCATGAGTTCATGGCCTCCATGACAACCATAGGCTTGTCCCAAGTCATCTGTGGTCCCACACATGAGGAGGGACATACACTGGATTTGGTTTTCTGCACTGGCCTTGAGGCGGCGGGGGGGCAGTTAGTAGGAGTTAGGGGGGTGAAGCCTTTGTCATGGTCTGACCATTACCTCCTTAAGGCATGTATCCTGGTGCATGTCAGCCCCCAACAGGGTGCAGGACCTATTAGATCGGTCCACCCCTGGAGATTTATGGACCCGGATTGGTTCTGGAATGCTCTGGGGGAGTTTCCCTTGGGCCTTGACACCTGCTCTGTCAATGATCGCGTAGCCTTCTGAAACACCTTGATGGCCGAGACCATTGACAGAGTGGCTATCAGGCGTCCGCTGCCTTCCTGAGTCTCCCACAGGTCTCCATGGTTTACTGAGGGCCTGCGGTGTTTGAAGTGGGAGAGTAGGTGGTTAGAGCGATGGTGGTGCTGGACCCGCAATTAGTATGATCGATCGCAGCATAAGAGCAGTTTAAAGGCCTATGCTGTGGCGGTGGAGGCAGCAAAGTCACATCCAGCAGAGCTTTTCCAGGTGGTGAAAGGCTTGGTCGGTCCTACCTGCCTCCACCGGGACCTGGAGAAATCCAGTGACTGCTGTGACCAGTTTATTGAGTACTTTGTAGATAAGTTCGCTCGCTTCCACCACGATTTTGGTACCACAGTTATTGCAGAGGATCATCTTGGGGCTATGGATGCCCTGTCGTGTCCTGTTTTGTGGGATCGATTTCAGATGGTGTCGCCTGCCGATGTGGAGTCTTTGTTGGGATCTGTTCATGCCACTACTTGTGAACAAGATCCATGCCCGTCCTGGTTGGTGAAAGCCAGTCAGGAGACGTTACGGCCGTTGCTGGCTGGGGTGGTTAGTGCCTCCCTTCGGGAGGGCAGGGTGCCTGACTGCCTAAAAGAGGCTGTGGTTAGACCCCTGCTCAAGAAACCATCTCTTGACGCTGATGCTCCTGCCAGTTATCAGCCGGTCTCTAACCTCCCCTTTTTAGGGAAAGTTATTGAACGGGCTGTGGCACGGCAGCTCCAGGAACATCTGGACGGCACCGGTTTCCTTGACCCCTTTCAGTCTGGTTATTGTCCTGGGTATGGTACGGAGACTGCATTGGTGG
>QEPC01008874.1:778733-855823 GCA_003113815.1 Sphenodon punctatus
TTTCGCTCTCCAATGGTCTATCAAGTGTGGAGTCTGGGTGTGCGCCTCGATTCACGGCTCAGCCTGGAATCTCAGGTTGTGGCTGTGGCAGGGCCTGGGGAGTGCGTTTCAGCAGTTACATCTTGTCCGGCAGCTTCGACCGTATCTCTGACTCTGGCCTCGCCACTGTCATCCATGCCTTCATCACCTTGAGGCTGGATTACTGCAATGCACTCTACGTGGGGCTGCCTGAAAAGTTGGTCCAGAGGCTGCAGCTGGTGCAGAATGCCGCAGCTTTTCTCCTTACGGGGGCGGGCCGCAGGAAGCACTTGACACCTGTGCTCCGGGCTCTGCACTGGCTGCCTACAAAGCACCGGGCTAGGTTCAAGGTGCTGGTTTGAACCTTTAAAGCCCTTCATGACCTGGTCCCCGCTTATCTGTGGGACCGCCTCTCTCCCCATGTGCCTGTATGGCCTTTGAGATTGTCCGGGGGAGCCTTTTTGGAGGTTCCCCGGGCAAGGTGGGTGGCCACCAATGTTAGATCTTTTTTGGTGGCTGCTCCTGTGCTGTGGAATTTGCTCCCGGAGGAGGCTCGGTTGGCCCCCACTCTCCTATCATTTTGACGTTTATGTAAGATCTGGCTGTTCTGCCAGGCTTTCGGCGAGGGGGGTGCGGTTGGGGGGTTGTTTTTCCCTGCATATAAGAGATTTTTAAATTTTATAAATTGTTTTATTCTTTTATCCTTGTTATTTGCCGCCCTGTGGGCAGGAGGGATGGGATAAAAAAGTTATATAAATAAATAAATAAATAAATAAATAAAGTGACAACCCTAACAATATGGCACTTTCTAGGTTTCTGAGTCTCCATTTTTGTGATACCTGAAAACACTCTCAAAGTACTTGGAGTTAATAAGAAGCATTTTATTATTTCTTATTATTGGATGATTTCAGAAGTGACCTGGTGAATGTCCACCACAGTAAAACTCAGTCAAAGGCGGGGGGCGGTGAAAGCACCGTGCATGTCTGTTTGTTCGTATCCAGATGTTCACCACAGTCAAACGCGGCCCGGGTGAAGCTAACCATGCTTCGTGAGATCGGAGCAGGAGGAGGTCCAGAAGTGTGGTGAATGGTCACCACGGCAGGGGTGAATGAAAAGTAACTTCTGAACGGAAACCCACAGCCGCGGTGGAAGGAATTGACCCCAACCGCAGTGCATTCTGGGACTCGAACCGCGGTCCACGTCTCCACTGCATGTCTGTTGTGTTCCCCCAACCTATGTTCTCTCTGATTGCCCCCAGTGGTCACTTCTGTTGGGGCGGCACGTGTCACCACAGCCCGCGGTGAATCCGTTCACACCGGGGTGGGATTCACTGTGGTGAATTGGAACGCGTCACTTCTGAAATCACCCATTATTGCATTATTATTTGATTTTTATTTATTACTTGGTAAAGTATCCCCTCTACCAAAGTACTTGTGCCCCCTCTGCCAAAACCAATACAAATACTAATACAATACAACTTAAAATACACAATTAAAACCATGTACAATTAAAAAATAACAAACTAAAACAAGGAAGAAGAAAAAGCCAGCAGTGATATATGCACTTAAACTTGTGCGCAGGGCTGTCGTTATCATGGGATGACTTGGGGCAACCACCCTGGGCCCTGTTCTTTCCAGGGGCCCCACAGTGACCCCTGTCTTCACTCCCTCCCAACAGGACCCCAAACACAACCTCTTTTATGGCTCACGTTTTATCTTCACCCTGGACCCTAGTAATTCTAAGGCCAGCCCTGCATGTGCATAAGTCTTTACAGGGTCAGGGTCCAAAGGCAATATTCATGTTTAATCTCCAATCTAACAATTCACTTTTAAATAAATTGATTTATAGTGTAGGTTTTCATAAGGTTTTCGTTTGATTCATCGAAAAGTTGATGTTCTCTATTTAAATATCATACATATTTGTGCATATTTTATTTATTTAGATTTTATGGAGTGCTCATTTTGACACTAGGCTCTTAAACTATAAGTGAAAGGTGTTCAAAACTTAAATTTTTTACCCAGAAAGTTAATACATGGTTTTGAAATCATTACTACATACCGAGCAAGATGAAGTACTGCTTCCACAATATTAGACCCATCTTTAGCACTTGTTTCACAGAATAGTGCATTATAAGTCTATGAAAAGAAAAGTAAACAGTCATCTAAATATTTTCTTTTATTTTTTGTTTGTATAATTCAGCTGAAATATTTCCTTCGAACAATTTCAACTTCACTGTTGAGAATTACATGTTGTGCACGTGTGTGTGTAATATAGTCGTATACGCAACTTGAGTAGCTCTTTCTCTGAGGTTCCAGAGCAGCAACAGAGATGCTCTAACAGTGTTACTAAAGCCTGCTGGCTAACATTGTATTTCTAGAGTATCAGAAATAGAGTCACCCACTGAGACAGTTGCATCCACCGTTCTATAATTTCATCTTTTGCAGAGGGTATACTTACCCTGGATGTAATCACATCTGAGACAAGGCCCCACATTGGATCCCCCTTTGCCTTGGATCCACCTACTCCAGTGAAGGGCACCCACCAGATGTTTGTCCTGGGTTGGGCCAGGGCATCTCCGCATGACATCACCACCAGAAATGAGGAGCATGCTGTGCTGCTTAACCCAACCCAATTCAGGGCAATGGGCTCCCCATGGGGCACCTCCCATATGAAAGGCCCCCAACATCCCTGCCCACATACAGGTCCACAAGCACCATGGACAAGGCTACAGTGGCGTCAAGGATCTGGTCCCCGGAGGAAGCTGCCTGCCAGCTGTTGGAGTGGCGTCAGCGGGGTTGCATTCCCCAGACATGCACCCATCAGCTCTTGGAGTGGACCCTAGGGATGAGGAACAGGAGCTGTGGCAGTGGAAAGGTCCCATGGAGGATGAGGAGTAACCCCGGTGTCCTCGTCTAGAATGGCTACTCGCACAGCTAGGGACACTGGAGCTGATCCTCTTCATCATCCCTGGGGTTTCCTCTGCTGCTGCAGCTGCTCCTTCTCTCCTGGGTCTGCTGTAATAGTTGACAGGTGGTGGCGGCTGCTTCCTCTGGGGGGTAGAGGGGCAATCCTACTGCTGCAGGGAGTTCTGCCCGTGTGATGGGCTTCCTGGGAAGAACTGGAGCAGTGGGAAAGGTGGTGACTGCTCCCCCGGCTGTGGGACCCATGCATGGTTATGTCGGTTTGAAGGGCTCTCCATCCTGTCCTCTCAGGTGGTTGCTGCATGAAACTCCATGGAGCAGCTCTGGTCTTTCTGCCCATATGAAAATACTCCATATCTGCATGTTGCACATCAGATACCTTGGCCTTACTCCACTGCTGGTTCATCTATTCACGTACCTTACAAAATGTAATGGAGAAAGATCCACAGGGTGTGTCTACACTTTATGTAAACCACAGCAGTAACTGTGATGTCATTCCAAGTGGGGGAGTTTGATCAAACATTCATGCTTCTGCATGTTTACGTTGCTACCCTATGAACTCTGCCCACCAGGAAGTCTTTCAGGTGACAGCATAAACATGGGAGCTATCCTTAGGTACCACGAGCAGCTGCAGTTACAGTGCTTTCTGGGATTGCTCATGGATCCAGTTCCTTGCTCTATAACAGGTAAGGCCACACAAGATATTAACTCACATTGCATGACCTTACCCCACATTAGCCTTCAAGGTATCTGTCTGTCAAGCTAGCAGCTGCCAGAGGTCCGCCCACTTCTGTCCCAGGGTGGGTGGCAGGCTGCTACACAACGCATACACAAAAAGAAGGCCGGTGACACATTGTGGGCTACTATTGCCCCAACGAGCCAATGCGGGGTAACGGGTCGCCTCTCATCAGGCCAGTCCCGTGCAGCCCTGCCCCATGGCAAGGTCAGTCAGCACCACAGAGCTGCAGGTGTAGTCTGCCATTCCTGTACATCCACCTTACAGGGGGCAAGATATTTGGTGGAGCGGGGCTGAGCGTCTGCTCATGTGAACAGCTCCTTGGCTGGCAGCTGCATTTGTCCTGCCTGTGATGGTTTGGGGATCTGTACGACCCTGTCTTGTATGACTATACCAACCATTTTCATTTACAAAGCTTGGTTTGTAAGTAGATTGCTATATAGAATCAGAGCCTTGAACTACACGGCAGGAAATGTATACATGTTTGTAGCACTGTTATGTCTCCAAGTTGCCTTGGAAAGGCCACCTGTAATGTTGAGAGGGTGGCTTTGATTGCCATACTCATTCCTTTCCCCTATTCACAGAATACCCAAACATGTCAAGTTGATTGATAAGGGTCACCTTCTCAACAACTCATTTCACATTGGCTTCAAATGCCCATAGACATTGTGGCAATTTTCAACCTAAATACCTATTAACTAGCATCCAAGGCGAAATTCCAGTTAATGGTCTTAAGGAGAAAGCCTCTATTCCCATCTCATTTTTGTGTGAAAATTCAGTCTTTTCATTCAGGTTAAGACACCTTCATTGTGAAACAGCTACAGCTCTTACCATGGCTAATTTTTCTCCATAGTTTATTGGTACACATTTATGTCCTTGCTCTGAAACTGTCTGTCGGAGATCTGCTTTGTTTCCCACCATCATGATTGGAATATTCTCATGCGCTGCATCCTGTAATAAATATAGGATTTATTTACTTTTGGAATACTCAGACTACAGTAAATTCAAATTTATCATCTAGCAGGTATGGTAAGCAAATGTTACGTTCTTCTGTCTTCACAAAAATCTACAAGAAATGCATTAACAACATAGGAGACAATGGAGTACTAAAACAGATAGTCATGATGAGCCATTTTCTGATAGAAGAGACACTGCCTTCAAATAACCATCTTAGCTGAGATCCTACCAAGAAATGATTGTGTTTCTGTAAGCCTTGGACAATAACAGTAGTACTTGTTAGATGATTTGTTCTATGTATTTGTCTAAAGGGGAATACCTTCATTTGCATTGTTGTTAAAAAGAAAATGAAATTTGACACCAATTTCTGAGCAAATCCAGGAAGCCATATTGTGAAAAGAATGTTTTATATATGGGTTTTTTAAAATATTATGGTGAATTCTAACAAAAAAATAAGTAATAGCAGAAAAAAAATGACACCAGGCCCTCTTCACACAGACACTCTAACACCGATAAAATGGGTGTTACATTTTATTATACATGTTACAGGGCACCCACAGGTCAACACTGCAGCCCTGCAACATGGGTCCTTTTCACACAAGATGTCTCCATCCAATCTGGCTGGGTGAAGGTGCCTGTGTGAATACCGCAGCCGGCGGGTGTAGGTGCGTGTGTACTCCCACGCAACATCCATCACCACCCATCCATGGAGCAACGGACTCCAATGCCAGTTGCTCTGTGGGTGGGTGGTGGGTGGAGATGGGTGTTGCGTGGGAGCACACACGCACCTACACCCGCTGCCCGCAGCGTTCACACACACACACCTCCACCCAGCGAAACTGGGTGGAGGCATCTTGTGTGAAAAGGCCCCACGTTGCAGGGCTGCAGTGTTGCTCTGTGGATGCCCTGTAACATGTATAATAAAATGTAACACCCATTTTATTGGTGTTAGAATGTCTGTGGATTTTATCAAATACTAATTATATTTTGTCTACAGGAAGAAACTTACTGTAACGGTGTCAAGACCCCAAGGAAAATTGAGTCATGAGAAGTTATTAGAAATGAATGAATACTGCTTCTGGACCAAAGGGAATTAGGATATTACTATGAGAAGGGGAAAGAGACTAGAATTTTTAATCCTAACCGCTGCATTGGGCAAATTTCAATGCAAACCATGGTCATGTATGACAGGACTTAAATCAGACCCTTGTAGCTTGATAATTTTGGATTTAACTTATTTATAGCAGGAGGGTCCTGTCAGAGTAGAATCCCAACCAGCCACAAGACCAGAACTAAAATGGGTATTAATTTTTATTATTAATATATTTTTGTTTATTATTTTTATTTTGTGGCATTTTTATGCTGCCCCCTCATGCCCACGGCAGCTCGGGGCAGCTAACAATACGATAAAACAATAAAATACGTTAAAACCAACATCACTTTTAAAAGAATTTAAAACCCTCCAACCCTAACCCTACCCTCTAATATAGCACCAGCAATGTGCCTGGTGCTGTATAATTGTGATAAGAGACAGGTCCCTGTCCCAAGAAGCTTAAAATTTAGAATGAAGAAGAGGAAGGTGACAAAGAAGGAGAAGCACATAGGGAGATACAGGGATACATTAATAAAGTTGAGACGTTGCAGGTACATCCACTTTACTCAGTTACACGGGAGGAGGATTATCCTGAGGATAAACAGTCATGAACAAGGAATTTGTGGGGGTGAGGTGACAGGGAAAGCATGAGAGAAGAGATAGGTTTTTAGGAGGTTTTTGAAGGTTGTGCGGGAGGGAGTAGATCACACATATTCAGGCATAGGGGGCAGCCTGAGCAAAGGGATGAAGATGGTTAAGGGAACAGGAAAGTCTGGGGCAGGTGAGCTCCTGGGTGGCAATGTAGCAGGAGATAAGGGCAGAAAGACTGGGAGGAGTAAGACCATGTGAAGGAGGAGTAAGACCAAGGTGAAGACAAGAAGTTTGTGCTGGATGTGAAGAGGGAAAGGGAGCCAGTGGAGGGAGGAGAAGGGTTTGAATTTGATCGAAAGTGTGGACCAGGTGGAAGACACTGGCAGCAGAGTGCTGACCAGAAGTGGGAGGGTCAAAGTGAGAGCAGGCAAGGTCAGTAAGAAGGAGGTTGCAGTAGTCAAGATGAGCGATGATGAGAGTCTTGACAGCAGGAACAGAACGGAAGTGATATTATGTAAGGAGAAATTATGTGCCTTAGCAACAAACTGAATATAAGGTGTATAGGGAAGGGAGGATTCAAATATGAATACCAAACCATGGGCAGGTAAATTTCCCAAGTCCAAGAAACACATACCAGCATTTTCACATTGCTGAGAGCCACAAGATGTACTGAATTGATTACGGCTTCCCCCGATCCTGGATTCTTCCCCCATTTCCGCCCCGTCCCCCTGCTCACATCAAAGTTCTGGCTCCCAAGCAGTCTGGTGGGTTCAGCAGCAGCAATAGCAGCACAGGGCCTGCTCCCCCTGCTCCCACAGCCCCCCCTAGGATCCAGTGGCTGAAATGGCAGCTTGGCTTTTCTTGCTTCTGAGGGAACCACATGGACACAACCCCAGGTAGCCACTTCCGGCAAGAGTAGCAGTAAGATGCCCGGGAGCTGCATGTAGCTCTCGAGCTGCTATTTACACACCTCTGTCCTTGACCTTGTGCCTGGAGAACAGGGTGAATGGTAAGGTAACACCTTCAATGGAAGGTTCAATGGAAATGGAGACTGAAGAGAGGGAGGATGGTTTTTTTTGGAAGAGATAAGGAGCTCAGTCTTAGACATATCAAGCTTGAGTTGCCAATCAAGCAACTCAAGCTTGCAAGTGGGGATGTTGGAGAAACAGTTAGCAATACAAGACTGGGGAGGAGGGGGAGAGAGTATAAGTGGACAGGTAGAGCAGTGTGTCACCAGCATACAAATGGTACTGGAAGCCATGAGATTCTAGGAGTTTGCCGAGGAATAGGGTATAGAGGGAGAGGAGAAGAGGGACCAAGACTGAAACCTGGGGAACTCCAACCAAGAAGGGAAGGGAGAGGAGAAGAGGGACCAAGACTGAAACCTGGGGAACTCCAACCAAGAAGGGAAGGGAGGCAGAGCAGGTACCAGTAACAGAGAGAACGAAGGAGCGATTAGAGAGAAAGGAACGTAAATCGAGAACAGAACCTCAGCTATCTAGGGAATGTAGAGAATCAAGGAGAAGGGAATGTTCAACAGTGTCAAAGTCAGCATAAAGGTCAAGCAGGAAAAGAATGGAATAAACTTGGTTACAAAGTGGTCATTGGTGATATTACCAAGAGTAGTTTCAGTGGAGCGGAGAGAAGAAAAGCCAGATTGAAGAGGGTCACGGGAGGGATTGGATGAGACAAAGTCAAGACAGCAAGTGTACATGGTACCGCAAATTGCATGCATGGTACCCATTTAGATACCGTGTGGATTTATGTGGGCCCGGGATTGAAGGGCTGCTGCATCACTGGCAAGGCTATAGCAGCAAGCTGAGTGGAGATGTGGGGGTTGAAGGCATCCCGACTCTTTCTGGGATGGCCTTAGGTCTCTTGGGGTCTAGGCATGCGCCCGGCCAGTTTGTCTAGGCCCCAGGAGACCCACGGCCATCCAGAATGAGTCTGGATGTCTCGAGCCCTGAGATTTCCGCCCAGATCACCGCTACTGCCATGGTTGCTGACACCCCTTTCTCTTCAGGTAAGCAGGGGGAAAAGGGCCTTTTAAATCTCGGGTAGGATAACCACCCTGGGAACTCTATGGAATTTCAGAAAGTCAGTTACCTGTCTCAGATTACAGGTAAAAACCAGGTAGCCAAGAATTGATGTTATCTGCAGATATACAAATAGGTATCCTTCTCTGGGCTCCCAGCCTCTGGCTCCTAGCTCCCAGTCAGCTTCCTCTGGCAGAGACTCTTGAATGTTCTTTCTAGTTCTATGCATTTGTGATGAGACAGAGGAAGCTGCCATACATCATAGGGAATATAATTCTCCAGGAGAAATGTTTCTCCTCTAGGGTGTCCTTTGCTTTCCATGCCATCCTGTGTGGAGAGGAAGTTCTCTATATGGAGAGCTCATTTCCAGTCACTGTATTCATGAATTTTAGTCTCACAGGAATTTCAGGCAGAGCAAGTTCTACCCTTTACTCTAGATGAAAATCAGGTTCAAAATGTTGCAATTTCCTGGGAGAGGAATTTTATTTTTCATCCAATCTTATAAATATTGCATTTATTTATAAATACACTGTATGTGCACTTTTAAAGTTTTGTACATGCAAAGTTCTTACCTCAATCGTATCCACCCATTCGCGCACATTAAGAAAACTCTTCTCACATGTCACATCATACAAAAGCAACACGCCATCTGCTCTTCTGAAGTAGGACTTGGCAATACTCCGGAACCTTTACAAAAAGAAAATATCGGTTTAAAAAAAAGACATTTTTATGCAGTTATAATATAATCCTAACAACAATTAATCATTATTGTCCTGTTTAGTTTGTTAAATACTCTCCTCTGCAATATATTAAATGTTTTCCCAATAAAGCTGCTTTAAATGTGTACGTATTCATGAAATCATATATAGGTTTCTGCAAACATGTATGTATTAGTAAAAGTATATAAATGTTTTTGTAAATTGTCTATGCAGTTCTATAAGTTGTCATTAAAACCTGCAGAGCCCGATACTCTATGGAGTCAATTTTCAGTTTGCTGCACTGTATACATCTATATTAATAATCCCTGGTTTGCAGTGGGTTTTGATGATATGGTAGCATATTTATGTGCCTGCCTTAGAGGCAAATGTTCATAAAAATAGTGGACCAAAACCATCTCTAATATGACACTGCTGAGGCAGATAAGAGATGTGTAGAACATGAAGTCAATGGAGTTAACAACAGAGTTTAGTCCCTTAGATATGGAAAGTGCAGGAGAGCTTCTTTTCTAAATACATACAATTGTGTGTCAGAACTAAAAATACTGGGGGGTTTGTTTTCTATTATGCATTTGAGATACTTCACTGGTTTGCAATGCTGGTAACTAAAAGTATCCCTTTAACTTCATATTCTGCATACTCTATTACTTTCACTGGTGTTACATCACGGATAAATTTGGGTTTGCATTTACCAACTTCCCCTCAATACAAAAGCATAACATACCACCACATCTTAATAAATTCAAGGTGAGTACATGTTGATGACATTATTGTGGAAACTGGTAGGGGTTCACGGCATGGCTCTTGAGCAGTTCCACTCATTCCTGTCAGGAAGGTTCCTGCAGGTGGTAATGGACGATTGTTTGTCATCCTCCCACCTCCTCTCCTGTGGGGTCCTGCAGGGTTCCATCCTGTCTCCCCTTCTGTACAATGTCTATCTAAGACTGCTGGATGAGCTCATGCATAGATTTGGGGTGTACTGCCATCAAAATGAAGACAACACCCCAATCTATCTTTTTCATCTGACCCAGACCCTGCCTACTCAGTACCTGGCTGTCATTGGGGACTGGGCGTGGGACAGCCAACTGAAGCTGAATCCAGACAAGACTGAAATGATGTCGGTTGACTGGCGCTGTCTCCTGGGGGGAATTGGGACACCCATCATTGATGGGCTACAGCGTCCCCTGGTTACTCTGGTTTGTAATCTTGGGGTGCTCCTGCATCCTGAGCTGCATCTGGAACAGCAGGTCACAGTGGTGGCTAGGACTAGTGCTTTTCACCAGCTCCATCTGGCAAGAAGGCTGCGTCTCTCTCTCTCTCGGATAGGGATCTGGCCACCTTCATTCATGCCTTTGTTACCTTGAAGCTAGACTAGTGCAATGCGTACTATGCGGGGCTGCCCTTGACAGTTTCTATTGGCCCAATACAGTTTCTATTGAAAGCAATTGAAAGATTACTATTGCTTTAATAGTGTTAGATCAGACCCTTGATCCCATCAGTACTGGAGATTGAGAAAAGTAGTTGGGTGCAGCCACACAAGCTGGAGTGGGCCCGATCCCTGCACAGCCTGGAACAGGCAATCACTGCCAGCACAGAGAGCAGGACAGAGGGTCTGTCACCCTACTCGCCTCAGGAAAGCCGGGCATGTGGGCTGCTGTTGGAGGTCCTGCCACACCCTGGGGCAGGCTGAGGCATCAACTACACAGGCCGTGGTCCGACAACCACCCAAACCCCTTCTCCTGGCCCACCCACTATTCCAACCCCAGCTGTCATAAGGCCATGCAATAATGGAGGCAGCACACGTCACTCAAAGCCTGAGGTGGAAGTTGGAGGAGGACCAGTCCCACTACCATGCACTGGGCAGCTTTACCCCATTTTGGGTAAGTCTGCTATGTACTACACCCCATTGTTCTGAGGATGCAAGGCATAGCAGCCAGCTGCCTGCCCCACCATGCTGTGGGGTGAACATTTGGTGGCTGCTGGACAGACGATGCACTGCATCGCACAGTAAGGCTGCCTGATGTGGGATGAGGCACTCAAACCCTGGTAACGGCTCATGTGGTTGCACCTGTTGTTCATGGTGCAGTTACAAAACTACACAGATAATTTGCAGGTCCTTTTACACAGATTCAGTACATCTGTACAAGTTTGCCAAGCTTCTTATGAAGACTTGGGGTATGACACAAGAGGCAATTAGGGATGACTGAACTCAATGGGAACTGAGACAAAGTACTTCATTGGGAACAAGCTATATTGAAACTGCTATGACAAAAATATTGAGTGAATGCAAGATTAAAACTGAACAATGTATGTTTAGGAAAAAGGCATCCACTGAACACAAACTCTTTGCTAAGAAGAAAGCTAAGCCAAATATACATCTTAAGTAAGAGAGTCACATTACTAACCTCTCTTGTCCTGCTGTATCCCAAAGCTGCAGCACTGTAGGCTCTCCATCAACAAGAAGCCTCTTCATTTGAAAATCAACTCCTTTCAAGAAAAATGAAGTTTACCAAGCAAGTAATTGTTTCTGGAGGCTTTGATTTAAAAACTATATAAACATTAGGACTGGTACTATTATAAATGAACAGCAATGAGATGCATTTTAGCAAACACAACTTTAAATGTCCTAGCCATACAATAAAAAATTGGTGTCATGATAATCAAGCAAGAATCTTTATTTGTGCTACACTGCATAAACGCTTATGACAGAACAGAAAATATTTCAAGCAACAAGTGAGCAATTAAAAGAAATTTCATTCCCTCCACTCATCTCATCTCATAGGTTTATGGAGGTGAATGGCCTTAGCAAATACAAAACAATATATTACAACACATAAATATATGTATCAACCACCAAACCACACAAATTAAAATATACATTTTTAAAATTTTAAAATTAAAAAATAATTCCTCGAAGTCAAGCGGCTACATCTCCTGTTCCCTGTTTCCTACCATCCAGGGGCATTGCAGCATAGAAATATCTAAATCTTGTAAATTTCACTAATCTTTCTCCTCTTCTTCCTCATCCATAACACACAGTTCTTCTTTATTTAGGCCTTCTCTTATTTTCGCTGCTTGCTTGGCAAAACGTCCCATTAGAACGCTGATTTCGGCCTTCTTGTTTGACAACAAAAACACCAATTGTCTTTCTACTGACCACCCCTCTTGTCCTTGTCTCAGTCTCTGTAAAGGCACCCTTATTTTGCCTATAAAGTGAACACTCCAATATATAACATGGTAAGTTTTCTACTTTCTCCAACCCGCACGGACATAGCCTTTCTTCAAAAGGAATCCCAAAAAATCTACCTCTCCAGATTTCTGTTTTCATGGTTTGCAGTCTAAGTGCTGTAAATGCTTTCCTTTCAACTGGATGCATCATCTTCCTAATATATCTTGGCCCTTATCTTTCAGGCATCCAAAATTTATACCAAGGGGACAAGCACGATTGTGCTGCATCTGCTCGAAGCTGCTGGTATCCCATATCCACTATTCTTGATTTTATTTCTTTTATAGCCTGATTCAGGGGAAGTGCTGTAATATATCTGTCAGAAAAACCTAAGTTGTTAAGCTTCTGTTTTACCCCAGCCCACCATGATAGCTTCTCTATACTTCTCCTCTAGACATAACCTTTCTATCTTATGCCTCACTTTATGATGCGTCTTTATCCAAAATATTAACAAGCTATCCATTTTTAATGCTAGCGGCAAGCGCCCCAGCTCCAGATTCATTATTGCTGCAGCTGTGCATCTTGGTACAGCTAATAATGCTCTCACCTCTCAGATATCTATTCTGTAAGGATTCCAACTGATGATTACCCATATACTTCTCTTGTCCCCATATCTGGGCCCCATATGTTAACATATTGCCAACTTTGGCATCATAAATCCTCACAGCTGCGATAATTTGTTGCCCACCTCTCATAAAGTAAAACTTTAACAATACTTTGATTCCTATTTTTGCTACTTGTTTTTTCGTGTTCAGATGCACCTGCCAAGAGCCATACTGGGAAAATGTTATCCCTTGATAAGTGAAGGATGTTACTTGCTCGATTTTAGTATTATCCATGAACCAGCTGTACGTTTTCCTCCTACCTGAAAATACCATCGCTTTAGTTTTCATATAATTTATATACAAATCCTCACTCTTACTTTGTACACTAAAATCTTCCATCAGTCTATTCAACCCCAACCTGGTAGTTGAGATCAACAAAGTATCATTCGCATACAATAAAATTGGAAATCTTTTCTCCCCCACTTTTGGGGCCATATAACGCCCTGTATCTCTATGTTCTTCTATCAAATTGTTCACATACAGGTTAAACAGCATGGGGGCCAGCAGGCATCCTTGGGTAATTTCAGATGAGCATTCACCATGTCCAGCCATGCACCGGGATCCGTTTTAGATCCTGGTTAGGAATCAGGCCGTCTGTCCTTTCAGCTGGTTTCTCGCTTCAGCAACCTCTTCATTTGAGACTGATTCCCACTCTAATTCTTCTTCCCACTTTATATGGGACCCTTCCTCATCTATCACTTTTTTTCCTCCACCATTCTAAATAACTGCTCAAAGTGTTGTACCCATTGTATCTGGGAGATCTTATGTTCCTTAATCATCTGCCCCCCCTCCCCCCCGTGCCAATCTTATAATCCTTCAAAATTCCTTACTATCCTTCCTCTCCACGACCTGATGTAATTGGTTCCATTTTTCTTTTAAATAATTCCACTTTTTCTTCCTTATATATTCTTTGTATTTTCTGAGCATTCCCCTATATTGATCCACTGCTCCTGTTTGGTGCTTCAACCTATAAGCTTGTTTCTTAAGCTCAGAACGCCGGTCTCTACAGTCCCTATGCCACCAACCTTCATCCTTCTTGAATCTATTCCCATTCCCCTTTGGGGTAAATGAAAGAAGCGGGGCAAACCCTTCGATTAGGGAATTATACACCTGGGTCACCTGATTTATATCCTTGGTCTTTTCTAATTCATTCCTCTTACCTATTATCTCTTCCGAATCCAACATATCCTGGATATTATTCTGCATCTTTCCTGACCAATTTAATTTACATACCCCAACCTTCTCTATTCCGACCTCTTCAGTCCATTTATTCGTATCCTCTCTATCTCAGGTAACTGCAATTTAATTATTATGGGGTAGTGATCACTTCCCATCTGAATATCGATTTCAAAGGAGTGTACTGCCTCCTCCAGGGACAGTGAGACTAGTGCATAGTCACTAACACTATTACCCTTCATGCTAACATAAGTCATACGTCCTTCCCAGTCCCCTTGAGTGCTACCATTCAAGATTTTTAGGGGAATTCCAAGCACCATTTTATACAGCATTCTCCCAACTTTATTAATCTTTTTACATTCCCTCAACAAACATATAGAATCAAAACATAAATCACACGCAATTAATTTTTCATTGAAAGAGGACAGATTAACAGTTGACTTTAATAAAGTAATCTCATTAGTTCCTAGTTGTGATAATAAACATGCACAATTTTAACTAAAGCTGATTTGTGTTTAAGTAACCCTCTGAAGAAGGGAAGAGAAAAGGGGATAAAGATATGAGCAAGGACAAAGAGAAATAAAGAGTGTCCAAGAGAAGAGAAGCAAGAAAAATAGAGGTTACTTACCAGTAACTCTGTTCTTCGAGAGAGCTCCGCGTATTCTCACTCTTGGGATTCACTTCCTGCTTTGCAGGCATTGGAAAACCTCTCGTCAGCAGTATCCAGGCAGATTACGCCTGGAAAAGACTAGAACATGGTGACGGCTCCGCCCCCTCCATCCCCTCCCCATCCCGAGAAAAACGCGGGCCCGCATCACGAGGGATGGTAGAATAAATAGGGGGAGGAGCCCTCACCGCCTCAGTTCCTTCCAACCCGGTCCGGAAGATCCAACAATATTCATCCGAGACTGAGGGGAAGGAGGGCGGGATTTGAGAATATTCGGAGCTCTCTTGAAGAACAGAGTTACTGGTAAGTAACCTCTATTTCTTCTTCGAGGATCTCCGCGATTCTCACTCTTGGGAGAGTGATAAGCAGTTTCAAACACCTACCTCAAGGAGGAGGGAATCGAGGATGATCATTGATGAATGAGTCTAGCACTGCCCTTCCCACCTGGGAATCTGTTCTGGCTGCAAGATCCAGAGAGTAGTGCTTCGTAAATGTATGGACGGAAGCCCATGTGGCAGCTTTACAGATGTCGGATATATTTATCCCTTGAAAATTTGCCAACGATGTGGCCGTAGCTCGAGTCGAGTGTGCTTTCAGTTCTGCAGGTGGGACCTTGCCCGCCAGTCCATAGCACTTTTGTATGCATAGCACAATCCACTTAGACATTCTCTGTGAAGAGATCTTGACTCCAATCTTTTGACCTCCGTAGGAAATGAACAGAGAGTCACATGCTCTAACAGTTTTAGTTCTGTCAATGTAGAATGCTAGTGCTCTCTTGACATCTAGGGTGTGTAACGTTTGCTCCGCAACTGAAGCATGAGGTTTAGGGAAAAACACTGGTAGCGAAATTGTTTGGTTCAGGTGAAAACTGGATGCTACCTTGGGAATAAAAGAGGGGTCCACCCTTAAGTCAACTTTGTCTCTATGGAACAACGTATAAGGAGGAGAAGCTCTAAGAGCTGTGAGTTCACTCACCCTCCTTGCTGAAGTAATAGCTACTAAAAATGCAGTTTTAATCGACAAGTCCTCCATGTTGCACGAAGCTAAAGGTTCAAAGGGAGGGCCCATCAATTTTGATAATACAAGGTTTAAATCCCACTGAGGGGCCGGGCGTGACCTCTGAGGAAAAGTGTTCATCAGGCCCTTCCAAAAAGACTTCATTAGGCCATGGGAAAATAACGTTTCATTACCCTCTGGTTGTAAACGTGATGATAAAGCCGCCAAGTGGACTTTTATGGATACTAGAGATAGATGTGACTTCTGTAGCTTCAGAAGATAAAGGAAAACATGGTTCATATTTAAAGCGTGTAAAGAGATAAGTTGTCCTTCACACCACTTACAGAAACGTTTCCACTTTAACTCGTAACATTTGCGAGTCGAAGGTCTCCGAGAATTTAGTAATATTTCCGAAACCTCCGGGGGTGCATTCCTCATTGGGGTAGGATCAACCAAGCGGAGAGGTGGAGCATCTGTAAATCGTGATGCAGTATTTTCCCTTGATCTCGAGAGAGGAGGTCGCATGTCACTGGAAGATTTCTGACTTGCGATGCCATTCCCTGTAAGGTTTGGAACCAGACTTGGCGGGGCCAGAAGGGAGCGATCACAATGATGTGAGCCCTGTCTGTCTTGATCTTGCACAGTACTCTGTGAATAAGGGGAAACGGTGGAAATGCATAGAGGAATGTCCCGTGCCAAGAGATGGCAAAGGCGTCCGATATCGATCCTGGTACTACTCCTGCTCGACTGCAGAATTCGGGAAGCTTGGCGTTCTCTTGTGAGGCAAACAGGTCTATCGTCGGAGTCCCCCACTCCTGAAAAATATTTGCCAAAACATCCTCCTTTAGAGACCATTCGTGCTGGTCCGTTGCCTTGCGACTGAGGCAGTCCGCTTCTGAGTTGTATTGGCCTGCCAAGTGAATGGCGTGTGCATGTATGCCGTGTTGTATGCACCAGTGCCAAATGGCCTCTGCTTCCTTGGAAAGACGAGTGGATCGCGCTCCTCCCTGTTTGTTTATATACCACATGGCTGTGGTATTGTCCGTCACGATCTGTATGTTCTTTCCCCTGATGTGGGGTAGTAGGGCTTTTAGAGCCCATCGTATGGCCCGCAATTCCAGCATGTTGATGTGTAGATATGTCTCCTCCTGAGACCAGAGCCCGTGAACTTGGGTATTCTCCATGTGTGCACCCCATCCTGTTAGGGATGCATCTGTTGTGATAGTTGTCTGAATGCTGGGGGGATCGAAAGGTACCCCTTTTAGAACCTGTTCTGCATTTGTCCACCATTGTAAATTTCATAGAAGTCCCTTCGTTATGGACAGCTTCATGTTGAGGGGGTGGATGGTAGGGGTGTAATTGAGGGCGAGCCATTGTTGCAATGGTCTCATGTGTAGGCGTGCATGTGGTGTTACCATTGTGGTAGATGCCATTAACCCCTGAAGGTGAAGAAAAAAATCAAACCGACTTGGTAGGATGGGTTCGCAGGGTGTTCAGTGCCTGCCGTATGGCGAGAAGTCTCTCTGTGGGGAGGTACGCTCTTGCCTGTCTGGTGTCCAGAATCGCCCCTATGAAGGGTAGGTATTGAGACGGTTGTAGATGTGACTTTGTCAGGTTGATGACAAAGCCTAGGTCCTTGAGTAGTGACATTGTCAACTCTAAATGTTGCAGGAGTTCTTGTTGCGATGCTGCTGCGATCAGCCAATCGTCTAGGTATGGAAAGATTCTGACCTTTTGTCGTCTGAGATATGCCGCTACCACCGCTACACATTTGGTGAAAACGCGCGGTGCCGTGGAAAGTCCAAATGGAAGGACCCGGTACTGGAATAGAAGGTCTCCTGCAATGAATCGTAAGAATTTTCGGTGAGAAGGTCGTATCGAGATGTGGAAATAGGCATCCTTTAGATCAAGGGAGGCTAGCCAGTCGCCTTGTTGTAGTCCCATAAAAATGATGGGTAGGGAGGTCATACGAAACTTAAATTTTCTAACAAATTTATTGAGGTGTCTCAGGTCCAGAATAGGGCGAGAGCCTTTATCCTTCTTTGGGACTACAAAGAATCTAGAGTAGAACCCAATGTTAAATTCGTTTCTGGAGACCTGCTCAATAGCTCCCTTGTGTAGGAGTTTTTGAATTTCAACTAGTATTTGAGTGGAGGGGGGGGAGCCCCTGGGGGGGCAGGATGAGAGGGGAGGAGGGGTGTGGAATTGTATGGCATACCCCAGTTCTACTATCTCTCTGACCCAGCGATCAGTAGAGATGGTTTCCCATACAGGTAAGTAAGGCAACAGGCGGTCCTGGAATGAGGGGTCATCCTCGTGATCTCCCTTGATCCACGTTTTGTTAAAAACGAGATTTCGTCTGCTGTCCAGACGAAGAATTAGAGGATGGTTTGCCTCTGCCCCTTTGCCTGTTAAACGTTTTACGTTGTTGTGTGCCCTGTGTTTGGTGATATGGCAAGGGAGTCTGCTGCTGGAATCTCTTTCCAGCCTGGTAATTGTAGTGCTGGTATGGAGTCCTTCTAGAAGAAAAGGGATAGCCCTGTGTAGTGAAGGGCTTTTTTCGTATGGCCCTAATGACCCCCGTGGATCTTGCCGTTTGATTCATTTCTTTTATCTTTTTTAGGGTGTCGTCGGTAGTGGCAGAGAACAGACCCTCACAATCGAACGGCAGATCCTCTATTCTAGTTTTGTTTTCTTGGGTCAGAGCTGTGGATCAAAGCCAAGCATGTCTACGGAGGGCTATGGCAGATGCCATCCCTCTGGCGTTGGCATCCGCCACATGCATGTTAGCTGTTAATTGGAATTGGGCCATCTGCATGCCTTCCTTTTGCAATGCTGCCAACTGGTTCGGGTCCGATGTAGTGCCCACCTTAGACCATAGCCAATGCTGATAACCGCACATGGCTGATGCGTAGTTCGCAATTCTGAAGGACAAAGAGTCCGAGGAGAACACTTTTCTTCCAAGGACATCCAGCCTTCTTCCCTCCCTGTCTGCTGGGGATGTTTGTACTCCTCCTGCCCTTGATCTTACAGAGGCAGCAGCAATCACTAATGAGTTGGGAGGGGGGTGATTATGGAATATTTGCGCCCCTTCCTTGGGTACCGCATATAGGGAATCTGCCAACTTGTTAGTAGGAAACACCGAGGCCGGTTTTCCCCATAAGGCAGTGGCTGGTTCCAGTAGTTGGTCTAACAGTGGTAGCGTTACATGCCCAGACTCCCCCGTCCCTAGAATACCAAATATGGGCCCTGTCTGAGATTTCCTAACGACCCTCGTGGGGAGTTTAGGGAGGGCGGATGCCATCCTCCTCAGCATCGCTTGAAAAGCCTTAGAGTCCTCTGTAGCTAATGAAATATTAGTGTCCGATATGGTGTCTGGGGGTGGTGGGGAGATGGTCTCGTCTTCTTCGAGGGATGGGGATGATGATGAAGACGACTGTGATGCTGATCTCCCTGGGGAAGCCGTTCCGACTGCAGCCGGTACCGACGGTACCGGTTCCTCTCTATGGGTCCCCAATAGAGAGGTCAAGAGCTGCGAAGCCCCCGATGGAGCTAACCTTTGTGTCTGTGTGGCCATTACTTCAGGTCCGGAACCGCGTGTCTCGGTGCCGACGGTGCCGAGGTCCAGGTGCGCATGCAACGAGCCCGTCTCCGACGGTGGGGGGCGTGAAACCATTGCTGTCGGTGCCGCCCTCGGCGGAGCCGGTAGAACATATGTGTGCTCCCGTGTGGGTCGTATTGCATAATCGAATCCCTGTCTGTATGGAGATGGACTGCGTGATCGGTACCGATATTCGTGGCCATAGCCATAGTCCCGGTGCCCGTCCCTTGGTGAGCAACATGAGCATGGTGAGCGAGATCTACGCTCTAAATGGTACCAGAGGGGTGTATGTTCGTTCCGATACCTCGGTGATCGGGACCCTGAGTGGTAGTGGGGCGATCGAGAATGAGACTCTCTCCGCTCCACTGGTAAGGTGAGCAGTAGGGGCGGTACCGACCGTGACAGTGGAGTCGGCGGTGCGGTCACCCTCGTCGGTTCCGACGCTGGTTGGAGCGCTTGCAGGGGTTGTGTAACAGCCGTTGGTCCCAACGGTGATCCCTGTCTCTGGAGGGTTGTGCCCGTCCCAGGGCGTTCCGTTGTCTCCTGTGAAGAGCTCTTCTTTTTCTTTTTCTCTCCACTCTTGGTCCCACGCTCCAATGAGTGTGTGGATCCGTGTGTGGGGGGTGCGTCGGTACCGCTGTCCGCCGGGCGCCTAGGGCTGGGCGCGTGCGTAGCGGTGCTCCCTTCCACGGAGCAGTTGGTACCGGTAGCCTGAATGCACGTGGAACTGTGCAAACCCTTGGTACCGAGTTCGACGGTGCGGATGGTACCAGTGGTGTGGGGACTAGCCCTCGGTTTAGGTGGTACTGCTGGAGCCGGAACCGTCGGAGCCGAAATTTCCATCGGCCTAGAGTGCCGGGCGGGGAGCCTCAGAGGCCCCTCTTCTCCGCCCTCTAATGCCTTTTTAGTAAGAATGTCTTGCAGCTAGAGCGCTCTGGCTCGCTTAGCTCTGTTTGAGAGTACCGAGCAGGCGCCACAGGTGGCCCTCTCCCAGGCAGGCTAGGCAACGGTCGTGCTGGTCGCTCACTGAGAGGGTGGCCGGACAGGAGCTACACCATTTAAAGCCCGGCTGCTTGGGCACTCCGTTTGCCCCGAAGGGCGTAAAGGCCCGGGGAGCGTCCCCGTGGGCTAGGGCAGCACTCCTACTCACAAAGTCTTCTTTACTTTCTTTCTCCTTTCTTGCTGACAAACGCTGAAAAGCGCTGAGAAGTCTTCCAACGCCACGCGGTTGGAAGGAACTGAGGCGGTGAGGGCTCCTCCCCCCTATTTATTCTACCATCCCTCGTGATGCGGGCCCGTGTTTTTCTCGGGATGGGGAGGGGATGGAGGGGGCGGAGCCTTCACCATGTTCTAGTCTTTTCCAGGCGTAATCTGCCTGGATACTGCTGATGAAAGGTTTTCCGGTGCCTGCAAAGCAGGAAGTGAATCCCAAGAGTGAGAATCGCGGAGATCCTCGAAGAAGAACTAATGATACGTAGCTACAAATATAGAAGTAGCCTCCATGTCCCTGTTACTGCAGCTCACCCAATGAATAAACATCCTCTTACACAGAGTGGCTATAGGATCAGTCTCCAAACCTTATGAAGAGAAGTTATGTCCCAATGCCATTTGGCAAATAGACACCACCATTTTAAATTCCTTATTCTGAATTCTAGAAGTGAATCCATGTAGTGAGGATATCTTCAAGGGCTGAGGTGGAAAAAAAATTCACCCTCCCATCTGCAAATTAGTAGCAGACCACTACATGTCTGCTTGGAGCAGCGTCTAGTACCTGAATCCTTAAGCATGAGTGGAATGGCTGGTGGAGCCATATAATGGTGAATATTCTGCCCATACTTTGCCTTCTATACTTCACACCATGGGCTGTTTTTACATGGACACCCCCCCGCCGCCCCCTCCGTGTATATGGCCGGTGGGGGCGGGATGGGTGTCCACTCAGTGTTCACCCGTGTGAACATCGAGCGGGATGGGTTAGGGTGCGTGTGTGCTCCCGCGCAACACCCACCTCCACCCATCACCCACCGTGGGTGTGTGTCCATTTACACGGACACACACACACCGCAGCAAAAACACCCATCCCCCCACCCACCTCTGTCCGTATAAAAAAGCCCCATATCTAAAACTGTACTATACAGCAGGACAAAATGACTGTGCAGAAAGTGCAGTTTAGCAGCACGTAGGTACTAGTGCACCCTCTATGTCCCCATGCAGTTGAACTGCACAGTTCTTGTTGCAGGCAAAGCCACAAATGCAAAACAGAATTTGTTCCCCCCAAAATTATTTTAGTACAGTTGTACATAGGCATGTCATTTTAAAAAAAAACAACAAGAATTTTATCACCTTTTGTTCATTAAATTCCTGTATCTCTCAAAGATTTCTGCCGATATTGTTAGTAGAATGTATACAAGATACTTACCTAGAGTTGCACTGGTATTTCCTCGAAATTCATTCTTGCAAAGTCGCATAAGGAAACTGGATTTTCCTACTGCTGCATCGCCAGCAAGAACTATTTTGTAAGCTTTCTCCGAGTTGGGATATTTGAGGTTACAACCTGTTATATCTGACTAAAAATAATAAAAACACACCAAATTTATGTAATTGGTAATAGGAAAAAAGTCTACCTTAATATTAAAACACAGAATTTGAATATAGGATAACTCTGGAATGATTACCTGTGGAGAAAGGGCAGAGATATACTTCCTCGTTGAAGCTCCAGAACTGCTTCGACTGACTGGATGTGAGGGTTTCCAGTCTGATACTGTACTGCTGGTGTCAGGACTATATGCCTCTTCGTCCCTGATCTCAGGAACCTAGAAGGATCAGCAAGTGTAACTATTTTGTAATAACACAACACATTTCAGAAAATCAGTTGCTTTTTGGTGATCAAGATTAAAAAAACAACTGAAACTCAGTTACAAAGTAGAATTTTTTCAAAGGCACAAACAGTAGTGAGGTGACTAAACTCCCATTCCAAGTCCATAAGACTTAGAGCCTCACTGACATTTTGTGCCCTTGAAAATGTTCCCCAAAATCAAAACATGCAGCTAATAGCCCTAATGCTGCTTGCTGGTAAAAGCTATATTTATTCATGAAAAAAATGAACTCAGTCCAGCAGTCTTCAAAAATACAGTCTCCCAAACATCTCAGAATACATCTCAGATTGACGACAGTAGCCCAAAATGGTCGACGCTGCTGTGTTTATACTGGAACTCAAAATGGTGACATTCGCCTTTTGAAGGGTAAATTGAGCACTCAATGTAGTCAGCAACTTAAAATTAGCTTCAAACACAAAGCTTCATAACTTTGAAGTTTGCTGGTGTGGTTAAGTTACGAATGGCTTAAACTTTGTTCTGTAGATGTGGATAAGCAGAAGATTTCAATCTCAAAAGCTAAACATCTGTTGATTTTCACTAAAATTAAATTCATTTAATTCCAAAACTGTGTTTATAAAATCAATTTAAATATATCCAGTTTATACAATTTGAAACACTCACTTATACATTCTGTAAAAATTTCCTAAGTTTTCTTTAACCCAGGATAAGACCACTGGGTTTTCTCTGACCTATGTGCCAAGATCGATTTCACTTTACATGAAGCGAGCTAATTTTGCTTCCAAACAAAGGTCTCTCTTAGAAATGCAATAAGTCTGGAGCTTACATCTGTATCAGAAGAATCACCCCCAAAGCTCTCCTGCGCACACTGTGACCTTTGAAAAATCCTTTGATTCCTGAATTCAACTTCTGAATCATATTCATTCGAGTCTCTCAAGGTAGACAAGCCGCTGTCAAAGCAGCTCTCGGGCAGGCTGTCCACTTCGCAGTTTATCCTTTGCATAGGGTCACAAAGAGCTAAAGAATCATAATCTTCATCTATATAGGAAGAATGAGCTGACCTGATGAGAAAAACAAGGAGAGAAACTTTATTGAGGGATGCAACAAAACATAATAATTTTAAAACAGTGAATACTGGCAAATTTTAAGGCACATTTTAAAGATATAAATTTAATTGCACTTTATAGAAAAAAAGCCTCACTGTTTAAAAAAAACAAAAAAAATCACAAGCAGGATGGCAAATGGACTTAAATTAGATCTGTAACATTTCCTAGCCAAAAAGTTCAGCTAGCCCTAACATGCCATAACAAGTTTGCCATATGTATCCTGATGTCTTGAAATATTCATACTCAGAATGGAATTTTGTACAATGCAAATATTAAAAAGAAAAAGAGTAAAGTAATATTAGCTTAATATAATTCCACGCACAGATGTGGAAAATGTCCTTCATGTGGTGAACCTACTATAAATTTAATTCATGTATCAACATTTTAGCCCACAGTGGTTCCAAGAAGAGTTATCCTATTTTTCATAGGACAGCATTAACACTTGCTTTGCTCTGGCACCCCACTTGTCCCCCCTCCCTGGCACGTGCGTGCGCGCGCACACACACACAAAGGGGAGCTAAAATATAGCTAATGGCAGCATGTTCCGCGCTCCGCTGTGTTGTCAAGTAGCAATTTACACTAGGGAACAGCATGGTAGGGTAGTCCATCTGTGTGTCTGAAGCTTCCATTCAGAGATATGCCCAAAAGTTTGAGGCTACGAATGCTTCTACTCAGTACCTATCAATCCATTATTACTGGCTGACCAGGATAGGAACCATTGTTTCATAGCAACAGCATTCAGAATTATTTCTACTCTCACCCTGTATTACATTTTCATCCAATTGTCCTTTGATGCTGGTTTTGGAACATAATCCTCTAGCCTACTCAAGTAACTGGCAGCTGAGGTGGTCATGCATTTGGTTAAATAATATAAATGTAAATCACTATTCAAAGTTATCAAAATAATGATTCAGTTTGGGAATTCCATATGAGTTTAACATAACTTAACCACAGAAATATCGTGCCACTGAAAGAAAACATCTTTATTAACAAACGGTTTTAGAAGTCAGGTTGGTATCTCAGGGCAGATTCAGGCGTGTGTTTAAAATCGCACAACTGCCTCGGCGGCATCGTGCGATTTAAACACACGTCTGAATCCGCCCTTAGATTTTTGCATTCTGCTCTGAAATTAGTTTCTCGGCCACTGCAATCAGTGTTCAGATGGAACCGCTAATTCAGGAGTACATCCCTGTCTCTGAATATTACTAAGCCAAGCCTGCCAGCAATTTGTATTATTTCTGGGAGAAAAACAGACTTCTAAAGAGCTCATTTAATTGTTTTTCTTTGCAATGGAATGCAGCAGATTGAACAGAAAAGGAAGTACTTTTAAAAAAAAAATGTTCTCAAAGAAGGATATCAATAACCCTTTCTGGTGTGTCTTTTTCCTTTCTTTCCTTAACCTGAGCAAATTATTCAGTTTAATGTGCATCTTAACTATGGATGCTTCTTTCAAAACCCAAAGAAGATCTGACAACAACAGGTCTTTTTATCTGCAATCAGCTGAAGATACTCTGAGTATTGTATCAGGCTAACAAGCCTCCTACACAGAAAAAATAGAACTAATAATGTGTTTGAATGGATGATAAATTGGGATATCGTTAGCACAAGAGTAAAAACCAACTTAAAGCTTGCAGCAGATTTTCATCCCAACAGCAAAATATAAAATGTAAACTATGTAAAATTCCTATTCTAGATTTTTATGGCATTTCAAGAAAACATAATAGAAAAAAAATATAATGATTTGCAATTTTTATTAACAAGTCCAAAATACTGTGCCAAGCCAGTAAAATAGTACACATATCCACAATCTTTTCATTGGGTGCTTTTAGACAGACAGCAGTCCCACCTGGGCGGCACCACACCCCTGGGTAGCCCCTCCATCTAAAGGCAGGTTGCCAGATGTGCAGGCAGAGCAGAGACTGAGCAGGCTGTTTCTGCTCCAGGGCAGCCCTGCTGTCGAAGCTCCAGAACATCCTGCAGAGCGGGCTCGCCAAACCCACGGCACGGTCCTGAGGAAGAGCTGCTGTCTTCTGCTCGGCGGATGGCTGCTGCAGCTCCGTTCTTGGCTGCGGGTTGCCCTGGGTAACACCAGAGAGTTGTAGGTAGCAGTCTAGAGCATCGGACAATCGGCCCACAACTCTATGGTGTTGGGGAGAGGGGTGCTGTGCGGGTTGATTGTGGGCCGCGGCAGCTAGGAAGGGCTGCGAGCGCGCAGGTGTGGGGGTGCACCCCCGGAGCAGATCCAGGGGTGGCCAGCCCCGCATCATCTGAAAACACCCACTGACTTAAATGATCAAGCCCTTACATGCAGTAGAATTCAAACAAGCAGGTTTAGGTATCTTTGACCCTTTAGTCAAGGAATTTAGAGAGCTCATATTAGTCAAGGGAGATCATGTTCTCTTTAAGTACTTTTCTATTAAGTACTTAGTACTCTCTCTTCCTTGAGAGTGCTTAAAACAGATCTTGATACAATTATTACTTGAAGACGTGGCTTAAAGAGCTGGAGAAATCTCTGTTTTCTGGTCTAAGTACTGAAGTGGCTGTTTAAACATAGTCATTACTATGTTCACTTTCTGGAAGATTAGGTCCCCTGAGAGAGCACTGAATGGATCCCGCTTGAATTCTTCTATTTTAGGAACTTTAGTTGGCACTGAGAGAAGACAGATCATACATATAGTATAATGTTATTTTATGGTGTGTTTTGCTTCCCTAAGACGTATGTACTGCCCCATAATTTTCAAGATGTATTTTTGGTAAAAAACAAACAGACCTACCTGTCATATTGTTGATTTTGAGGAGACTGGCACCCGCTGCATTTAGGACTGCTTCTAGAGTGTGTGTTCCCTGGGGAGGAGCTTGCTAGACGCTGCAATACATACGCAAATAATTATTTGTAGTGTTACAGCACAGTCTAAAAAGGCAACATTTCTAAGCAACTGTGTCCCTCACCGTTTTGGGATGCCTATCAGTTAAAATACTGTTTCCCATTCTTCCCCAAGCAAAGATCGATGGGAGACAACTCCTAATTTTTCAACAGAACTTTTTTTTAAAAGTAAGAATGAGATCTTGGCACCTTTATCTGGAAAGCTGGGAAGATTTCATGCTAAGTTTCCAGCTGTTATGTTTGCGAAGAAAAGCTTCAGAATAGAAGAGAATGTACCCAATGTAAAGTCATCTGCATGAGTTTAGAGACCCCGAAACTGTAGCTCTGAGGTGTGGATATTCCATTTCTGAGTGTAGCTCAGATGAGAATAATATTGCAATGTTAGCATTGTTAACTATTTCACCGATTATTAACACTTTACAGAAGGGAGAGGAAGTATATATTATGAACATCTACTTCAACATTTCTCTCAGTGGTGGAGACAAGGATGCAAAGAAAACAGGGCTCAAACACGAAGCAATTTTTTTCTCACGAAAATATCTCAAGAATAGAGAATTTTAACCAAGATCTTAGTACAATCTCGATAACAGACCAAGATCTCAGTTGAGAAAATGTTCTCAAAATACCATTTACCGCAGTTTGCTATCTACCGTATACCAATTTACCGTGTACCACTTACCATGTGCTGCCTTCATCCCGGTACTGCCTTCATTCCAGTAATGCGCATGTGCAAAATTCCACTTTGCACACGTACATTACCAGGATGACTGCGGTACATGGTAAGTGGTACACAGTAAATCAATATACGGTAAATGTTAAATTGTGGTAAATGGTATTTCGAGAAAAATTTCTCAACCGAAAAAGGTCAAGAATCAGTCTTTTCCTCAATTATTGTTTCTCACTTAAAACGAGTCGAGAACTGTGATTCTCAATGATAACCAAGCAAAGAGACTGCAGCTGGTGCAGAATGCAGAGGCCCGTCTCCTTACAGGGATGGGGCGGCGGGAGCACATAACACCTGTGCGCCATACTCTGCACTGGCTGCCTATAGCGTACCAAGCCACATTCAAGGTGTTAGTGTTGATCTATAAAGCCGTGCACGGTCTGAGATCCTCATACCTCGGGGACTGCCTTGCCCTCCGTGCCTCAGAGCGATCCCTTCGGTCCACCGGGGGCGCCTTTCTGCAGGTCCCCTGTGTAAAACGGGGGGCCACAATGGAGAGGGCATTCATGGTGGCCAGGCCACGGCTTTGGAACTCCCTCCCGGAGGAAGTCCGCCTGGCCCAGGTTTGTTGGCATTTCCTCGAGCCTGTAAGACCTGGCTGTTCGCCCAGGCCTTCAGAGGGGAGGGTGGGGTAGTTGGAGAGTATTTTTAAGACATTTTTATGATATTTTAAATTTGATGAATGGGGTTATATATTTTTTAATGGATTTTTTAGGGTATTTTATTTGTGTGTTTTATGTTGTAAGCCACCCTGAGATACCGTAGGCATAAGGGGGTGGCTAATCAATATTTATAATAAATAAATAAACAAACTCCCATACATAAGGAAGTTACACACACAAATGAGAGAACAACAGAATGAAGGCAAGTCAGAATGATTCTCTGGAAATCAAGGGAACTTTCATTAGGTTTACATTGGCATAACTAAGGCCCTTGTCAAACGGGCTGCAGTGCAAAGGGGGGTGGACATCATGGTGTGTGTGCAGTGCGGGGGGGGCAGCTGTCACATGGGTGCACACCCATCTCTACCCACTTCTACCCATCTCCACGCACAGAGCCATCGCCATTTTGGCTGATGGCTCTGGACATGGGCAATCGGTGGAGGTGGGTGAAGATGGGGGGAGCGGGAGAACACATGCGGCAGCCCGGCTCCTTGTGGGGACAGGTCGTCGGGAGCACATAACACCTGTGCTCCGGACTCTGCACTGGTTGCCAATAGCGAGCCGAGCCAAGTTCAAGGTGTTGGTACTGATCTATAAGGCCCTTCACGGTCTGAGCCCCTAGTACCTCAGGGACCGCCTCGTCCTCCGCACCCCAGAGCGGCTCCTTCGATCTGCCGGGGGTGCCTTCTTGGAGGTCCCCCGTGTTAAGCGGGGGGCCACAATGGAGAGGGCATTCTCGGTGACTGGGCCGCGCCTTTGGAACTCCCTCCCAGAGGAAGCTCGCCTGGCCCCAAGCCTTTTAACATTTCGGCAAATTTGCAAAACCTGGCTGTTCGCCCAGGTCTTTGGGAAGTGGGGGAGGGAGGGTTAGGAGTTTTTTATCCCCCTCCACCCTTTATTTATTCTGTTATTTATTATTGTTCCCGGGTCCTGTTTTAATGGTTATTATTTTAAGAGTGTTTCAAAATATTTTATAGTTATATTTTTATATTCCTTGAAACTGTAAGCCGCCCCAAGCTGTTTCAGGAGGGGCGGGGTATAAATGTGAGTAAATAAATAAATGCACCCCCACCCACTCGCCACAGTGGTCACACTGGCACCCCCCACCCATGCCCGTGAGCAGATCTGTGTGGGCAGAGGCGGGGGGAAGTATCTCGTGTGAATTTTGTCCACCATATCATTTCTAAAACATATTAGTATAATATGGTACTATACTAGTATATATGGTACTGAGACGGCGATGGTGGCTTTGGTGGACGATCTCCGCCGGAAGATGGATGCAGGATGTTCTACATTCTTGATCCCGTTAGATCTCTCGGCCGCTTTTGATACTGTGGACAATGGGCTGCTGCCGAGACGGCTGCAAGACCTGGGGGGTTCAGCTTATTCCTCTCAGGGAGAAGCCAGCGGGTGGTGCTGGGAGCTGAAACATCGAGCTCCCAGGCCTTGACCTATGGTATTCTGTAGGGTTCAATCCTGTCTCCGCTTTTGTTTAATGTGTATATGCAGTCCCTGGGGGAGATCGTGAGAGGGTTCGGGGTGCGATGTCACCAATATGCTGACGATACTCAGCTGTACCTTTCGTTTTCAACCGACCCAGGCCCTGCCATCTCATTGCTTTCCCAATGTTTGGAGGCCGTGGCGGATTGGATGTGGAAGAGCAGACTGAAGCTCAATCCTGATAAGACGGAGGTGATGGTGGTGGGTAGGGCGAGGGAGGTGCCGGCTCCTCTGGTGTGGGGGGGGGGTGTCTGCCTTCCTGTAGCCCAACAGGTTCGGAGTCAGGGGCTGGTTTTGGATCCAGGCCTCTGTCTGGATCGGAGACGGTGGCTAAAGCTGCCTTCCACCAGCTGTATCTAATACGGAGGCTGCGCCCATACATTTCCGGGCCCGACCTGGCCACTTTTATTCATGCCTTCATCACCTCGAGGTTAGACTACTGCAATGCGCTCTACATGGGGCTTCCCTTTGTTCTGGTGCGGAGGCTGCAGCTGGTGCAGAATGCAGCGCCCCGTCTCCTTACAGGGATGAGGCAGCGGGAGCATACAACACCTGTGCTCCGCACTCTGCACTGGCTGCCTATAGCGTACCGAGCCAGATTCAAGGTGTTAGTGTTGATCTATAAAGTCCTACACGGTCTGGGCCCCTCATACCTTGGGGACCGCCTCGCCTTCTGCGCCTCAGAGCGATCTCTGCGGTCTGCCAGGGGCGCCTTCTTGGAGATCCCCCGTGTTAAACGGGGGGCCACAATGGAGAGGGCGTTCTCAGTGGCCGGGCCGTGACTCTGGAACTCCCTCCCGGAGAAAACTCGCCTGGCCCCGGGTCTGATGGCATTTCGTTGAGCCTGTAAGACCTGGCTGTTTGCCCAGGCCTTCGGAGTGGAGGGTGGGAAGGTAGGATAGGTTGGGGGGATTTGGGGGAGGGGTTTATAGTAAATGTTGGGGCAGGGGGGTTATTCTTTTTTAACCATTTTTGGTTAAAATGTGATGCTTTATGTTGGTGTTTCATTTGTTGTGAGCTGCCCCGGGATGCCGTGGGCATGAGGGGGTGGCCAATAAATATAAAGAAATAAATAATAAATAAAATAAAATAAAATAAATAAATAAATAAATAAATAATTTATACAATTCTACTACATACCAAAGATCTGTTGTACTTGCTGAAACTAGTTTCTAGTGCACTCCGTAAGCCATCATTGTTGTCATATAGTTTTCTATTTGCTGATCTAAATTCCAACACAGGGAAAAAATTTAAAATTTCACATTGAAAAATAGAAGAGGACAAGACAAAAGCATTTCCAGTTTTTGCAAGTTATGGTTACACAATGTTAAAATTTGGAAACATTTGTCCTTTAAATGAACTCTAATGAGTATGTTCTGCTGGTATTGTTTTAATGGGCTCAAAAATAACATAATACAGAACTGTTTAGATTGGGAGACACTTGGAGACAGAGAGATCTGTATGTGCATCTTCACACACGAGCATACATGCTATATATACAGCACGGAGCAAACTGTTGGTTCTTTAAATATAATGATGAAAGAGGGAGCTATTGGAGAAATGAAGTCAAAAGGGAGCCAAGCTATAATATTTAGAACAACATGGATAGTGAGGGACCTTATTCTGCTCATTACAAAGGAACAAAAGGTAATTAGCCTAAAAATAAAAACTTATACTATGTTGGAGACTCCATGGTCATACACTACCAAATACTGAATTGAGGAAACTGGTAATGATGTTGGATAAATCTTTTATACCTTTGGGCCACTTTAAGTCAATGGGGAGCTGTGCTTAAAAATCAATGGCATGCTATGGTCCAGTATCATTTGCTCGGCAGCAGTAAAGAAAAATGCCAGCAGAACTGTAAGACACATAAATAGAGCCATCAAGGACAGACCACAAGAAATTATTTCAGTAATGCATAAAAGCAACACTGTGTGTAGTTATTTGTTGTAAAAATAAGGTTAGGGTAGGAAAACAGAGACAGGGGCAGTTTAAGCACATCTTGAGTTTCAGATGCCACATTTTGATGGGATACCCTTTTATCCTTTGGAAAAAGAAGAGATTAAGTACAGATTCCATGGGATGATACCAAAGACAGGATGGTGTAATAACGGCTCCTCAGATCTGTTAGTATCAATGCAACAATCAAGGAACACAAAGAAACTGGACCAGGTGGTGAAAATCAGTCTAGTTCAACAGAAAAGGTCTGAACTGCCGTTAACAACCATCTCTCCTGTTCCATCAGAGATGACCAAGCTGTACATGCTTCAGAACATTGTTTAAAAATAATAATGAATTATTAGGAACTTACTGAAGTATTTTAATTTGTCTTTCCAGATCATCTGTGTCTTCAGTATATTCTCGGATAATTTCCAACTCTCTGCAAAACACAGTTATTCTGCTTTACATAGAGTGCCTCATTTTTAAAAGAGCTTCACTACTTGCAGAAAATAAAATGTAACCATAATTGAGCCTTCAAATGGAAGTTATCTGTCAATTTCAAAGGGTGACAAATTGACAAAAGCAGATATTGGTCTGGGTTTTAAAGTTAAATAGTTAAATTATAGAAGGCTTAAATCATTTTGTTACTTAAAATACAAACATGAATTCAACATATTTTAGGAGTTTGGTAATAACGCAGGCCAGTCTTTCACAAAAACATTTACTCTGTCTTCACGTAGGGTGGAAACAGATATGTTTCAGGGCTGCATAGGGCGCCAATACAGCTCCGCAACATGCGTAAGAAATGTGGTGTAAAGTGGTGTTAAAGTGGAGTTATGTGCATGTCTGTTTTCACGCACAGGGCGTTAACGAACGAGACAAAAGTCCCCTGGAGTCCGGGTTCGGTCCATGCAGCCCCCACTCATGTTTAGCACATACAGCCTAATAAACGGGCAGTCTCCTGTGTGTAGTTCTTGTGGGGCCTGGCAGTCCCCACTCACAGAATTAGTGTGACAAGCCTAATAGACAGGCAAGTGTTCTTCCCCACTGCACTCTGGCCATCAACCTCAACCCACTCCCACTTCTCATTATCCCAAGCCATCATGGCTCACAGCCATGGCAAAAAGTGGGAAGAAGAAGCCACGCCCACGGTTTCTTTCTTCTAAACTATTATGACTAGGGGAGGTGGTTCAGTGTCTGCTATCCCCGCTTGCCCACTCACACAGGTTCATACCTGGGTTTACACCTACCAGCACTTGGTGGCTGGCAATAACCTTTTCCTATACACATAATGCTGAGTTTATTGAGCTAACCACATACTTCCTGATCCTCCTCCTGCAGATCTGGCTGTGGAGAAGTGTTCGTGGGAGACATGTTGGAATTATTGCGGGAGGGTTGTGTGTGTGCTTTGCCCAGGAGCTGCCCCCTGGTGTGAGCGCAGTGCAGAGAGGGCTCAGGTGTTTCCTTGGGGGGTGGGGGCGTGCGGGGGGAACCAGAGCAGGCAGGTGCGTTCCATGTATCCTGGCATGAATAACCTACGGGGATAGGAAATGGAGCCTGTCCCTGAACAACAATACTCGCAGTCGCAGCAGCATACCTCATACCTCAGGGACCACCTCGCCCTCCGCGCCCCAGAGCGGCTCCTTCGGTCCGCCGGGGGTGCCTTCTTGGAGGTCCCCCGTGTTAAGCGGGGGGCCACAATGGAGAGGGCATTCTCGGTGGCCGGGCCGCGCCTTTGGAACTCCCTTCCGGAGGAAGCTCGCCTGGCCCCCAGCCTGTTGACATTCCGGCGAAGTTGCAAAAACTGGCTGTTCGCCCAGGCCTTTGGGGAGAGTGAGAGGGTAGGGTGAGGGGTTTTTTAGCTCCCCCACCTGATTTATTATTTATAATGTTTTAAGCCCTGTTTTAATAATTTATATTGTTATGGATGATTTTAAATTGCATTTTATTGTATTATATTTTTATTGTTGGAAGCCGTCCTGGGCTGCTTTTGCAGGAGGGGCGGGGTATAAATTTATAAAATAAAGAATAAATAAAATAAATAAGCATCATGTTCGAGCAGGAAGCTTTGGAGCTGAATGGACTGGAACAGGCTGCTTTACAAGTGTGCCCACATCTCACTCCTCTCTTTGCTCGTCTTTGCTCGCCTTCTCAATCACGTGGTCTCAAACTACTGCCAGAGACAGGCCCAGTGACTGTCCTTCTGCCAGTGGTCCATGTGGGCCTCATCAGCAAAGGCCTTGCATTCTGAGGTGTTCCAACTGCCTATGCTCCCAGGCCATGCCGTTATTGGCATCGTGGATCTCATCCGCAGGCTACGTGGTTTTCCCAAGCAGTTCCCTTGCCAAATCCTTCCTGTGCTGCTGGCTGCAGACCCACAAGTCCTGGTTCCGCTGAGCGCTTGTAGCTGGGGTTCCATCCACACCTGTTGCACTGACAGATCTGTAGCAAGACAACAAGGAAAGCCATAAGTTCAGACTGCCCACCCACCTTTCTGCCCTGGTGTTTCAGGCCCCTGTCCGCCCAATTTTCAGCCCTCCACCCACCTGAAGAGAAGTGGGAATAAGTACTTGGCCTATGCGGATGCTGCGGCAGTTGCTGTAGCATGATCCCAGTGACACGCAGCTCCCCTCTCACTATCACTGTAGAGGAACAAAGAACATGCAGAAATCAAGCACTGCCATTTGCGCCATCTCCCCCCTTGCCACCATTTGGGCTTCCATCTCCACTAACCTTCTGTCCGGCCATGGTGCCTCCCCTCCAACCTCCCAAACCTGCAGGGCTGTCCTGGTGCCTTGTCACCCTCTTCCCACACTTACCATTCCTTTTCGGGGGATTCTCCTGGCCACCTGTCAACACAGTAAACAATAACGAACATAATTAGATAAGAATAAACAGAAACCTTTATCATACAGCTGTATAAACACAACACCACCACCCCGCTTCCCCCCCCTATGTTTTAACTTACTATTCTCTGCTGCCTCCACCACCTCCTCTACAAAAGGTGGCACCCAGGTCCTCCATGCCCTCGACCAGAATCTTGGGTGGCTCCTCAAACAAGGGCTGGCTCTCGAGCTTGAGGGGATACACCATTAGAGTCATGGTGTCCACGTCAACCCGTGCTGGCTCTGGGGTGGGGACAGGTATAGAGGAATCTCAGTTGATGGTCCCAGTTTCTAGTAGCAGGCGGTTGTGAAGCCATATCCACCCGCTTCTGACCCCTGGCAAAAGGTGCACCCATACAGGTGGGATGCAATGATGGCTCCATCCATACAGAGGAACCTATCAAGGAGCTTGTAATAGAGTGATGTTTACCTCCCATGGGCGGAGGCAAAGTTGTTGTCCTGGATCTCCTTGTACCCACACCTCAAGTCCTTGGCCTCCTGCCAGCGCTGCTTCATGTCCCAGGGGTAGCCCTGCTGCGCCATTTGGACCAAGATTTCATGAAACACCTCCTCATTCCAGTAGCACTTCCAGGGCATATTGGACCTTCTACTCTCCCCTCCATAGAGCGATGAAGGCCTTGGTCACTTCCTCAATCCAGGGAATGCAGCGTTGGCAGGCGGATTTGTAGGCAGCAAGTGTCTGCTATTGAACAGTGGAGGTAGCAGTGCTGGTTGTTGCTGCTGTCAGTATTAGCCATGGCCCTGGCAATGATTATCCTCCGTAAGTCGTTCCCGAGAATGCAACGGCTCAGAAAGAGCAAGCATCGGGCATGTACTGCTAACCAGGATGAGCTGAGAGAATACGTCTGAAAATGGCGTGGTGGGCTTTTAAGGTGGATGTTACATGCACACCAGTGAAAGCAAGAGTAGAAAGAGGGGCTGCAAGTGGTCGCTCCTCAGACTCTATGGTGCTGGTAGACCTTTTCGCACACGATGATACACGCATCCTAACTGATCGGACATGTGCACGTGGGTGCACATTAACCTGCGCTTGCCCACCCAGCAGACTCTGCATGCTCTGAGACCCCGCTGAGAGTGGGGGCTGTGCATCCAGTGGGGCCAAACACCTGATAAACGGGCAAGTGGATACACACCTGGTGTGGGCTACCGTCTTGTTTGTTAACACCCATAGAAATCTTTTTAGAGTAACCTCCCCTCCCACTCACAGTCATACAGAATACTTTCCCCTTCGCTCACCAAATGGTACCTGAATACCAGCCCTGGGACATTCATAGTAATTGCTAATGTTGAAAAGTAGCACATTTTTATTTAATGTATTATTAAATTATTATATGTACCTCATAATTATGATTTATTAACAGCACCAAAGAGAGGCCCAGTCCTAAAAAGACTTACACTGATGCTAACATATCTCTGGTTTCTAGTTTGTAGTGTGTGCTCTTGGGACTATGTGTCATGTATTTCTTATTATAAGCATATTTTTTTGGCCATCTGTGTTCCTAATGTATAGATTTTGAGTTTCAATATATTAACTTTTTGTTTCAATGTATTGAACTTGTGTTTTCCTGTATTAACTTGTATCCAATGCACTGATTTTTAGAATCAGTCTATATAGGAATTCCTTGTACCTTGGTTCAGGCTGAGGCCTCCTCAGTGTGTGTTCCAATGAACTTTTTTTAAACTTCTCAGTGAACTTTTCACCGTATCCAAGGAAACAGAAAAAAAATGGCTAATTTAGATGCAAAACCAAGGGCCTTAACAGTCTATATGTCTAAATGACAAATGGTGCCAGGCACGACCATCTCCAAAGTGAAAGTTTTAAGTTTTAGTTTTTCCTAGCAGGCACAGCTGCTTCAACTAATTGGTTAAGAAACCTTGAAGCTGTGGTCAGTTCTCTCTGTAATCTGACAATTAATTTTGATGGAAATATGAGGTTTTGTTCAAACTCTGAAGGAAATCTGACTCTTTGTTCAGTCTCCTTACTTGCTCAAAATTAAGAGAACCAATTAGAATCCTGTGTATTTCCATACTAACTGATGTCATCAGCGTCAGTGTCTCAGGACTGCAAGTTTTCTTTAAGAAGGGAGACACTGGCTTTGCTTTTTCAGAAAGAATTCCTAACTGATGTTGGGATCTTTTTCTCCTGGCACAAAAAAGGGAAGAACTGGGAAAGAATGTAATGTATTATTTTTGATACCTTTGAGCCAATGAATTGAGCATATGTTAAGCTTTTAGAAGCTATTTTTTTTAAATAGAAATGTTTTTTAGATCATGTAACTTTGATTGACTATCAATACCATTCTATGTAAGCTACTGATATTTTCTATTTAAATTTAAGTAAACTGCTTATTTTTTATATTCTAAAGTCTCTTGTTCCATTTATTTATAAATATTATTGTCATTTTACAATACTTGTTTTGCTAGCTTGGCATCAAAGTGTGAACTCATTTTATACAACTTGGAAAAGAGTGGCCCAATCCAGTTAGACCAAATCTGGCTGAAACACATAGCTCTCTTTCCTTTTGTAAAAAAAGGAGGTACGCAACGCGACATATAGGAGTAAAAGCAGGCACCCAAGTCAGTCTTTGTAAGATCAGGTACACAACACAAGCAGCAAATAAACCAATTTCTCCAAATAAAAACAGTATAATGTAAAGTCTCTAACCTCTCTGTACTCAAACTTCGATCTGTGTATTCGCTTTTCAAAGCATCTAATTCGCTCTGAAGGAAAGCTATATTTGTCTGTGCTTCTAAAAGATCTTTCTTGAGCTTCTGATTTTCCTAAAGGGAACAAGAATATAAAATTCATCTAAATGAATCTTTCTCCAGAATAGCAAAGTGCTGTAAATATGAAAGAACCCCAAGAGGTCCCAATTCAGCAAAGTGTTCAGACACATGCTTAACTTTAAGAACCTGATTTGTCACTTTTGAGAGAATGGTACTATTCAACTTAAGCACTTGATTGAACTGAGCCATCAGTTTCTTCAGTGAGGAAAGAAGAAAAGGCATTTTATACCATGCACCTCATAGCAACCAAATGTATTCAATCAAAGAATTTAATTTAACTTCAGATTCTAACATGCAAAAAAAGATCTCTCAGCCTTCCAAATGATTAACAAATGGTATATTTCTAAAATGTATATTCACACTTATTCTTGCTTTACACTCTACCTCTGGACAAGCTCATGAGTTTCATGGTTTTCAGTATCATCTGTATGCTAATAACACTGAACTCTCTCTCTCCACTTCCACCCTCTCCCCCTCATCCAACCTTGCAGCTCTAGCTGTCTTTTTGAAATCTCTGCTTGGATGTCTCACTTTCATCTCAAACTTCACTCCTCATTTCTCCCCCTTCCTACAAAACCATCCTCCCACTCTTCACTCTCACTCAATGGACTTTCTTCTGTCCATTGACACGGTCATCTTTCAGCCCCTCTACCCCAGTACGTGTCCTGGGATTGATTTTTGGCTCACCAACCTCCTTTACACACATATTCACTCTGTCGCTAAGGCTTGTCACATCTCCCTGCAAAACATTGCTGACATCTGGCACTCTCTTATTGCTTCCACTGCCTAAACTCTAGTCCGTGCTCTAGCCATAGCTTGCCTAGGCAATTACAACCTCCTCCTCACTGGCCTTCCCTTCTCTCTTCTTGACCCTCTCACTTGTGTTCAACACTCCACTGCTGAGGTCCTCCACCTCACCCATCACACTGATCATGTTTAACACCTCCTTTGCACTTTCTGCTGCCTCCCTCTCTTCCCATTTGCGTCAAGCACAAACGCCTTTTCCTCCCCTTCAAGGCTGTTCATGGCCTTGCTCTTCCCTCTCTCTGTGCCTTCATTTCCTTCTATGTTCCCCACCTAGAAACTTCGCTTTTCTTTGCCACCACCCTCTCCTGCCCCAGAGGTGCTTGCTCCCTAAAACATCTTCACCTCTTCTCCCACGTTGCCCCTAAAATTCCCTCTCTGAACATATTAGCTCTACTTCCACCCCTCCCCCAAGCCTTCAAATCCCACCTACAATCCTAGCTTTTGTAAAACTTATTCTAGCTCCTCATCTCAAAGATTTCTTACTGCTTCTTTATACAGCAACAAGGATTGCTTCTTCTTATAGTGTCTTATTTTTCAGGACCTTTTTCTCCCATTGTAACTAATTTAAGTATATCCACCTGCAACTTCTCAACTTCATGAATGTCTCCCTTCTCTCCCCATGTTCTCCTTCTCCTAGTTTCCCCTCCCACATCCATCCTAGATTGTAAGCCCCTTGGCACAGGGACCTTTCTCCAATCACAACTGTTCAATACCAGTCACATTGCTGGCACTCCATAAATAATAACTTATGCAGAATTATTTTTTTATCCAAAGGCAAGCAATCCCACCACCTTAAGAAAATTATCAAGAAAATGCCATCTCTTAGCCAAATATTTCCCACCACCTGTAAAAAAGCAAGAAAGCAAATCCATGCTGAAAGAAGTCCTAGTGAGCAAGCTGCATTTCCAGCTTCATTATGCAAATTGTGGGCAACTCTTACCAATGTCATATCATGTATTCTTTTTTTTAATGCAGCCACATCTTCTTTGTGATTTAGGTTTTTAGACTGTTCTTCCAGCTGAAAGAATACATAAGATGTGCACCCTTTAAAAATACATCTTTGACTTACCCAGCATGGTCTTGATCAAAAACCCACTGAGGCCAATGAATCAAGCCATATACAAATATTTATATATATATACACACACACACACAATACATGCATATACACACATATAATTTATATATATATATACACACACACAATAGGTTGTGTTTTTTTACAATCTCAATGTTCATATGAATATATAGCGTCTATCTCTGTAGTGTAAAAATCAATTTTTAGAAAACTTATTTGCATTGTTTTTCACATAAAATAGACTGGCAAAAATACTAAACAAGAAACAAATGCATAGTTCAGCTCTCCAGCTGGTGTAGTCTGTCATAGCTCCACTGAAGTCAAGGGAACTATACATGCTTACACCAGCTCAATTGGTTGGCCCCAATTTTCTAATGCTATAGAAACTTTTCATGAGAAATGTCTGTATCAAGAGAATTTTAAGTGAAACTTAAGGTCAGGGGCCCATGTTCACTGCATTTCCCCCATTGCCACCAATGGGTAAAACACAGTGAACACAGGTCCCTGCTTAAGGTTAAGGAAGAAAATGGAAACCTACAATTGTTTACTGAAAGGCACAATTTTGTTAGCCACCTGCAAAGGGCTGGACCCCAAAAGATAGGGGCCAATTACAAATCTCATCCTCGTGGGTTCAGAGTCTCGTCCTTGTGCTGGAAGTATGGAATTTAGGTTTTAGTTCTAGCATTCTCGGATACAAACATTACTAACAATATATGGAACAATTCTTGGCATGAAGACAGATAAAGTGACCTATGGCAATAGATCCTTCCCATGTTTCTAGGTTTGCGTGAATGACAAATACAAATAGACAAAAAAATCAGACTGTTTCCAAGGTATGCAACCCGAAAATGCTGCTACAATTATCTGGGTAATCACGCGACAATTAATTGTCATCAAGAACAGTCTGGAGTCTCAACTAGGTATTTCAGCTGTAACATAACTGCATTATTTCAAAAGACAGATAATAACAAACGGTAGTTTAATTAACAAAGTTATCATTTATTGCTGCAGTGCTTTTTACTCCGCCAGCTGTAGGTCTGATCCTGCTAAAGACTGGGCACTCTGAAATGCATTTACTACCTCAAAGAAGTGACTGAATATGAGCGTGATCCTAAGCATGCGCAGTTGTGCAGAGTTTGTGCCATGCTACATTCCCTACACAAGGAATGCGTGCACATCCTTTTACGCAGTGGGCAGGGTTTGGGATTGGGCCCTATGTCGCCACAGCATGCTCTAATGTACTAATCAGAAGCATCTGGCCAAAAATCAAAGCTACCCACCTTTTTAAGTTTTTTTATTGTCACCTGAAGATCTCAAACTTCAGCTTCATATTGACGTTTGAGATCATTTAGAGCCTCTTCAGCTTTCCGTTTCTCCTATAAAATTTGATATTTTGTTAACAGTCAAAACAGAAATTTAAGTAATTTACCATCTGTTATTAGGGGCATTCACATTCAGTTATTGCAAAAACAAACAATTTGTGTTTAAGCAAAATATTCTGGTTTTAAAAGTACAACCCCCACTAGATCCCAAAACAAACACGTGACTTTTCCTTGTCCATACTTTATATAAAACATTCCTTTGTATTCTACTGTTGTTAATGTCCATAGTGAAACTGAAATGGAAGGGTTCACTGAGTATTTGTTTTTTAAAATCAGTTATCGTTACACAATCTGGAAAGAGGCTATGTTGCTTAAATCAGCTGTCTGAAACAAATATGGTGCTTAACTGAGAAATAACAGAATTTGGTGTGCATTGTCTTTAATTTATGACTAGCATAAACAAACGCTTGTCCAGCCTGAAGGTGTTTTTTCCTATACTGCACCAGTATAAATTCCTAAAGTATGAATTGCAGAGTAACTGTTTGCAGTCCTGGAGGAAATATGTTGACAAAGTAGACTCAAAATCCAGGATCATCACATGCAATAGGCGTCACTGTGGCATGGGTCAGCATAGTGTCAGAAACAACAGAGTTCACACTGTAGCCCTTCACATTTATAGTTTAGTACTATCCCACAAAGTAAATATCTCCGAGGATGGCATTTACTTTTGGGGCGTTCTTCTTTTTGAAAATATGTGGAGCTGTGAACTGAAAGAAAAGTTCACAATAAATAATGATACGAGGAGTAGATTACAGCCCATCCTTGATATTTGTATCTAGATACCAAGTTCACTGCCAGAAGAATGATAGGCCCTTTTCACACTCTAACTGATAAAATGGGTGCTACTTTTTATTATACATGTTGCAGGTGTGCTCTATGGGTGCCCTGCAACATGTATAATAAAATGTAGCACCCATTTTATGAGTGTTAGAGTGTCTGTGTGAAAAGGGCCATTTTTATATTTATATTTATTTATTTATTGCATTTATACCCCACCCCTCCTGAAAACAGCTCAGGGCGGTTTATGTGGCTAGCCATTCATTTTTGGTATAACTCCTTAGGAACACAGAACAGATTGATTTGTATTAGGATAAAAATTACAATCTATGTTCAGAATTATGTTCCTGACATGTCTTAAACTACACATTAGTTAGAGGGACAAAAGAACTTGAAAGATCAAAGCCTCTGCTAATGATTTCTTAGGTAAATTCAAAAAAACTAGTCACTTTGCTGCACATTGACTGGAAAATATACTCTGTTAAATGTGCCTAATCCTGTGATGTGACCTGGTTAATATTTCAGAAGGTAGTATAAAGATGAACCACAGCCCTAAAACAGATGCACAATGTAGATATCAATGAAAAAAATAATTTAAAAAAAGACATAAGAAGCATTTTTATTACTATCCTGGATAGTTTTTATTACTATCCTACCTCTCCAGCTGACTAGTTACTGCTTCTCTCAAAATGGTATAATGAAAGTAGGGTTTGCCGTGTCGGCCCCAAATATAGGCAATAGAGAAAGTAGTAAAGTGATTTATTTTTTTTATTGGATCAACTACAATTGGTGGAGGTATTCAAGCTTTCGGACCTCACAGGGTCCTTCGTCAGGCAAAGGACCCTGTGAGGTCCGAAAGCTTGAATACCTCCACCAATTGTAGTTGGTCCAATAAAAAAAAATATATCACTTTACTACTTTCTCTATTGCCTATATTTGGGGCCGACACGGCAAACCCTACTTTCATTATACCATTTTGAGAGAAGCAGTAACTAGTCAGCTGGAGAGGTTGGAGCAACTGCTGCAACTGCCTGCAGCTCATGACTACTACGGTCCACCCTGGTAGGGGTATGCGGAAGGCACACCACTGGTTTTAGTTTTCATTTCACAAAAACAATTTGTTGGGGGAGGGGGGGTTCATAGAAAACCTATTCATTTTGGGGAGGGGTTCTCATTCTTTTTAATTCTTAAAAAAAAAAAAAAATTAAATGGAAAAAAAAATAATCACTGCACGCGTGCAGAATGGCTGCCAGACCATCCTACGTATGCGCACCCTTTCCTAAAATGACAGCGGCAGCGTCAATGTCATTTTGGAAAATGTGCATGCACAAAACCGCCACTGCACACGTGCAGACTGGCTGCCTTTTTCCAAAATGGGAGTGATGCTACCAGACCCATATTGGAAAAGGTATGCATGCGCAAAACAGTCCGGTGGCCATTCGGCACACATGCAGTGATTTTAAATAAATAAATAAATAAATAAATGGGTGCCAGGGCCATTCTGCTGATTTGCGCCCTTTTCCAAAATGGCACCGGTGCCATCACCGCCATTTTTGGAAAAGGACAGCCTCTCTGCACATGTGCAGACCGGCTGCCCTTTTCCAAATTGGTGTCAACACTGCTGGTGCCATTTTGGAAAAGGGCGCACATCTGCAGAATGGCTCCAGCAGCTATTTTGCACATGCAGTTTTTAAAAAAAAATTATATTATTTTTAAACATAAACAAGGGAAAGCAAACAAAAATTGTTTGCTTATTCATTCGTGTTTGTAACAATATTTACTAAGCAAATGGGCTCCATTAGTTTTAGTAACTAAAAAAATGAAAACAAATCCAATGACCTTCTCTTAGCTAAGTCTAAGGGCCTCTATTCCATTCTTGTCCTCTCAGTCTCTCTGCCGCCTTTGACACTCACAGCCATGGCCGCCTCCTGGATTCGCTACTCTCCCTTGGTTTCCGGGACTCTGTTCTCAACTGGTTCTCTTTGTATCCCTTGAACCCCTCCTTCAATTATTCTCTTGCTGGTACCTCCTCTACATCACTTCCCCTCTCTGTGAGAGTTCCCCAAGGCTCTGCCTTGGGTCCTCTTCTCGCTTTACACTCTTTCTCTGGATAAACTCATTGAATTTCATGGCTTCCCATACCACCTGTATGCTGATGACATGCAACTCTCTCTCTCCACTCCCACGCTCTCCTCCTCCATCCAGTCTCATATTACAAACTCTCTCTCTGACATCTCCGCTTAGATGTCTCACTGCCAACTCAAGCTTATTCTGGCCAAGACTGAACTCTTCATCTTTCCCCAAAAACATTCCCCTCCTACTTCCCTCTCAGTTTCCATTGAGAGTGTCACCATCCAGTCTCTCCTTCAGGTGCGTAGCATGGGATTCATCTTTGACTTCTCTCCTTTATGCCTCAGTTCCAAACTGTTGCCAAATCCTGTTGCTTTGCTCTGTATATCATCATCAAAAATCCAGCCTTGCCTTACTGTTGCCAATGCAAAGACCCTAGTCCATGCTCCAGTCATCTCTCACCTTGACTACTGTAACTTCCTCCTTACTGGTCTCCCTTGTTCTGATCTCACCCCCCTCATCTCTGTTCAATGTTCTGCTGCCAAAGTCATCCACCTTGACCACATTCAGCCCAGCCCCTCCTCTCTGCCCTACACTGGCTGCCTCTATGGAAACACATTCAGCACAACCTCCTAGTCTTCACCTTCAATGCTCTTCATGGCCTTGTTACCCCATATCTTTCCGCTCTTGTATCCCACAACATTCCTGCACAGGAGCTTCGCTCCTCCTCTGCCCCCACCCTCGCCTGCTTACGACTCTCCTTCTCCCTTGCTCCCCCCATGCCTGGAACTCCCTCCATGGATACATTTGTTTTTCTCCCGTGCTCCCAACTTTCAAATCCCTCCTGAAAACCTACCCTCTTCTGTCAGGCTTTCCCTGGCTCATCATGAGTGAAATTGCATCCTCTTCCCTCCCTCCAAATCTCTTCCCTGTAACTAAGTTAAGTACATGCACCTGCATTTTCTCAACTTCATGACTGTATCCTTGTCTCTCCTGATGTTCACCTCTCCCTCATCTCCCCCTTCCTTGCATCTCTTAGATTGTAAACTCCTTGGGATAGGGACCTATCTATAACTACTAATTGTACAGTGCCAGGTACACCACTGGTGTTATATAAGTAAATAATAATAATAACACCTCTCGTGCCTACTGAGCTACCAGGTCAGCTGATGCCGTCTCTCTGATCTCTTAGTTAAATGGCAGATACAGGCCCTTTTTACATGGACTGCGCAGGATGGGGAGTCAGTGTTTGCTCTGGTGCGTGCACGGTGGGTGCAGGGAGGATTTAGACGCGCACACACGAATCCTCACCCACCCCTTCACTCATCAACACACACTGAGAAACTGCCGCTTTCGCTGGTTGCTCCGTACATGTTGGTAGGTGGGGATGCGTCTTTGGCGGGAGCACGCATGCACACCCACCCACCATGTCTTTTACATGAGATGCACCCACGCATGAACACCCAGATTTCTGGGTGTTGATGAATGTTCATGCGTTGGTGCATCTCGTGTAAAAAAGGCCACAGACAGAGCCATAGCAGGAGCTAATAGTAGCACTGGGGAAAAAACGTGTTGAGGTGCCCAGTACTGGTTCCACAGCACCTTCACAAAAAGCAGCCACATTTCTTCTTGCCACTCCCACTATCTTAAATCTTTGTTAGGCATCCTTAGTCCCTACCACATATTTCTTCCCATTGTGAACCACCCCTTATTCCACAAACCCCTGCCGTTAATTATCTGAGTCTGGAAACAAATGGGAGGGGGGAGCTGAAGGGAAGAGGCAGGCTTAGCACAACTTTTCTGCATTCTGTTGGGTGCTCAGACTCCTGCTAGCCAATAAAATGCTCATGAACTGCCCCCTCCATCCTGCTCTTGCTCCTCCCATCTGGGAAGGACTTCCAGATGGGAGTGGGGAGAGCTAAAGACAAGAGGCAGCTCAGTACAGCTTTTAAGCATTCTACTGGCTGCTGACTCCTGCTAGCCAATAGAATGCTAAGGTATCACTTGAGTCTGCCACCTTCTCTCCCCTGTCCCATTCCTGAAAATGCCCCTGACAAAGAAAAAAGTTGGGCAGGGAACAGTGTGACTTCCTCCTCCCTCTCTCCTTCCCTCCCCACATCAGCACCGAGTATTCTGTTTCTCGAGATTCTCACTTTTCTCAGCGAGAATCCAGCTCATTCTCATCTCGTTCTCATTTCCAAGAATGAGACGAGAAGTGTGATTCTCATCAAGAAACACGAGAAACCAAGAACTGAGTTTCAGCACTAGTATGTGGCAAGATATACATTTGACAACCCCTGTTCTAAACCTTTATTTTTAATTGGACACTGTGTATCATATATGACAACCTCTGACCCGGTATGAATGCTCTTTGATGAAAAGAGATATATGTTTCTTGTTCATATTTTTTTAACATTATAGTTACTGGAATGTTGCATTTTATTACAGTGATTTCTTCCTGCAGGCTGAGAGAAAATACGGCCAAAAACTTATCAGTGACCTAAAGTGAGTGTGGAATATCTCCTCAGTATGTATTATATTTTAGAAGAGCTGACAGTAAAAATTCTTTTCCTGTCAAATATCACTCTCCACCCAAGGGAGTGGTGGGTAGAGCCTTGCCCTTCATACCTTCCACATGAATGGGAAGAGGGAGAAAAGATTGCATGGAAATATTCTTTACTCAAGGCCTTGGTCATATAGCACTAAAGTCAACTGGAGTTTCGTCACTTCGTTTACTGAGAGTAGAGCAACCTCTTAATAATTAAGAAATGCTGTAAATATCAAGTACTCACTTCCTTTTTGATTTTGTGCTCTGTAGCCTGTACTCTCTGATCCATCTCCTCTTCCAGTTCACTAAATTGAATTGCTGCTTTATCCTGAGCTCTAACATTTAAAAAGAAATAAGTGTTCATGAGATCAACCTTGGACTTCAAAAAGTATTCGGGGTGTGCGTGTGTGTGAAATACATGTTTATCCATCAAAAACATACACAAGTAAATACAGAAAACATGGACCAAAATGTTCAAGTTGAATGTTCAAAGTGAGGTGAATACACCTCTATTTTACAAAGTTGTGATGATCGATTAGGTTCTGTTCAAGACTTTATGCTCGAAGGTCCAAAATAAACTTAACATGAGGATCTATACAGCCTTCAAAAATCAGACTAGTTCTGGATGAGTCAACAGCTACTAAGTTTCCTGTTGTGTGCTACTTTAATACCAAGTAAAACACGGTGAAAACAAATGAGACACAGGCTAGTCGTATCCCCTGGCTGCCCCGAGAAGGGCCACTGCAGCTGCCTCTCTTTGGGCCAGTGGAGAGGGCAGTTCCCCCCAGGGAATCTGGGTAGGGGGCAAGTATCTCCATGCCACGGGTTGGCTGAGGAACTGTTCACATGGGGCAGACCGGCCTCCTGCTTTACAGCAGGGTCAGGCCCCTAGGAGGAGCTGCCCGTCAAGACAGATGATTGGGGGCCCAGGAGGAGTGCATTCACCCGGGCTGCCAAACAGCTGATGGGAGGAAGGGGGGACTGAACACGGAGCATCACAATACATTTTTTGCAGTGACGTTTCAAAAAGAAACACACCTTTTAGCTTTCTTAATCACATAGATGTTTAAATGCTTTCCTGCTATACTAGAATATATGCAAAGTGCAATTAGCGGACCTGGGCTCCATCGCGTCCGTTAATCAGCTGTTTGGTGGCCCAGGTGAGCGCCTTCCTCTGGGCTCCCAGATCAGCTGTCTGGTGGCCTGGGTGAGTGTGCTCCTCCAGGCCCAATCCTCGGACCTCACCTCATGGTGAAGCTGAGTGGGGCCTAACAGATGGGAGAGCACATGTTAGCCTGGTTTAACCGAGCTGGGCAAGCCTTAGCCTGCACCGCATCACCAACCCTCTCCAGACAACGCGTCTGGTATCAGGCGGACACCCACCCTTACGTGAAAGTGGCTGAACCTGTGACGGTCATTGAACAGATGAGCAGGTGACACAGGCTACAATCTCGTTTGTTTTTACCCTCTGACTTGTATCTGCTTAATTTATTGGCAAAAGTATATTTCAGTCACTTTTCTTGTTAGCTCCTCAAAAGATAGTGTTGTAAAACCTTGGAGAATGAGCTGAACAGGTTTCCATCTCATATATCATAAAAAAAAGACTTGACTTGCATTCAATGGAAGTGCCAAGCTATATTCTGCCCTCATTTTACAGTCACGCAATCCCAGTCCCACAAATTCTCATTCCCAAGTTCATCTATCTTGACTCTCAGTCCAAGATCCACCAACCCCTTACCATCCGGAATAAGGGGTTGGTGAATTGCAGCCCCAAATTATACACTGAGCTAGCAGGGCTGGCTGTTGGTAAAAAAAAAAAAAAAAAGTGTTATTTGTAAACTGAGCACATTTTATCTGTAGTCACTGAACACGGAGCATCACAATACATTTTTTACAGTGACATTTCAAAAAGAAACACACCTTTTGACTTTCTTCATCACATAGGTGCTTCAATGCCTTCCCAATGTGCTATAATTCCAATATACTATAATTAAAACTGTTACGATATGGTACCCAAATTTGCTACTCATTAATTCTCTTGAATGCTGAGGATACAAAAACTATGTTTGTAAAAGAAAATGTGTGGCCGCCACGTGCATGTAAGTTCAGAGTTCATATCCAAAGGAGGAAACAGGGAGCATTATTAGCAATTAGTAGAACTAGGACTTTCATTTTATTGAACCTAGAATATATGCAAAGTACAATTAATATGCTAATAAGATTGTGTATACAGTATAATTTATATTTTTTAAAAGCACATTGATGTAACATTAACAGGCAAACTGTACAACAGGCTATAATGGAATCTACAAAAAAAACAATTAAAAAAAATCCTCTGTACCTTTTCACAGCTATTGCTAAGTTGTCCATCTCTGTGTTTTGCAGTTTGAGCTCTCGAACAAAGTTCTTAATAATGTGTTCATAAGGCTGAATTAGCCTTGGTTCCACTATGCTGATGTTCTGATACAGAACACTGACTTGCTCCTGCCTGGAGGGGAAAAAATGAATATCAATGAAGTTTACGTCCGCCCACAAAAACTCCAAATTAGGCTTGCAAAATTTAACGCAAATGGAAACATTCATCTGGGCAGGCTGCCTTTATAAACTGTATGCAGAAATCCCTAGCTGTCCAAAAACTAAGTTTGACAAGAGTTACTACAAAACAAAAACAAAGAACAGTTTTAAGAGTAAAAAAACTCTACTAGGGAACTTACGAACTGAAATTATAATGGAATATAAGTACTTTGTAAGCATGTCACTCAGCAATTATTGTGGATTGTGTTACTCATACTATTTGTACCATTATAAATCTGATTAATAGGTATTAGTAGTAGTAGTAGTAGTAGTAGTAGAACGGAAGCACCTAGAGGCTGCCTAAACTAGGGCTGTGCATTCGGATTTTGACAAAATAGAAATAAATGCAAAAAAGGCCGTTTCAGGTTCCATATTCAAAATGGAATATTTGTAATTTGAGTGAACCAATATTTCCCAGAAAACATAATATCTGAGATCTCAAAATGGAACCCCAAAACTGCAGCACATATCCAGCTTGGAGCTGGGCTGCTCTCTGACTCTCAGGTTGGTCACCTGCTTAGGGTTCCTGTGGGGAGCCCTCCCCAACCTGCAGTGGCTTCTGCTGTCTCAGAACTGCAGTCTCCAGTACTGCAGCCAGGACCAGACAAGCAGAGCCCAGACCAGCCAAGGAGAAATGGTGAGTCCTTGACAGTTTCATTCCTCCCCTCCTGAAAGCCAGTGCCCACCCACCCCCCACCCCCAAGGCAGTCCCATTTTCCATTCCCACATGGGGATCCCACTTTCCACAAGTCAATGACTTCCCTCTGAGCCAGAAACCACTACCCCTAAGCCAGAACCATGCCTCATTACCCCTCCCCAGGCCAGACACCCCCTCCCTGAGTCAGTCCCATGTCCCATTCTCATTCCCTAAGCCAGCAACCTCCCATGAACCTAGTCCCATCCTCCATTCCCCCCTGCAAGTCAGAGACAACCCCCATGCCCCAGCCATGCCCCATCCCCAAGCCAGCAAGTCCCCACTCGAGCCTGCTCCATGTTCCATTATCCCCTCTGCCAAGCCAGCTATATGCCTTGCTCTTTCTCAAGCCAACATTCCCCTTGAGCCAGACCCATGCCCCGTTCCACAAAGCTAGCAGTATTTTCCACCCTCCCCCAAACCAGTGTTCCCCTTTTAAAATTGGCAGCAGACTGTGGGTAAAGCCACATGAGACAGGACCAGCTAGATCTCCTGCCCACCCCAGACAGGGCAAATGCAGCAGCCACACTTTTGGACAGCAGGGAGAGCAGTCCAAACACACAGCCAGCGGTGGGTGGGCTGCTGTCAAAAGTCCTGCCACACCCCAGGGAAGGCACTTACCCCGCATTGGCCTGGGTGGGGCAAGGGTAGCCCTATGTAACAACCAGTTGCCTGCCCTGGGGTGAAAGTGGGCAAACATCTGGTGATCATGGGACTGATGATCAGCTTCATTGTGGATAAATGTGGGGTAAAGTGGCCCAATGTGGGATAACATCTCATGTGGCCTTATCTTAGCAGCAATTTTTGACTGCATTTTCCTTTTCTTAAAGACCCGTCAACCTGCAGAGCCTCACTGCACCTCTCTGCCAAAATAACCCATATGCAGAGACCCGTGTTCATTGCATTTTCCACATTGGCAACAATGAGAAAAATGCAATGAACATAAGCAAAGAAACAAATACAAATACCAAAACCACAAATACAAATACGGATACAAATACTTCACCCCATGCACAGTGCTAGCCCAAATAAAGAGTAGAAACCCACTTGGAAGCCATTGCAAAGAGAGAGGAGAAATTAGCCCACTTGAGTCAATCAGTGAAGCCCACGGGAAGCTGCCACTTACAGGTTCTGCATGACAAACAGCAGAGATAGGCTGGTGCTGTGCACCCAACCCTCTCCTGATGTACATCTGTAGTGACCCCTAGGTACAGGAAGCCATCCCCACTGTGGTCTTCAACCATGTTCTTGTTTATTTTCACTTTTTGGAGCACCTTTTTGGCAGAGCAGAGGGAGTGCTTGCTCCCCGGACAGCTTTAGGTGCTCCGCTTGGAACTCTATGGTCCCGACAGATCTGGATGTGTGTGGAGGCTGCATGCACCCTACCAGATGGGAGACACTCAAATGGGTGTGCATTCACCTGCCTTAGCCAGTATTTGCCTGCATGCAAGCTTCTCATTCACCGGACGACTCCATGAGTGGGGGCTGTGGGGCAGGAGGGTGGCAGGTGCAGGTGAACATCTGGACTATTCACACAGTCCATGGGTACATTCAGACAGGATACATTCATACAGGAAAGTGAGATGACTTGCACCTAGTCAGGTGTGCTAATTACTTCATTCATATGAAGAAGGGAAAGAATAATTTAATTAAGTGAATGTTGCGCCCTGATACAGAATAAAGCCCACAAGGTAGGAGTGGGACCCGTGGGTGAGGTGGCCTTTTCAGACCCTACCATTGCTCACGAGGAAGTGATTAATTCAAGGGGGGGGATAATTTGAGTCAAGCTGGACCCTGTTATCCCCTTTCAGACAAGCGTGTGTTGCCTCACAGCAGTAATTCTGGATCTTCACAGGGTGCCAGTGGTGATGAGGGAAACAAACTGACTCAGTGAAGAATCCTGTTTTACCCTGCCCATGGTTAACAGAATCCATATTGATGAGAAGTCTGTCCTAAAAATCATTTCATGGAATATTGCAGGCTGGCATTCTAAACGGGGAGACAAGCATTTTAGGAAGTTTCTGCAATCCTTTGATATTGTCTGTCTGCAGGAAACTTGGGCAATAGCTATACAGATAGTGAAGTTGGAGGGGTTTTGTCATTGGATGCTGCCTGCTATTCCCTCACAGGGAAAGGGATGCTCTAGTGGTGGTTTGGCCATCTTTATTTCATCAGATCTTGAGTTGAGTTGTGATATGATGGGAGAAACTGAAGGTTGGGTTTTTTTGCACTTAGGTGCCTCCCCCCACCAATAGACTCATTCTATCTACTTAATATCTATTTGCCCCCGGGTGGTATCATTCAAAAGTATGTGCAATTTTGCAAAAAAATGAGGTGGCTTTAGACTCCTATATGGAAAATTACCCAGTGGACTAAGTTATCCTCCTTGGCGATTTTAACGCAAGGATTGGTTCCAATAATTCTGCAGTTACGGATGTGCTGCAGATGGATTTAAATTATGATAGTCCAAATTGGAATGTGGCTAGATCCTCGAAGGATCTAGCAGTGAATATGGAAGGACAAACGTTTTATCCGTTTGTTCTAAATCATTCTCGGTGGAGCAACGAGCAGGCGAAGGTCGCAGTGTTGGAGCGGAGAGCAATTGGCCCGAGCGGAGGAGGACGGGGGCGGAGTTACAGCGGGGAACCACCGGCGGGTCCTTTAAATCGCACTCACCTCGGCGCCCGGGTGTGGAGCAACGAGCAGGCGAAGGTCGCAGTGTTGGAGCGGGGAGCAACTGGCCCGAGCGGAGGACGGGGGCAGAGTTACAGTGGGGAACCCCCGGCAGGTCCTTTAAATCACGGTCACCTCGGCACCCACACTTGGGGCGCACACCCGGGCAGCGCGCCTAAGGGCTGCGCGCGTAAGGGCGCGTCCTTGTGCGTGTGGCCTTAAGCGACCGCAGGAGACAAAGGAGTAGTGGAGGCCTGGCCGACCGCTGAAGCTTGCCCCTGTGTTCTACCACTGCCAGCCGGTAGGGCTATGAGTGTTAAATCGAGGAGGAAACTGGTTGGGGAAGAGTGTGGGGTAAACAGAGGAAATTGGAAAACTTTTTTTGGAATGCCCCTGTTTCGGGCGAAGAAACTGGAGGAAGGGTCCGGCAACCCTTTGAGTTACATTTATCTAACCGGTATGCGGCCTTTACTCCTGCAAGCCCGCAGTCTAGCTAGCGGAGTGTCTGCTCCTCTCAGGTTTGTGATAAGGATGCCAGGAAAAGGAGACCGAGTAGTTGCTCCCCTCTGGAAGATATTGACTCTCCCTGTCAATCTAAAATCTCAAATATGAACAATTCAAGCCCCAGGGATTCCTGGAGAGCGGTTACCTGGACAAAAACTGGGCTCTTTTAATGGCGGAGCAAACAACTTTAATTTGTAAGATGGTCCAGCATATTTTTGCTCAACTTAATATTCTTACCAAATTGTTTGAGGAAACTCATAGGAGCCCACAATGTTTGCAAACAGGGGGTTATTTTGCCGCTCAAGGAGGGCTTCACGGTTCTTCCCAGTGTGTGATTGAGCCCCCCAATATGGTGCAGGTTGTTGGGGAAAAGTCAACTTTACCCATGGTGGCTAGCTTGCAGCCCACTGGGTCTATAGCGAGGGGAATTGAATATTCAACCCAATTTAGTTTTCGTAGGCACTCGGTGGTTTTCACAGTTTCTCCCCTTTCTTCAGGGGTAGTCCCTCAGTGGTCCTCTCCCTATTTAGTAGCTCGCCATTTAAGGGCTCTAGTACATATCTCATGCCAACCTAGAGACATAATAGGCATTAGGACTCTTTTTAGAAGTAAAAATCTATCTAAATATGTGGTTTCTTTTAGAAATAGCTCCCTTCCAGATTGTATATGGGAAGCCAGTAGAACCCTGTATGGAAAAGGGGGTATACCTTGCTAAAATCTACGTGAATGCTAATTTACTGCCTCTTGTTAATGGAATAAGGGGCAGTTTAAATGCCCCACAGGGGATGTTGGTAGGAGGTTCCCAGGATTCTACATCCCTGGAAGGAAGTGTGAGGATATCAGAAAGCTGCTCACCTCGGGCTAGCCCTCAGCAACAGGGACCTACACCAAGGGAGCTTAGTGGAAGTTCTGGCCATACTCATGATTTGTCCATCTTGGTGGAAGATATGGAGATAGGTCAGGCAGTTAAAGAAACAAGTATTACATTTATCCCCAGCCAGTGTGAGGGAGGCAGGGAACAGGAGGGGCTCCCTGTGCCGCAACTGACCTTAAAGGGAGGTGTCGGTGGGGTGACACTTCCCTGTTAAGATCCTGTCTCCCAGGATTATCCCCTGGAAGTAGGAGTAAGGGTGAATCAACCAGCAGTGGCGAATGTACAGGAGACTGTTTGTGTTGCAGGGGATGCTGACCCAGGGAAGATGTATGTGGGAAACCCAGGAACTGGTAACCCAGCGGAAACGAGCAAAAATTGGGTGCGGTTCCAAGAATTGGAACTACATGAGGAGGGAAGTGCTGTACTAAGGCATTTATTCCCTCCTCAAGGGGCTTCCCAATTAAATTCAGGAACTGGGGTTCAAGTGGAGCTATATCTGGACACGAAGGGAATAACCACTCATCCCAGGAAGGAGGATAAGATGGATAAAGTAGTCCCCCTCCAATCTCTACTTCAGGGACAGGAGGGGGATGGGGAAGGGCTCAGTTGGAGGAGGAGGTTGAAGGGATTACCTTGCTGGAAGACAGCAAGGAGCCATTTAGTGGCACTGAGTGGGAGGATATAGCTTTGTCAAAAAAAATCCAAGGTAGAATGACAGATTGATTGGGATTCCCCCAGCCTATTAAAGTTGCTATCCTGGAATGTGGCCGGATGGGGATCTAGAATTCGTAGCCCAGAATGTGAGGCCTTTTTGAGGGGTTGGGACGTCATTTTGGTCCAGGAAACATGGTGCAGAGATAAAATCTCTCTCCCCGGTTTCACGACCTTTTGGCATGGTGCTGTTTCACCCCTAGCGAAGGGTAGACCCAGTGGGGGTACAGCCTGCTTGGTGTCTACAGCCTTACCGGTGAAAGTTTATCCCCTTGAGGGATTTATACCGCATGGCTACGGCTGCTTAGTGGTGGCCACACACTGGTCTATTATATTGATCTGTGTTTATATCCCCCCCCAATAACTCCGCATATTTTGAGGAACAAATTTGGTTAGATCTGGAAAGTGCCCTGGAGAAGGTCCAAAATCTCTATCCTCAGGTTAGCAGGGGACTTTAATGCCCGTTTAGGATGGTCAGATTTTAGTCTGACACAATCTGGAAATTCCTGGGTGAATGAGGATGCCTCAGTGTTTATGGATAGGTATTCAAAAGATGCAGGTATTAATAGGAATGGGGTGCTGTTGAGTAGATTGCATTATCGGGTGGATTTGTATATGCTTAATGGGCGCTTTTGGAGCGATAACCCTGGCGAGTATACCTACCTGGGAAGTGGGGGATGCAGCACAATAGATTATATTCTGATTTCTGCAAGGTTAATATCGGCAGTCCATTTCTTCCAGATAGGTGATCAGCTGGAGAGTGATCATCTTCCTCTGATACTTTCTCTGGAGGGCTTGTTGCCCCATGCCTCTCTTTCCGCCCCGCCTCCCGATAGCGTTAGCGGAAGGGGCTTGGTCCAGAAGCATTGGAGGGGAAATCTGGAAGGTGTTTTGGATGCTGCCCTTAACTCCCAAATAGGTGTGGCTTTTCTCTCAGGTTTGGTGGAGGGAGGTTCGCCTGAAGGAGCACTTGCCTGTGACCAGGCTTTGACCACCTGGTTGGCGCCCCAGTTAACTGCTGATAGTGGGACTGTGGCACGTTGACCGGGCAGCCTCTCCCAGCATTGGTTTGACAAAGAATGCCGGAGGCGAAGGAGGATTCTTAGAGGGCTTTACCGTAAATTTAAGTTTACATCTCAAAATAAATATTTTAAGGAGGTTCTTCATAAAAGGAGGTATTATAGAAATCTTCTGAAGCAGAAAAGAGAGAGATTCAATCAGGAAGCTTGGGAAGCGCTAGATAAGGCAGCTAAGGATACTAATTCAGCCAGATTTTGGAAGATGGTAAGGGGTGTGGGTAGAGAGTTTTTTCTGACACACCACCACCACCACCACCTCTTAGAGCTGAGGTTTGGGAACTTTATTTTGCTGAGCATTTTAGAGCCTGTAGTTGTCTGTTGTACCCCCAATTGTGGACCAACCCTCGCTAGAATGGGAACCGGTTTCCCCGGATTTGGTAAGGGAACTAATAATGGGGCTCAGAGTGGGTAAAGCTCCAGGGCCGGATTTCATTCCGGCAGATTTTTTTAAATCTTTTGTTGAATGGTGGGCACCGGCATTGGCTGCCCTGTTCACTAAAGTCAATGCCTCTGGTATAATTCCAGAGGACTGGGTTCAAGCAACAGTGGTCCCAATTTATAAGAAGGGTTGTAGGTCTGATCCTGGAAATTACAGACCTATAAGCCTTTTAAGTATTGTAGGCAAGTTATATGCTAGATTTTTGTCCCTGAAGCTAAACGATTGGCTGGAACAGCAAGCCATCATAAATGAGGCAGAGATTGGCTTCAGGGAGGACAGATCTACTAGTGACCACTGTTTTCTCCATTTAGTGCATAAGTATGGAAGGGCCCCTAACACACTCTATGCCACCTTTATTGATTTGAGGGCGGCGTTTGACTCAATTGCTAGAGAGAGACTCTGGTCCAAATTGGTGGCATTGAAACTGGAGGGCAGGTTGCTATATTCGATTTATAGCCTCCACAAGAATTCCACTATGAGGGTCAGACTGAACGATCAGATGCCTTATTAGCTCAGATTCCAACAGACCGGGGTGTAAAACAAGGATGCATACTGGCACCAACTCTCTTTAATATCTATATCAATGATGTATTTGCTAAATTATCAACGCTGGTGTCCCATGCCCTCCAGCTTGACAGCACTGCTATCCCCTGTCTTATGTATGCCGACAATGCTGTTCTGTTGGCCCGTTCGCAAGTTGGTTTGAGACGGTTATTAGCTGCATTTGGCGATTACTGCCAGGACAACTCGTTGACTATTAACTATGGGAAGACCAAGGTGGTGGTTTTCTCTCGAGGGAAGGTTAAGCATAAATGGAGGGTGGATGGCCAAGACATTGAACAGATACGGGTCTTATTTAGGCCTTTTTTTTTCAATCTAACGGTGCCTGGACAGTGCAGTGCCAAGCAGTGTTGGAAAGAGCGAGACAATCTATTAGAGCCCTGATAACTTTTTTTAAAGCTAAGGGTTCATATTCGTTATGGCCAGCAGTTAAAATTTTTGCATATAAGCTGACCCCACAAATCCTTTTTGGGGTGCATTTATGGGCCCTGAACAGAGTTAAAAGCTTGGAAAAGCTCCAAAATGGGTTTCTCAGGATAGTGTTGATGGCCCCTAGGGGAATGAATGCAGTGGCCCTTTCTTTGGAACATGGCCTCCCTCCTGTTTTCCAGTTAATTTGGCAAGGTGCAATAAATTACTGGCTTCGACTGTTCTTCCAAAAAGCTGCCCCGCTATCCCAGCTGATTTTAAGAGAGGAACCTGTCAATCAATGGGTGGATGAGGTGGTCAGTAAAATAAGGCATTTAGGATTCAGTCTGGAAATTCTTGCTCTGGTTGGATACAAGGGAGCAAAGACGCTATTGAGAGATGGATTGATTGATAACATCTCACAAGAGAGGTGGGCCCGGGTGGGGTCAAGTCTTGCCCTTAGATATTACTCCCTGATTGCCAATAAGAGCAGCTCCCTGATGCCCTATTTGACTAGCAATATAGCCCAACGTAGCAAAAAGCTTTTTTTTCTGGCTCGGACAAATGCTTTTCCCTTGGCTCTGGTGGAGGGAAGGTATGATGGCACCCCCTTGGCGGACCGGCTGTGCCGCTGCAGGTTAAAACGTATTGACTCCATTGACCATATTCTATTGGATTGTCCCATTTTTGATGGTGCCCGTAGTAAGTACATAACTCCGCTTATAACCCCGTTGCCGGGCAGATCCAACAAATGTTATACTATTATGCTTAGGGGATCGCGTTCCAGAAATCACTGGAAAGGTGATCCAATTTTTAGTTATTGTTAATACCCCGAAGATATTATGGAGGGAAAATGGCAATGGTGATCTTATATAGACGGCCTAAGTTGGGTAGTAACTGAAGGGTTCTTTTTTTAAGTTGTATTTTACATTCGATGTATAGATGTTTTTCTTGTGTTATATTAGTTGCCATGATATGGTATTTTATGTGTATTTGCAGTAACCTAATCAGTTAGCAATCAAATTCTATTATTATTATAAATCATTCTCTGATGATTTCGAAAGGAAATTCCCGTAGAGATTTAGATGACAAACACACCTTTCTCAGTGCTCAGGGAGGTAGTGCGATAGACTTTGTGGTGGTCTCTCCCTCATTGAGCAACTGTATAAAAAAATTTAAGATGGGCTCTCAGATAGAGAGTGACCATTTCCCACTTTATCTGCACCTCCAACTGACTAGCCCTGTGAAATCTCGAGCTAACTCTTTCTTAAGGACGGATCTTGAACCTACTAGCCATTGTAGAATTCGGTGGTCTATAGAGACAGAAGTATCTGTTAATTTCTTTTTGTACTCCGCTTCTGCTCTGAGATTGAGGGAGACTTTGGTTGAGTCAACTTCGATGAGTGATGCACTAAGCCTTTTGAACTCCGTGATGGAGTATCTTTCAGCTTTTCTCTCTATTAAATCTTCTAACAGGCCACACTCTAACTACACCAAATCTAGTTGGTGGAATCCCTCATGTAAGAGGGTGAAAGCTGTTTTGCGGACAACTGCTCGGCGTTTGAAGCGGCATAATGATCCAGAGGCCGCATTACGATATTGTGAGCTATGGAGGTCATATAAATCTATGTTTATAGAAAAGAAATAAAGTCATAGTAGGAACCAATGGGAATAATTACAAAATGCTATAGCTTGTAGGGATTCTCCTGCCTTCTGGAAGATAGCAAACAGAGTGTGGAGGACTGACCTGTATTTTAGCAAACCTACAATCTTGCAATCAGTCTGAATTAAACATTTCTCAAAGCTTTTTAATGCTATTGGGCAAGTTGTAAATAGTAATACACCTACAACTGAAACATTGATGGATGTTCCACATTGGGATCCCATTACAGAATTAGAGGTTATGGAGGCCATTAATGCTTTAAAGAATGGAAAGGCTCCAGGTGTTGATTTTGTTATGGGAAAAGTGTTTAAGCTCTTCCCGGATTGGTGGAATGCAGTTCTGGCCAACTTATTTTCATTGATAAATGAATCAGGCATAATTCCAAAGCAATGGCAAACAGGAGTGATAGTGCCAATTTATAAGAAGGGCAATCACAAAGGCTCCCAAAATTATAGGCCCATAAGCCTCTTGTGTATAATTTCAAAATTTTACACAAGATTACTACTGGATCGTTTGATGGGCTGAATAAATGAAAAAGAGATAGTGGCCAAAGAGCAGGCTGGCTTTTGTGCCCAGTATAGTACTACGGGTCACTTTCATTTTTGCGCATTTAATCACCAAGTATAAATTTAAGAAAATGAAACTGTTTGTTGCCTTCATTGACTTTATGGCTGCATTTGATTTGATTAACCGTGGCAGGTTATGGCAGAAATTTATCTATTGATTTATCTATTGATCATATCATCATAACTTATTGTTTGGCCGTAGGCCTTAACAAGTAGAAAATACACATTCCCATACTGGGTCCTACAACCATCACAAACAACAAACAAGCATTCTCTAACCATGAGGAGCACTTGGTACCATATAATAAAATAGGGATTAACCTTTTAATACAACAATTAAAATAAAATAAAATAAAAGATATACATTCTTCAGCAATAACTACCCAGCATCTGGTCCCTATCTTTCAAGGGGTTTCGAGTGCCCGCTGTCTTACCCGCATTACTGCCGCACCGTAGCTGACTACTGCTCTAGTTATGTCAGAATCAGCATTTAATAAATGCCGTGGGCTATGCCCTAATAGGCTCCTCAGGTACCTATGCCTGGGCCCTGCAAATGTTGGGCACCGATAAATGATATGCACCATTGTATCCTCCTCTGCCAATTGGCATAAAGTACATATCCGCTGCTCATGTGGGGTGCCTGCATAACGGCCCTCTACATGAGTTGAGGGGAAGACGTTGGCCCTCATCTTGAAAAAAGCCTGGCGTTTGAATGCATCTGTCCAAACGAAAAGATAATTAGAGCCAGATGCAAGAGGGTTATACGGGATAAATTCCGGTGCCACCCTCTGGTTAGCCATAAGAGCAGCCTCTGATTGTATAGTCTGGTCCCGCAACCAGGTTTTAATTAGGACTTTGGCCGCCTTCAACCCTATATGCTCTAAGCATTCTGGCGAAAAGCCCAGTCTATGGATTTCCTGCCTTACCTGGACTCTCCAGCTTTCCCCTAGTCCTGCTGACAAAGTCAAGGCTAACAACGTGCTTTCCGGGGCCGTGGGGAAAAGAACCACCCTAGCCCAGTATGTAAGCACTGCCTGGAGGGCATAAATTCTAAGGGGGAGCAAAACAGTTTCTGTTCTTAGGATCACTTGGGGTCCCCCCCCTTGGGGCCCCCAGGATTGCTCGCCAAGAACTTGTTCTGGAAATGTTCCAGTTTGGTAAGGAACGCCACCCCCCACACTGGAAAAGCATACAGCAATTGGCCCACCACCCTAGCTCTGAAAAGGCGTAGGGCAGGGCGAACCAGCTTCCCTCCCCGACCAAAGTAGTACTTGGTGATGGCTGCCGTAGATCTCCCTACCTGCTCTTGGACCGCCTCAAAGTGGACCTTCCACCCACCTTGATCAGAAAAGATCACCCCCAGGTAGGTGAACGCATGGACCTGCTCAATGACATTGTCCCTAATCGTCCAGTGGTGCAGCTTCCGGGCCCCTCTTGGTCCCACCACTAGCACCTTCGTTTTGGCAAAGTTGATAGCCAGTTTTTCCGCCTGGCAATAAGCATCAAAAATTTTCATTGCATACCTCAGCCCCACCATTGTCTGGGAGATCAGGACTGTGTCATCTGCATATAATAGCAGTGGCACCTGGCGGTTGCCGATTTTCAGGGCATGCGTATCAGTTTTCTTCATATAACTCACGGATCCATTCAGGTAGATGTTGAAGAGTGCAGGGGCCAACAAACACCCCTGTCGAACTCCTACTCTCACCCTCACCGCATCCGAGAGGGTGCCTCTGGAGCCCGTCCTTACTCGTAGCGAGTTTCCTGTATGCAACCCTATTATCAGAAACAACAGTCTAGGTTCCATCCCCAAGGCATGTAACTTAGCCCAGAGCCGTTCTCTGCATGTTGTGTCAAAGGCTCTCTCTAGATCTACAAAACATAGATATAACCTCCTCCGCACCGCATTCAGCTTGGCTATTAACACTGCCAGAACAAAAATGTGGTCAGTTGTTGCCTGCCCCTTCTGGAATCCCACCTGCTCTGGCTCCATAATATCTGTCCTCTCCAGCCATGCTTGTAATTTGGCCAACAAAAGCTTTGTATAGAATTCTGCCACCACGCAGAGGAGGCTAATTGGTCGGTAGTTTCCTGGTAACCCCGGATCCCACTTTTTATAGATAGGGACAATAGTACTTGAGAGCCAAGAGACCGGAAATGTGCCTGTCTCATTAATGTGTGTGAACAGAGGTGCTAACACCTCTGCCCACCCGGCTGGATCACTTTTCAAGAATTCAGATGTTACAAAATCAGGTCCAGGGGCCTTGCCGTTTTTTAACCCGGAAATAAGTATCCCCACCTCCTCTGCTGTAACTGGGGGCCAACTGGGGAACCTATCTATGGGTTGGATGTTTACCTCAGAGCCCCCCCACCTTGGAGTTATAGAATAACACTTCATAAAAAGGTTTCCATACCTCTGGGCGGGGCAAGGATACCCTTGAGTATCCCCCATCCTTCTGGGTTCGGCGTATGAGTGTCCAAAATTTCTTTGAGTCTTTATCATTTGCTGCCTTGATAAGCCCATGCCTCCTTCTGCGCATCCCCCGTTTCCGAGCCAACAGACTCCGATACTTTTTCCGCTCTAGGCTTATTATAAGCCTGTGCTGCTGGCTAGGATTGCGCTTCAACTTCCTGGCATTAAGATGGAGTTGGGTTCGGGCCTTGCGGCAGTCCCTGTCAAACCAGGTAGGCACACGCACCTGGGGAGTTTCATTCCCCGCTAAAGGGACCCTAATGGTAATGACCAGTTCCAAAAAAGCCAGCAACCTGTCATACCAGATAATAATATCTGGGCCTTGTGCTGATATGCCAGCACGCACGGCCTCTGCTAAGGGGGACTCCCACAACTCCATAACTGCCTTTTGCCAGTCCTCAGACCACTTGGCATGTACCATTGGCAGGACTTCATGAGCCAAAGGCTCCGTATTAGGGCACTCATATGAGGACCCCTGCGCGACCTTAATACTCATAACTATTGGGAGATGATTGGACATATACAAAGGCACTACCCGAAATACATATACCCAAGGGAATAGCTGCGGTGGAATCAGGAAAAAAATCCAGGGCACTGGACCCCTGGGGGGAATGGAAGGTAAAATCCCCCTCTGGGTCATCTTCCGTCCTCCCATTAACTATCACCAGATCAAGTTCTTGCAATAGTTTCCCCATAAGGGGCTTCCTGGGCCCCACTACCTTGTCCCTTGATTGGCGTGGCTGGATACCATAACACTCAATCGAATTCTCCAGAGTAAGATATGAATGCAAAGAAGAGAGATCCCTCATTGTGGTGTTAAAATCTCCTCCCATTATCAGCCAAGCCTCTGGGAATCGAATCTCTGCCTCACCGACCATGTCCATCAAGAGACTCCAAATCTCTACTGAATAATAAGATGAATACTCTGGTGGTATATAAACAGCTGCTATCAAAAATTCCAAACCGGCGGGGGACTGACAATGCAGAAGCAAAAAATTGGCTTTTAGCGAACCTATTCGCTGTACCTTTATTGATAAAGAAGACGCTATGAGTACCACAAGACCCCCGCTTGGACGGCCCTGGGAGGTTGAGGGGGTGGCATCCAACCAAAACATGTCGAACCCCCTCCAACTACCCTTGAAGGGGGGTTCTGGCAACCATGTTTCCTGCAAAAGGATTATATCATACAAAATCAAGATTTTACAAAATTCCGGGTGCAATTGGTGCCCCCTCCATCCCGAAATGTTCCATGACATAAAGGAGAGGAACGCATCCAATGGGGCCTCCTGTCACTGCCCCTGCAGGGGCCTATGCCACTGTCTAAGCACCCTGCCTGTCCGTGGAGGGGGGGGTCCATTCGGGGAGACTCTGATGATACCGGGGGGGGTGTACTATGGCTTGTACAGGCTGAATAGACGTCACTTGGGTGTCAAGGTCGCACCTTGAGGGAAAGTGCAACACATCTCCCTGTGAAACCCCTCTCGGGGTCACCTTGCGTTCCGACGTTAGCGGCGAAGTACTTACTACCAATCCTCCCCACCCGGGACCGTCCCCCCCTTCCCCCTGCCCAGATATAATTCTCTTTGTAGCTGATGTACTAATGTGTTTCCCTTCAGCCCGGGTCTCTATCCTTGTCCCACCTTCCCCCGTAGTCAACCAGGTAAATGAGTGAGAGTGGGAACAAGCTGAAAGAGTCATATGAGGGGAGGGGGCATAGCCAGAATTAGGGCCATCCCGTGTCTGGGCAACCGGGTGACATGGTTTACTTTTCCCTACCCGCATCTCTCACAAATGGAACTGTAATCATTCTAGACGTTCCAGCAAGTGATTCTGCCGGACTGTTGATAATGGAGGTAACAGCCCTGTCTCTTCCTGGTGGGGCCTTGGTGGCAACAACCCCTTAGACCCCTTAGGGCCCCCCGGCTTCCACTCTGTGGAAGCACTAAACATTGTTCCCTATCCACGGAATCTACCCCATCCGGCTGTGAACCAGCTGGCTTCCTAGTTGGTAACCATCCGTGTGCCACCGGCAGGATAGTGGAAGCAGGAGCCGAGGGGAGGTGGGGACACAATTGTCCAGACCCAGTTCTCTGGTCAAGGGGCAGTCCAACCGGGTCCCCAATCAACCCCCCCTGCACAGGGCAGGTTTGAAAGGCACGTGCCACAAACACCGCCTGCAGCTCTAAGCAGTTCTTCAGTGCTAAAATATATGGTATAATCTCTGCTGATTTAAAGGATACAATAACCATCTGCCTATCTATTGAATTTATCAAATGGTCCACAGCTATGATATCCCTCCTGGTGAACACGATCTTATCTTTTTTTAAAAGCAGTCTAAGGTGCTCAGCTATGTCCACAGCTGTAGCCCACTGTAGCATGCGCTTAACCCCTTCGGGGAAGAATGGTAAATACTAGGGCAGCAGGGAGGAGCCCAAAAGGCCCCACTTTATCTACCATAATGGTAGGAGGAAGAACCTCATGGGGGCAATTCGCCATTTTAGGGCGAGGCAAGGGGGCCGATACTTGAGGGGCCGGTTGAACGGCTTCCGCTAGGGGGGTGGATGAAAATATTGGGTGGCCCGGATCAATAACCCGTGGCCAACTCCCTCCCCCCTTCTGGACAAGTCTTTCCACAGAATCCAATTTGTCCTGAAAATTTGAAAGCTTGGCAAACATGAACTGCAAAGTTTCCGCCGTGAGCATAACATGTTCGGTTAGAAAAATAGCTAATTTTTCATCTGATACTGGGCTTGGCTTCTCTATATCCCCCCTATAGGGGTGGGCCGAAGGTATATGCCCAGGAGCCCCTGGGAGTTCTAGCGGTGGAGCACTATTCAAGATGTTTCTTGATTCGCTGAGGTCCACAAGAGGCTGAAAGCCGTTAGTAGTCATGACCCTCGAAGGAGAGTCACCAGCCACCACTTTCCTCACCGGTACACTCTGAAAGAAACATTCAAGCTTCCTCTGGCTGGACAGTTTACCAGATGTGCCAGAAGAATCAGGAGATGCCATTCCCCTATCTCCTCTATTCATTGTCCTATGTGCGCTTGAGATACCAAGACCTGGCAGCCCCCCGCCAAAAAAGAGCCCCACCACTGCGCACCGGGTTGTAAGTCAGAGGGAGGGGACTCCGCTGTTTACCGTTGCGCCAGCTCTTTCTGCTAAGAGTCTCCACTCCCGATCTCCAGCTCACAGCAGGCTTCTTACTCCTTCTCTCGCAGCAGTCACCCCAGCATACTTCAAATTCGTTCACCCTGGCACCCAGTCTGTGCCTAAGGCCGCGCCCTTGTGCGCGCACCCCCAGCGCCGCTGTAGGCTCACCAGGCTCTTTTATTCCCCGCAGGTTCCAGGCTCCGCCCCTGTTCAGTCGCCGCACTCCGCTCAGTCCCAGCTGCTAGGTAAGTTCGTTATTGCAAGCCTTGACACAGCGGACCTCTCGCCAGGACAGCCGGTCCACACCTTTATCTATTGATGAAAGGCTGCTATCCTTGATTGTCTCTTTATATATCGATACCTCCCTTCAAGTACGGTTGGACTCGCGTGGCAGTTTATCAGCCCCTATACCTACTTCAAGAGGAGTCCAGCAAGGCTGCTTATTGGCTCCAGTATTATTCAATTTATATGTCAACCAGCTGATAATTAAAGTTGCTGAGAATGAGGGATATATGGCTCCCAAAATAGGTCTCCATAGGGTGCCAATTCTTATGTATACAGATGACACTATTCTGCTTTCTTTAAGCAGACTGGGGCTTAATCGTTTATTAGCCGACTTTGAAGCTGAGAGTAGGAAAGAAGAGCTGGTGACAAATTTCCAAAAAACTAACATCATGATATTTGCCCCCCGATTCAAAAAATATCATTGGGCCATCAAAGAGAACAACCTAGCGCAGGTCTGGTTTTTTTAAATATCTGGGAATCAACTTTTCATTTAATGGTTTTTGGTCCCAGCACTTCCGGACAGTTACACAGGCGGTGTCATCCCTAACAATGGTGCTGCTTCAATTTTTACCTATTCGGTTGTCAAAAATTTGGAGACACTTCAAAATAAATATTTATGGGTCCTTTTGGGAGTTCCACCAGCAACCTCTGCAACATTGCTGAGATTACAGGCTGGGTTAAAAATCAATGGATGCGAGAATCATAAGCCTATTATGATGTTTCTGGTTGAAAATGTATCATTTTGGCCCGGGATCACTACCTAGATTATGTCTTGAGGAAAAGATGAGTTTAATTTAAGATAAGATCAACCCCTCACCACCAGGGGTCTAACGGAAAGCTAATTCTCTGGGTTTTTCTTTAGAATTCTTGTTAAATATGCCTTATAAGGAAGCTGTGAGAATGGTGAAATGCAGAATTAATTATATTGATGTACAAGTCACTAGGGTGAAAGCTGCATATGTTAAAACTTCATCTCTATATAAATACTGGCTACCTCCAGCTGTGGGTTCTAACTATTTAAGCTGGTTTACTGATGCAGCCTATCGTAAAGCATTTACTCCTCTAAGAATACAGTCCGTGCGGACTGAAGTTACATTAGGCCACTTTAGGAGTACTAACATTGCTAAGATTCGCCCTTTTCTCTGTCTCCTCTGCCAAAACCCTTGTTCATGCCCTGGTCATCTCTCTCGCCTCGATTGCCGTACCCACCTTCTCACTGGCCTGCCCTGCTCTCACCTTTCTCCCCTCATCTCTGTCCAAAACTCTGCTGCCAGGGTCATCCACCTCGCCCGTCACTTCGACCGCATGCAGCCCTCCTCTCCTCTCTTCACCTGCTCCCCCTTCCTGAACGAATCCTGCACAAGCTCCTAGTCTTCACCTATAAAGCTCTTCACAACCTTGCTCCCCCCTACCTCTCTGCACTAATTTCCCTCTGTACTAACTCCAGTCCGTGAACTCTGCTCCTCCTCTGTCCCCCCTCTCGCCCTCCCATGCCTCCCCTAACCGCCTTCGTCCCTTCTCCCTAGCTGCCCCCCTGCCTGGAACTCCCTCCCTGCCCACATCCGCCTCGCCCCCTCCCTTTGTACCTTTAAATCCCTCCTCAAGACCCACCTCTTCCGCTCTGCCCTCCCCAACTTCTTGCTCCCCTCACCTAACTCCTACTGATACCCTCCATCCAGTACAATCTGTTACCTAAGGTCTGTGTACTCATATCCTCACCACATGGACCAACCAGCCATCATTCTCGATGTAACCAAGCCAAGTGCATGCACCTGGAACCTCGCATTCTCGTGAATGTTACACTCCTTGTCTCTCCCTCTGTTCCCCTTCCTTCGTCTCGCCCCCCCCTCCCACCCCGGTCTCTCAGATTGTAAGCCCTAGGGGGCAGGAACCATATCTATTCAATTACTTTTTAAAGCACCCAGGTACATTGCTTGCGCTATATAAATGTTTGCTAATAAATAAAATAAAATAATAATAATACTCATTCGGAATTATAGTGTATTTGTGGTTTGGAGCAGGTGGAGGATCAGTTCCATTATCTTCTTGAATGCCCTATTTATGACCGTCCTAGGTATAGATTATTTAAGACGGTTGAGCTGGATACAAGTAGAACTCGCTGCCAACAACTGGTGTTTTTATTCCTCAATAAGAGGGAATATATTACCTGGGCAGTTGTATCATTTGCCATAGCAGCAATTTCTTTGAGAAGGTAGTGGACAGAAAATTGATTTGGTTATATGTTGATATGTTTGTATTTTATTTGTTATTTATTGATTTTTTTTCCTCTGAGATTTGTACATCTATATATGTGCGTTGTTTTGCTTTGTGTATTAATACTTGTCAAGGAATTTTGCCAGTACAATAAACTTATTTACTTATTTGCTTGATCACATATAGATTTCTATTTTGTTTTTACATGGAAGTTTTTAAAAATAGCTCGTCTCACCAACTGTCTCTCTGATATCTCCGCCTGGATGTCTCAATGCAAACTCAAACTGAACATGGTGAAAACTGAACTCCTTATCTTCCTTCAATCCTTCCTCTCCCTCTTCCCTGTCAATTGCCATTGATGGGGTCTTCATCCTCCCTGTCCCCCAAGCCCGCAGCTTGGGCTTCATCTTCGACTCACACCTCACCTTCAAACCCTAACATTGACTCCGTGGCCAAATTCTGCTGCTGCTTCTTCCACAACATTGCTATGATCCGCCCTTTTCTGTCTCCTCTGCTAAAACTCTCATCCACTCTCTAGTCATCTCATGCCTCGACTACTGTAACCTCCTCCTTGCTGGCCTTCCCCTCTCTCACCTTTCTTCCCTCATCTCTGTTCAAAACTCTACTCTCAGGATCATCCACCTAGTCCATCGCTCTGACCATGTGCAGCCTCTCCTCTCCTACCTCCACTGGCTCCCCTTCCTGAGCATATTCTGCACAAGCTCCTCGTCTTTGCCTACAAAGCCCTTCACAATCTTGCTCCCCCTTACCTCTCTGCCCTGATCTCCCTCCGTGTCCCTGTTTGAGCAGTCCGCTCCTCTTCCATCCCCTCCCTCACCCTCCCACGCCTCCCCTGCTCCCCCAACCGCCTTCGTCCCTTCTCCCTCGCTGCTCCGCACGCCTGGAACTCCCTCGTCCGCCTTGCCCCCACCCTCCACACCTTCAAGTCCCTCCTCAAAACCCACCTCTTCCGCTCTGCCCTTCCCAACTCCTGCTGATCATCCCCACCCAGGATTATCCCCCACGTGTTATCTGCAAACTCCTCATTTACTGTAACCAAGCCAAGAATGTGTACCTGAGTTTTCGCATCCTCATAAATGTTGCATCCCTTGTCTCTCCCTCTGTTCCCCCTTCCCTGTCTCCCCTGCCCCGGTCTTTAGATTGTAAGCTCTCGGACAGGGACCGTGTCTATTTTATTCTCTATAAAGCGCTAGGTACATTGCTGTCGCTATATAAATGCTTATAATAATAATTATTATTATTATCCTCATTAAACATTTGACTCTTTTTCAAGGTGTGAGGTTTGCTTTTGATTGCCAAACATTAGGACTCTTTCATGAATTTAGTATTCTCTAAAGTATTGTTAGGAAGGTGCACCATCTACATGGCTACTTATTACAATAAATTACAGAAATGTATTCTCTAAAACTGGCTCCTTATATTAGAATTCCATGTTATAGGTCATCAATATAGCAGCTCATAGCACCCCAGATGTAATTTCTCATCAGGGATATGTATTATTCTATGACAGCTCTACCATAACTGCTTCTATAATTCAGATTCCATTATAAACCACCACAACATTTCCAGAAGTTTATAAAAATTGGTTGCAGGTTGAAATGTCACTACAGAAGTTAAATAGCAGATGGCCTAGCTGCACAAAGAAAAAGAGATGGGTTGCTTGATGGTATGTTTGTACACCCATATTATTTTTTCAAGAAATGGTTTAATTTATGCAGTAGTTGAGATGTACTAATATTTCTATATGTTCATATTTTAGTAGTTATTGTAATGAAGAGCATTTCAAAAGCGTGGAGATGTTTCAAAAGCGTGGAGATGGGTGGAGGTGGATGGAGATGGGTGTGCACCTGTGGGAACAGCCGCACACCCACCTCCAGGCTCCATCCGCTGTGGGTGCACACCCATCCCCCCACCCACTGCGGCCGGTTTGAAAAGGGCCGCAGATAGTTAGGTGCCCAACTCCCATTAATCTTCACTGACTTGGACACGAAACAGCTCTTTGTGCCTTTCCAACTACCGTACCATTCTCTTAGCATATAATACAGTATTTTCAGACATCACAACAACACTGTTGTAACTTCCCCACTGGTTTAGCATTGGATGCTTTCTGTTTTTTTATTATTACTATTATTATTATTATTATTATTATTATTTTATTTTTGAGCCCACCCTAAGGCTTACAAAGCCTCTATTACAGGTGAATAGTTATACGTTTTGTCTCATTATAGTCATGGACCTACAATCACTGTGTTTTCCCCGTGAACTTGGGTCCCTGATTATAGTTCATAATTGTCCTGACACTATTGGAGTTTAGTCATCCAAGAAATGTTAGAGTCTGTGCGTCAATAATGTGCAATTTAAGAACTCCCTAAATGCATATTTACAGAGTTGAGTCAATAAAACCACATTTAAAATACTGATAAGGGCATTTTTAAATCTACTTATCGTTTCAGAGTTTTCAGACCACAGTTAGATTTGGTGTCAAGATCAGAAGATAAAGCAGGAAAGAGCACTTAATAAGTTTTGAATGAATTAGAAAGGGGAGGGACTGAATTTTAATCCTTATAATGAGCTCAGGTTTTCTGCATGACCCCTGTGTTTGTTGATTTTACTATTCATTTTTAATTTAATGTTGAAATATTAGTGACAAGAGATTTCCTCCCCCCCACCCCAATGAAATGAAAACAGCGGACATTGCAAAACATTTTAGACAAATAGAAATGCCTACCTAACTACAATCAGGGACCCATGTTCACTGCTTTTTCAACCCATTCCCTCTGATGCAGCACCCCCAAGCTGCCACTGCGAGCAGGAGGGCACAGGCTATAAATACATGTAAATAAAAAATAAAATGCACAGGCAGCCCAGCAGGGCCCAGCTCTGAACCTTTTCTCTCAGCAGAGCAGAAAAAGTGGGTTTCCCACCCGCCCCAAACTACTATGTAAACTGTCTTCTTCATATGAAGAACATGTGAAACAATCAGCGAGTGTTGGACAAATATTGTTGGGTAGCAGTCTAGCCATGAAAAGCTAACCAAGAAAAGCAATAAAGAAAGAAAAAAAACCAAAGAGCCATTCATGATCATTAGAATGATCTTGCCCAACAGCCTCAGATACACACTGAACAAGAGAGAAGGGGAAAGAAACCCTGCAGGACACCACAGGGGAAATCTTGAAAGGACGACGAGCAATCTCCAATTACCACCTGCTGGGACCTCCCTCACAGGAATGAACAGAACCACTCAAGAGCAGTCTCGTGCACCCCTGCCCAGGTCCTGCAGCCGTATCAACACCACCCATGAAAGGCTACTGAAAGGTCTAGGGTACAATTCCCTTTGTCAATCTCCAGGCGTAGAACATTGACCAAGGCAACACGCACTGTCTCCATACTATATCCAAGATGAAAACCTGACTGAAATGGGTCCAGGAATCCAATAGCATCAAGATGAGCCTGAAGCTGCCAGGCAATGACCCATTCAATAACCTTCCCTAAAAAGGGAAGGAAGCTTAGAGACAGGGCGATAGACGGCGGGGGTCAACTTCCAGAGATGATTTTTTGAGCAGGGGCCAGACAACCACAGTTTTTAAAGGGGAGGTTTTGACAGCCCCAGCCAGCAATGGCCCCAACGCCTCTCAGCTAGGACAGGCAAGGACCTAATTCACAAATGGTCATCCACATCACTCCAAGCACATCCTCTACATCAGTGGGTGACACTAATTGAAACTGATCCAAGCAAACAGGAGAAGGCTGAACTTCCACAACCCCAAACTCTGGCTCTGCAGTCGAAGTAGTAGAATACAAGCAATTAACAGCGGGCAACAGATTACTCTAGTTGTCGGCAGAGACAGACCAGATTAACCAGGCCGTTCACCATTCATTAACCACACAGAACAGTTGTAGCAGGCTGGTTGCAGCAGCAGGAAGCTGGGTGAAATATCTGATCATTTCCTGTTCCTTCCCATTCCCAACTTCAGCCTGCTCATTCCTTACCCTGACTCCAACCTGCTCAGAAACCTGTGTCCTGATCCTGACAGCATTCCCAACCCCTAGTCTACTGTCAGGATCCGCCCCCAGACCTTGCCACGCCGCTGGCAGCCCCGACAACAAGCTCCGCGACAGGAGCACCTGACAGCAGACAACAGAGTCCACCCACCTTGACAACCCCAGAAGCGACGGCCGCCCAGCACCAACCACAACAAGCCCCTCCGCTCCCGGATGCTCCACAGAGCGCAGGGGCGGGGCTCCCAGCACGCCGTCGCTCAGCGCGACTTCAGGTGCGTCAGGGGGGCGTGGCCTCTGCTTTAAACGCTGGCGCTGCTTGGGACACAGCGCCGGTGATCTGTTAGACTGGCCCCCCTGTGACTGGGAAGGAGAATCCTGAGCTGGTGCTTGTGTGAACTTGCTTGCTTCCCCTTCCCTTTTCCTGGAACGCCTGTGCGACGTGCTTCGGAGGGTGAGTGCTGGAGAGTGAGAGCCTGCCCCCCCTCTTTCCATTCCTACGTGTGGATTGCTGGGGCAGAAAGGGAGTGAGTCAGCCTTCCCCTCCTCGGGGTCCCCCGCCCCCTCCCCTCCTGTTAGGATTGGGCTTCCCCCCATCCCTTTGCCCCTGGAACCCTGTCCCTGGATTCCCCCACTGTGTGCACTTCTTCCCCTTTTCCTGTGGATTGTTTGAGGGGTGTCTGTGCACCTGTCTCTTATACACATCTAGATGTGTATAAGAGACAGGTGCACTTCTTCCCCCTTTTCCTGTGGATTGTTTGAGGGGTGTCTGCAAGGAGGGAGGTAGGAGAGGAGGAGTGCACAGCACAGGTGATCCGGCGCCCTATGATGAGATAGGCCTAATCCCTTGATGATTTCAAGGGCCAACTATTATCCAGACGGGCAAAAGTTCACCTGTGAGCATTCGGGCAAAAGTTCACCTGTGAGCACCTGTGAGGGAACCCGGAGGGGGGCTTTTCCCCCTGGGGGAGCATAGGAAAGAGTTTGTGGGCAAGTGTCGTCCCCCTTTTGACTCCTTACCCTAAATCACCCCCTCCCCGTGATATCTACCCACATTCCAGGCCCCTCACGTGGACAGTCCTGACCCTGAGACAGATCTTTTTAGTAAGGCCTTATATATCATAAATTTTAAGGGCAAAAGAGACTATCATGCTCGTGCAAGAGGTCCAGCTACATAACACAGGCCATAGGGCGAGCCAGTTGAAGCTGAATCCCGACAAGACGGAGGTGATGCTGGTGGGTAGGGCAGTGGGAATGGTATCCCCCATCACTGATGGGGTTTGCCCACTGCTGGTCCCCCAGGTTTGTAGCCTGGAAGTGCGTCTCAATTTCCAACTCTACCTGGATGTCCAGGTGGGGGCTGTAGCAAAGAGCGCATTTCGCCAGCTTCATCTGGTGCGACGGCTTCAGCCATACATCTCCGACTCCGACCTGGCCACCATCATCCATGCTTTCATCACCTTTAGACTGGGCTTGTCATAAGGAGATACTGGGCTACGTGTAGACTACAGGTCTAACAAATATGTAAACATAAAAGTTAAACTTGTATGTAATGTGAAACCTGAGAACTGGCAGCTTACTTAAAGCAATGGAGAAATGCAAAGTCATGCTGAATGTGTATGCAGGAAAAAGCCTAAACACCTCTGCAGACACTAGCCAGAGACCATTGAGTTGCAAATGGACGTGACTGAAAGCAGAGAGTCACCTGGGGGGGGGGGGGGTGGAGGAAAGAATCAAACGAAGGACCCTGGAAAGGTACTTAAGAGGAGCAATCTTTGCTATCTGGCTCAGTTGGTTGAGATCAGCTTGTTGAGTTTCATCATCATCATATCTTACCAGCCAGAGAGAAGGGCTGCACCCAAAGGAACTACGAAGTAAGGCCTTTTGGAAACTCTAAAGACTGATACCCGGCCAAGCTTTCCATCGCTGGCTGTGACATGAACTGGAATACCCTTGGACCTGGATTAGGGTAAACCTAAATCAGGAAAATCCAAGTACAGATAGGAATGTGTTATTGGTTGTACTGCATGCTTATTCATGATTTAATAATTAAACTACTTTTTACTGAACTTCATACGGTCCAGTGGATTTGCTGATCCTAACATTGGCGAGACACAGTTTGAGGTTAATTCTGTGTTTACAAACACAGACGAACCTAGAGAGAAAGAGTTTGTGCTGGGAAAATCTGTGGCTAAAAAGGTGACAAGAAGGTTCCTCTCTTGCAGACTTAATCAGTTCTAGAAAGAGAGCTGATCCAGCGAGAGCTGCAAGCCAGGGAAACTGAGTCATGACAGCCTAGAGTGGGGTACTGAGCTCCAATCCCATGACAGGACTATTGTAAGGCACTCCTCATGGGGCTGCCCATGGTGACGGTTTGGAGACTGCAGCTTGTGCAGAATGCAGTAGCCCATCTCTTGACTGGGGATGGTCACCATGAGCACATTACACTGGTGCTCCGCTTACTGCACTGGCTTTATTTGGGTATTATCAGCCACTTTTGTGTTTTCAGGAACGGTTCCTACACCGGGTCTGAGCACGCCTGTACCCTCAGCTTTGGGAAAAGCAGCGTGTCCAGGCTTGAAAATGGGGAGGGGGAGGTATGGCAAAATGCCACTTGCCTAGACGGGCACTGGCTAAGACAGTCACTGATATGGACAAAGACCCCCTGCCTGAACTAAAGGCAGGCTCAACACAGTGTTAGGCCTCTAATCAAACACATTCCTAAGGAATGTGCTAATCCCAGCAGAAGCCAAAACCTGATTGGCCTGGACTGGTCAGCTGGAAATTGCACCTGGGGCCAGGTGATGGCCTTGGACAAATCACAGGGAAGGGGTTTTGTAAAAGTCTCAGACCCTCTCCATGCGCTTGCTTCTCTGGGGGGTACGTGTGCGTGCGTACACTGTCACACTGGCCTAGTCAGCACAAGGACTTGGACCCATAGGGAAACCATCACCTATGGCAATCAGAGTAATGAGTAATTGCTTGCCTGCCTGCTACTCAAGATACTGTACTAGATAGGCACGTTCCAAACGGGGTACCATTCCCCCAAACCGAACTTGCTTTGCTCAAAGGGTTATTAACCCCTACTTCTACCTATTGGGCTAGAAGCCAACAGCTTTGGAACCAAGGGAGGCCTCCTGTGGGTGACTCTGGGGATCTGCTTCCAACGCAGAGGAGGAAATCCCAGGAACAGAGTGCCAGGAAAGGGGAGTGCTTTTGGGAAGCTGTAAGGCCTTATGCCGTTTGGGGGTTCACATTTCCTGAGTGGTGTGAATGCCCGCTGAGAACCACTCGGGTGGTGGCAGTGGAATATCAAGGGTTTTGGGGGGTTTGCCAGCTGCGGGAACCCCTACCCAGAGATTTCGAGAAACACAGTGAGGTGGGTGGCTCAGCTGTATAGCGCCCCCTACTGGCATTTTGCCACAGTTCTTCAGGCCCGATTCAAGGCATTGGTGCTCACCTATAAAGCCCTATATGGCCTAGACCCTGCCTAGCACCTGTGGCAAGACACAGCAAGGGGGCGCTATACAGGTGAGCCACCCACCTCACTGTGCTCGTCCAAATCTCTAACCTGGGGTCCCCACAGCTGGCAAACCCCAGAAAAACCTAGTTTTTGCTGCCACCACCTGGGTTCCAGAAATCAGAGGGGAGCCACACAACCCAGGATATGTGAACTCCATAAGTGCATAAGCCCACAGCTTCCCAAGGCACCCTAGTCCCCTTTATCTGGTGTTCTCTCCCTTCCAGGAGGCAGAACCCTGGGAGCCACCCAGAGGTACTTAGCTTGGTCAAAAGCTGTCTGGGCTAAAAGGAATTCCCCGCTGGCTCTTTCTCCCTCTTTGGTAGCTATGCCTTCCAGGCAAAGGGAGGCGTTCTTTGCAGGTACACACACACACACACACACACACACAGTGGAGTTAAGAATAAAAAAAGCTTAGGCTTTACTTATAGAGTTAAACAGGTACAAAAAGGCACAAAAGGGTAAGAAGCAAGATAACTAGTAATTGAGCAAGCCCCAGAATCCAGTTTGAGGGGTATGAGGACCCTTTTTGAATCTGCAACTACCTAAATGTACTGGTTCAGGCAGGCAATCTCATGGCATATAACTCCATGTACAGGTAACTTACATAGGGCTCAGTTTTTAGTTCCGATCTGGCAGAAGCCCAGATCTTGTAGATGTCGGAGCAGACAGGAAGAGGCAAGCGAGCAAAGAAGGGGCAGTCTGTCCCTTTTAAAGTCCTATCCCCCTCTGCTGAGATTGGTCCGTGGGAGGTCACCTGCTCTATGACCCAGTCCAAGGCAGGGAGGTCTCTGCCCCACCATATGGTGACAAACCAGTCGCTCGGTTCAAGAATGCTAGGTTGCCATGTGCTCACAAGAGAAAGGAGGGCAGGTCCCACCCTATTCAGGAATGCAACACTGTCCTGCTAGGGTCCCTCTAGAGTCAAGGGCAGGGGCAAAAGGCTTTTTGCCACAGTGCCTACCTGTGGGACCGCCTCACCCCCTGGGTTCTGGATCAGCCCCTGTGATGCAAATGTCTCAAATGTTTTTTTTGAGGTATCTGCATCTCTCTATTCTGTCTGCTCTCTGGACATTAAAGCTCTCCCTAAGCTTCTCAAAAGAATAGTTTGCCGAAAGGTCCTAAACCAAAGATTGTACAGCCTTGCACTCCCCACTGTTGTACTGTGTGCTGTCTGGCTGTTGCCCTGAATCTTTGTGGCTCCTGTATATAGTGGCTCTGCGTGTGTTAAGATGAAATATGCTTTGCAACATCCCTCTGAGTTTTGACCCATCATCTCCAGATGAAGCCCCAATTTTGGATAAACTGGGGATTTCTTTTTTCAGGGGAGTAGAACCATGTTGAAAATGAGCAGGGAAGGCTTCCCATCCCCCTTTCTGATGTGGCTTTACCTTACCCACTGCGGAGTATCGTGATATCATGATACTCTAAAGGAGATATGGCCATGGTGGAAAGAAGCAGGAGAGTCTCTTTGCCTTGCTACCATTCAGCATGGTCTTGGATCAATCAAAGCTCTAGGAAAAGTTGAAAGCATTATTCACAAGTAAAATACCACTAAGAGCATCTGGAATGTACCGCACCGTAGATTCTGGCTTGCTATACAGTAGTGGTTTTTGCCTGTGACACTCCATTTTGAGGCTTAAATTCATCATCTAAATTGGTCTCTCCCAAGAGCACATTGTGCCAGTATCTTCAGGATCATGGGTTGGAGCTTTGTACTATATTTCTACTTTTTTTTTTTTTTTGCATTTTGTTCCCTTTCCAAGTATCTCTCCTGTGTGAGATTTCTCTTTTCTGACATCAAAGATATAGGAAACAAACAAACAAACTGAAAGAATGAAGGTTGAAAGAAATGCTTCTTTACCATCTTCTTTCATCTGTGCATGTGGGTGTGCTGTGTTTCAACACAGTGTTGTCACAAACATATGGTAGCTGTTATGGGAGTTTATTCTAGTTATGCGATTCAGAAACCTCTTTATATTCATTGTTCATCATTGGCCCAATTACAACTGTCAGAGCTAGATTCAGAAGGCTCTAGTGGCCTACTTAGATGCAGCACAAGTCAGGCGTAAGAGGTAAAACAAAGCCCATACACACACAGTAGTGCAAAATACTAGGGGAACTGCTATAGTCACAGGGAGATTGTTTAAACCTGAAACTGACAGCTGCAGTTTTCAATGGCAAATACCTAAACACTTCTTTGGCAACTTTGCATGAGATTTTAATTAAAAACATGACTCAACAACCCACAGAAGTCACATAAAAACAGAAAAGAAATTAAAAACTGTTAACTACAATACATTTGAAAGTTAATTCCACTAGGTCATTTACACCTTGAACAAGTTGTAATACATTTCCACAAACCGGCAATAGTGCCATTCAATTCAGTCATTCCATATATCCAAAAATGACATTTGGTGACATATTAAACAGTAAACTCACTATAATTATATTGTATAAATTCACAGAATTTTAGAAAGGCAAAGCTTTGTACAGCAAAGATGAATTTGCAATAATCTCATAATCACAGATATACTGATTTGCTGAATGTTTTGCAAATAATTTTTGGTCTGTAGTGTCTTTTTTCCAAGAACCCACTGTAAATATCTAACTTTTTGAAATTCAGGCTTTTTAGACTGTTTATCTACTGACAAACAATAATATTTTTGTATCCATTTCATATTCATAAAAGATTTTAAATTACAATTAAATTAGGCCTGTTTGAAATTTTTAAAGGTTTAAAATTGTCTAACGGATTTTTTGGGGTTGTGTATATATGAGAATTTGCGGGGAGTGAGGGGTTTTTGTTTTATACGGGAAGAGGTTGTGCTTATTTGTCTCTTTCACTTTGACATGCTTATTTTTTTTCTTTTAAAAATATATTTTAAAATGAAAAATGTTTAACACTTGAAAGTGTGCACAAACAGATGGACGTAAAATGTGTGCACAGAACAGATTTTTTTTAAAATGATTTAAAGGAATTTATTACTATACACAATCACTTGAATTCCAGTCATTGGCCAATTTATGTTCTCAAAAGGTCTATTCTGGCTTTACGATTTTTTCTGGCATTATGAAATAAGGGCTAGATTTTTCATGACAGCGCTGCACTCACAAGTGTGGTCTAATTTTCAGCTATTCATCTCCCAGTAGCCCTGCTTGCTGGGCTCTGCTAAGAATATGGCTATAGGTGATACAACAAGAGCTGATGAAAGTTATTAATTATTATTATTATTATTAGACATTTATATAGCGCCAGTCGTGTGGCCTGGTGCTGTACAGAACATAGAATTAGACGTGGTCCCTGTGGCTTACAATCTAAAAGACAAAAATG
>QEPC01008874.1:856165-867472 GCA_003113815.1 Sphenodon punctatus
ATTTGAACGTGAAAACCAGGAGTTTAAACAGGATACGTTCAGGAAGGGGGAGCCAGTGAAGGGAGAGGAGGAGAGGCTGCACATGGTCGAAGCGACGGGCAGAGTGAATGACCTTGGCAGCGGAGTTTTGGATTGCGATAAGGGGGGACAGGTGAGAGCGAGGGAGGCCAGCAAGTAGAAGGTTGTAGTAGTCGAGGCGAGAAATAACCATGGCATGAACAAGGATTTTGGCCGAGGAGATAGAGAGAAAGGGGCGGATGCGGACAATGTTGTGGAGAGCGAATCGGCAGAACTTTTGAAAATCTGGCATGTAGTTTGGAGCCTAAGAGAAGCGAGCCTTCTGAAAATCCAGCTCTTATATTCAAAGGTTAAGTTCTTTAAAATCTGACCAGGAGTGTAGCTACTATTGAGCAAGGGGGCTAAGTTGAGCCCGGCCCCCATACCGAGGGGACCTTTTGCAAGTGACCTGACCACCACTAGAAAATGTGGGAGGGAGCAGAGCCAGCATGCCACCCCTGCCCACTGTAAAAAATTCCCAGAGGTACTTTGGACACTTCAAAAGGACTCCACCAAGAAATAATTATTAAGAGTGGGTGGGAGTGAAATGGTACCTCACCCACCTTTGTGGCCCTAGAGCGGCTCCTACGGTCAGCTGGGGGCACCTTCTTGGAGGTTCCCCGGGTATCCCAGTGGGGTGGCTTTGGAGAGGGCGTTCTCAGTGGCCGCACCTAAGCTGTGGAACTGCCTCCTGGTGGAGGCCCGGTTGGCTCCGGACCTCCTTTCCTTTTGACAAAAATGCAAGACCTGGCTTGCATTTGGTGAGGGAGATGGGTGGGTGGGATGGGTTAGTGTGGTGGATGCTGATTATTTCCCCCAGTTTTAGTTGAATTTTAATGTAGTGTTTTAAATCTATTTTTACTGGTGTATTTTTGTATTCTGTGTTTTTATTGTTAGTCGCCTCCAGCTGCTGGGAGCAGAAAAGGCAGGATATAAATATTTTAATTAATAATTAATTAATTAAATAAATAAATAAAGATTGTTGCTTCTCTTGAGGGCCTGCTGGGAGCTTTCACAGGGAAGCCCTGCCTCCCTGCCCTGGAGGTCCTCCCTTCCCCCAACTCTGGGGGGTCCTTTGCCCATAGGGGGGTCCATGATTGGGACATGAGACCAGGCCCACCACAGCCTTGCTATGCCACTGAATCTGACCCTAACTATAGAACAAACAAGTGTATCTGTAGGCTGCTTCAACTCAAGGCCCTCCTCAGAGAAATTTTAAAACAGTCAAGACAGATAGGCCTGAACCAAAACCTCCATTTCAAAAATCCCATATTTTAACAAAATTCTGATTCATCCCTACTTAGCCCCCCTTCTCTAGCTGAGGCTATTGTTAAATTCATTTGTAACTGAAGCAAGTTCTAGCACAATATGCCCAGCCAACATTGGGTGTTAACTTTTTTTCAGATGAGCACAGCAAGGGGTGGGGGGAGCGTTTCATGGATGCTGAGTAGCACCGCTGCAGAGCACCCATGCAGGTGGAGTGAGCGGGAAGGAATTCAGATGGGCATGACTACCCTGGCCACAGAGGCAGCCGCCACACACTTCCCTTGCCACAGACCATTGGGGGTGGGGGGAAGCGCGCCAGGCTGGCCTTTGCAAGTGACATGTCCCAGGCACGAGTGCTGGGGAACCCTGGCTCACTAGCACTCACAGCCAGTTCCTGTGACTTGCAAAGGCCACTCCCCCTCCCCCCATGCCTCCGAGTGGCGAACTTGTCTGCTGGCATGGCTGGCTGCTGCTGTTCATACAGGCAGGGGCTCCATGGTCCCCCATTGCCATGGATCCATTTGGCCTGCTCCACATGGAGCGCTCTGGATTTTCCAGCAGTACTCCGAAAGTGGACACGAGTGCGTGCTCCAAGGCTCACAGGAGCACGTTTCCAGCTACTCCGCCTTCAGACAGGCAGGCAGCTCCATGGCTCCTGGGTGGCCATGTGGGGTAGCATATCATCTGAAAACATCCATTGATGGAGCCAAAGCGTACTAAACAAGGAATAAGTCTTAGATCTAAGCTAAGGCCTGTTTTTTAACACACCTCTTTGGTGACTTGATTCCACTGGCATGAGGGTGTTTTTAAATGAACAAGGCTTGGGAGGGGGCTCCGTCGCCTCTAAGCAGCACAGCTGAGGAACACCCACTCAGGTGGAGCGTGTGTGGAGGAATTCTAACAGGCGGCTCCCAGTGTGGCTACCGTGGAAGCCCCCTCGCACTCCCCGTTCCACAAACCATGGCGCAACATATCCTGGCATGACCACTGGGGGAAGCTGGACTCTCCAGCACTTGCGGCCAGTTCCTGTGACTTTCAAAGGCTGTGTCCTCTGCCCACAGTGCCTATGAGCAGCAGACCAGTCTGCTGGCACGGCTGGCTGCCCCAGTTCATATGAGCAGAGGATACATGGGCGCCCGTTGCAACAGACCTTGTTGGCTTGCCTCACATGGAACACTCCGGATTTCTTGGCAGTGCACCGTGTGTGGTCATGAGTGGGTGCTGCGTGGCTCACAGGAACATGCATCTGGCCGCTCCACCTTCAGACGGGCGGTCAGATGGGTGGCTCCTGGGTGGTCATGCATACTAGCATCTCATTTAACACCACCCTTTGAACCTGCTTTAGCCACAAGTTAACTGTTTCACCATCATTGTTACTTGTAAAGCCTGCATATTCAGAACATAAAAGCCCAGTTTCTAGCAATGCAAGACATGGGAATTTTGATGCTGCTTAGGATGCTTAGTATATTTATTTGTACATCAATATCCTACAGCAATGATTCTCAAACCATTTCCCCCCCTGGCTTCAGTGTGAAGCTATTAGCTCTTTCTTACACACGGAGCTCTTTATTATAGCAATAAACTGGAAACATAAATCAAGTATTTTGCAAAATTTGTATTGCTCTGACAAGTAAAACTTGAAGGAAAAAGTGAAAGAAACCATTGGGGTTTTTTTCTACTTTTTCCTTCGTTTATATAATCTGGTGTACGCTGGCCTTAAACTGTGCAGCTGAGCTGATTAAAGTAAACATTGATTAAGAGTGGGGATGATGGTGCACTATTGAGAATCTGCTGAGACTGCACAAAATTATGCAGGTGACCCCATCCTAGTATCATGCTTCTTTCTAATTTTATCTTGCAGTTGCAGGTCTATTTTCTTTAGTGAAAATGCTGGAGATTTTTAATCAGCAGAGGGCTGTAAAAATATATTTTGTGTGTGTAAATTTGTTGTAGGGAGACGGAGACAAAGTAGTTCAGATGATATCTTTTGTTGGACCCATTTCTGTTGATGAGAGTATGCAAGCCTTTGGACCACACAGGGCTTCTCTCTTTACCAACAGGTGGGGAACCTTTTCCCTCTCATGGGCCACCTTGAAAATTAGTACACGTTCCAAGAACAAAATAGGAATTGAGGAAAGGGGTCCTTAAAAAGTGTGCTCAGGATGGGGGAAGGAAAGGAAAGGTCCATTCCCCATCCTTGAGTGCATGCCCTCATTTCTGCTATCTTCCCGTGAGCTCACTCTTTCAGCACTTGAGGGTAGCAACTGGATCCACAGGTCAAATCCAGGAATTGGAAAGGGGCCAAATAAATGACAGCTTAGACCCATGGGCCATAGGTCCTCCCCATACATTAAACAATATTTGTAATATATACATACTCATATTAAAAACCTTACAGGTTAGTGGATCCGTTAAGACAAACATTAACAAACCTAAGTACCAAAAAGTATGGAAATTGCAAGTTAAGGCCACCCCTTTAATTTGCACGCCATGTTACTTGGCTACAGAGATAATGTTCCTATTTGGGAGGAAGAAATTAGAACAAAAGAAGCCTTCTACACATGCACTTTAATTCTCATTTAAATTCAAGGGGTTAGATTTTGAAAGCCTCATTTCTGTTAATTTGCCCAGTGCCTAAATAACTGTGGGAACACTAGGGGCCTTTTCACATGAGACACCCCCCGACCCTTGCCCACGTGGGCGACTGGGTGGGTGAGGAGGGGGGCTTCCGTACGACTGCTGTTGGGTGGGTGGGGGTGCATGTATTCCGTGCACCTATCTCACACACACGGAGGCATTGGACAAAATGGAGATGCCTCCATGCGTGGAGATCAGTGGAGATGGGTGTGCGTCTGTGCGACCGGCCGTCCACATGCTGCACATCCATCCTTCCCACACCACAGCTTCTTCCAGGCCTGTTTAGATGACACACAGGTAGAAATGTTCCTTTGAGGCACCAGTAGACTTTCTTATTTGAACTTCAGAAAGGAAAAATCTACTGCACCTTTTGTGCAGATTTAAAATGGGAGGTTTTTTTCCTTTTAGTATTGGCAACAAAAAGTTCAGGATCTGCGAGTGTTATAGAATACTAAAACAAAGTGATGCATGAATATTTAGTTGCATAATCTTATACTGTTCTAGTTCTCAGTAAAGATCAACTAATGCTCACTATGTACCCAAACTCAACTGGGGGTGTTTTTAAATGAGCACGGCTTGAAGGAGGATGTCCATGGCCACTGAGCAGCACAGCTGCAGCGCGCCCACACACGCGGAGCGAGTGGGGAGAGGTTCAAGTGGGCAGCTCCCTGGGGCGATACCCTGAGCATGCAGGCAACCTCCACGCACTCAGACCGGCATTGCAAACAATTCATATGGGCAGCCATTTCCCTTCTCTCCCCCATCCCCACCCAGCCGCCCGCCCTCTGCCATGACACTGTCCCAGACACCAGGGAAACAGCTGTAGCAGCCAGTAATCCTTTCTGCCCAAGGTCGCAGGAACCGGTGCAGCTGCTGGCAGTCCCAGCTGACAACGGAGGTGCAGGTGTTGTGTTTCACTCATCTGTCCTTTGAGGCTGCGTTCCCACCTGCAGCGGCAGCAAGCTGGCCAACAGGAAAAGAGCCGGCGCGAACAGGGATCTGCCACGGCTTCTCTCACGCATGTCAGAGCGCAAAATCCTGTCCTGACATGCGCAAGAGAAGCCGCGGCAGATCCCCATTTGCACCGGCTCTTTTCCCGTCAGCCAGCTCCTCCGCGCTGCCGCGTCTTCCTCCGCCCCTCTCGCTACCGCCACTGCAAGTGGGGAGGCAGTGGGGTTGTGGACCTGTTTGCTGGTGTGGGTGGGCACCCCAGTTCATAGGGGCAGGGAAGGGGCAGGCACGGTTTTGTCTTCCCTCACATAGGACACGTCGGATTTTTCAGCAGTGCTCTGAGAGTGGCCATCAGTGGCCGGTGCATGGCTCTCAGGAGCACGCACCCCCCCACACACCAGTCACATGAGCTGTTGGATGAGTGGTTGATGGGGGGCCATGCATGGATGCATCTTGTTTTAGAACCACACTTAAAATAAAATGACTTATCTTTTGCAGTTAATTATATATGACTGAATTTAAAAAAAGAATACCTGTGTCTTAAATGAGCACAAACCATAGAATATAATTTCATAATCTGATTTCTTGCATTATACAATGTCACTGGTCTAGAAAATCTTCCCACTTTTTGTACTAGTAACAATGAATTGGATCAGGGTTAGTCGACCCTTCTGATTCTGTTATATCTGTCAGCTGCTTTTGACACAGTTGACCACGAGATGTTGGTGATGCGCTTGCAGGACTGTGCTGGGGTGGGTGGGACTGTTCTTGAATGGTTCTTTCCTAGCCAGGAGAACTCAGCGAGTGGTGCTGGGGGACTGTTCTTCATCTCCCCAGGACCCCTCATGTGGAGTCCCGCAAGGTTCTATTCTGTCCTCTCTCCTGTTCAACGTCTATATGCAGCCACTGGGCGAGGTCATGAGAGGGTTTGGTGTTCGGAGTCATCTATATGCTGACGACACCCAATTTTACCTCTCATTTTCATCTGACTCAGAACCTGCAGTCTTGATGCTTACTCAGTGTTTGGCAACTGTGGGGGACTGGATGAGGGTGGGCTATCTGAAGCTGAATCCTGACAAGACAGAGGTGATGTTAGTGGGAAGGGTGGTGGGGTTGGCATCCCCTGTTATTGATGGGGTTCACCCCCCACTGGTCCCTAAGGTTTGTAGTTTGGGAGTGCTCCTTGATTCTCAGCTCCATCTGGAAGTGCATTTCCCCAGTTACATCTAGTGCAGCAGACTCTGACCTAGCCACTATCACCCATGCTTTCATCACCTCAATACTGAACTGCTGTAACGCACTCTATGTGGGACTACCCATGGTGATGGTTCGCAGACTGCAGCTGGTGCAGAATGCAGCGGCCTGTCTCCTTACGGGGAAGGGGCACCGTGAGCACATTACACCAATGCTCTGTTCTTTGCTCTGGCTGCCTATATTCTTCCAGACCTGATTCAAGGAGTTGGTGCTTACCTATAAAGCCCTGTACAGCCTGGGGCCTACCTATCTGCAGGATCACCTCACTTCCTGGGCTCTGGATCAACCCCTGTGGTCTGCCTGGAGCGCCTTTCTCGAAGTCCCCCATAGGCCCAGACTTAGAGGCAGGCCCCCTAGGCCCGGGCCTTGGGTGACATTTTCTGGGGGGCGGCAGTCCTGGTGCTGGTGCCGCCCCTCATCTGCCTCTGCCATCTGCCTGCTAGTAGTGCTGCAGCAGCAGCAGCAGCAGGATACTGGGAGATAAAGAGATCTCTATCTACACCCTGTCCCTTGGCAAACTCATTGCCTCCCACGGCTTCCAATATTACCTTTACGCTGACGACACTCAACTCTCTTTCTCCACTCCTTCTCTCTCCCCTTCTGTCAAGCCTGCCTCATCAATTGTCTCTCTGATATCTCCACCTGGATGTCCCAACTTCAGCTCAAGCTCAACATGGCTAAGACTGAACTCCTTATCTTTCCTCCCTTCCCTTCCTCTCCCTCTTCCCTGTCCATCCTTATCGATGGGGTCACCATCCGTCCCGTTCCCAAGCCCATAGCTTGGGCTTCGTCTTCAACACTCACCTTTCCTTTACACCTTACATCAACTCTCTTGCCAAGTCCTGTCGCTTTGCCCTCCACAACATTGCTCGGATTCACCCCTTTCTCTCTGTCTCCTCAGCCAAAACCCTTGTTCACGCCATGGTCATCTCTCGCCTTGACTACTGCAACCTCCTCTTTGCTCCCCCGCTCTCACTTGTCCCCCCTTATCTCCATCCAAAACTCCACTACTAGGGTCATCCACTCAGCCCGTCGCTTCGACCACATGCAGCATCTCCTCTCCTCACTTCACTGGCTCCCCCTTCCCCAACGCATCCTTCACAAACTACAGGTATTAACTTACAAAACCCTTCACAACCTGGCTCCCCCTTATCTCTCAGCCCTAATCTCCTTACACACTCCTGCACGCACTCTCTGCTCCTCCTCTGTCCCCTTCCTCGCTCTCCCTCGTCTCCCCTGTTCCCCTAACTGCCTTTGTCCTTTCTCCCTTGTTGCCCCCCATGCCTAGAACTCCCTCCCTGCCCACATCCACCTTGCCCCCTCCTTCTGCATCTTCAGATCCCTCCTCAAAACCCACCTCTTCCTCGCCGCCTTTCCCGACGCCTGTTAGAACTTTTCTCTCAATATTTACTGTCTGCCCTCCCCGCAGACAACCTGCCTAACTGCAACCAAGCCAAGCACGTGCAGCTGAGACTTCGCATCCGCTTGAATGTTATTTATTCCTTGTCTCTCTCTATGTCCCCTCTCCTTGTCTCCCCCCTCCATGTCTATTAGATTGTAAGCCGTAGGCAGGGACCGCGTCCATTTTATTGTTCTGTAAAGCGCTAGGTACATAGCTGGCACTATACAAATGCTTATAATAATAATAAATAATAATAATAAAACTGTTTGTAAACAAACACCTCCCTGTGTGAGTGATCAGATAGTTGTTGCCTTGTAAAGAAGGTTCTTCGAGATGGCTCCAAACTTTCTTGCAACTGGGTTGTGCATGGCATGCTCACCATATTCAAATAATAGACCACATGATGGTCTCAAGCTCCTCTAGTATAAAAAGCACTCTCCCCCTCAGAATGACAGTTCCTTCCAACCCTTTCTAAGAATATAAGAAAAAAAATTCCATGCAGGGCTGGAAGGGTGGTTATTGTGAGAATTTTGGAGCCATCTTGAAGAACCTTGTTTACAAGGCAGCAACCTTCTATTCTTCTTCAAGTGGCTCCTCACAGGCCCTTTTTGCATAGCTCTGCCAGGTGTGGGGTGGTGGTCTGTGGGCACTGCGTAGACAGGGTGTGCATACAGTCGCACACACATCCCCACTCATCCACACCCACAGAGCAACTGCCATTTTCCCCAGTTGCTCCGTGCTTGGGGACGGGGGGTTGGGTTTTTTGTTTTTTTTTTTGTTTGTTTTTTTTTTTTATCCCTTTTTTCTTTGTTTTTTTTTTTTTTTTTTTTCTTGGGTTTCCCCTTCCTTTTATTACGCAGCATGGGGACGGGGCTTGGCTTGCGGGCAGCAGCCTGAGAAAGGCCTAGGGATGCAAAATTCCTAAATCTAGCCCTGGTCCCCCATGTAACTTGGATGGTGACTATGGAGAGAGTGTTCTTGGTGACCGCACCAAGGCTGTGGAACTCCCTTTTGGAGGAGGCCCAGATGGCCCTGGACCTAACGTCAATGTAAGACCTGGCTGTTCTGCCAGGCTTTTGGTGAGGGAGATGCGAAAGGGGTGGGGGGTTGAGGGTTAGTGAGGGAAGGGGTTTTTTTGTATTCTTTTATGCCCCACCATGTGAATCCTTGATGGGATTTTGTGATAATTTTGTTTTCATTGTTGTTTATATTATTGTGTATATACATATATATTATAAAAATTATTAACTTGCAGTTTGTTAGCCGGCCTTAGCTGCCGTCAGCAGGAGGGTGCGGGGTATAAATTATTAAATAAACTAAATAACTGCTCACAAGAATAAAGGCTAAAAAATTGGTACTGATTGTTAAAGGATTTTAATCGGTTATTGTATTATTAAAATGCTGCTTATTGTATTGTGTGTTTTGTATGATGTAAGCTGCCCCGCGAGCTGCTGGAGGTAGGAGGGGCGGGGTATAAAAGTAAAAAATGCTTTGGCTTTAAGTGAATGCCTCATATAGCAATGTGGCAGATTTCATTCCTGGAAACTCACGAGGGGAAAAATTGTTCTTTAAAAAAGTTTAAATAAATTTTATTTTCCTGACTAACTAGAAGAATATGGGGGCAACTGTAATATTTGCTTAATTTAGCATCTGAAAGTCTGATGACATTAAACTATCTAACTGATATAACAGATTACTGAAAAGTCAGATGCATTCCCTAGGATTTATCTTTTTAAAAAATTAAACAGAGGCCCTTATCACATGGACTGTAGCAGGGGGGGGAATGGGTGTGCACTGGCAGTGGGTGGAGGTGAGTGTGTCATTCCCACGGTTGCACACCCATGTCCACCCATCTCCACACATTGCACCAATGCTCCACACACCAGCACTGGTGCCTGTTGCTCTGCATGTGGGTAATGGGTGGAGGTAGGTGGCAAGCGGGAGTGCGCACACCCACCCACCCACAGCCCGCGGTGTTCCCACGGGCTCCCCCATGCCCCCGGCACCACCTCAGCATGTGCGAGGGGAGATGCCCATGTGAAAAGGGCCTAATTTTAATATACGTACTATACAACACATACAAATGCATGCAGATATGTAAAGTCTACTGCTTTAGTGAATACCAGTTTGACTGGATGGATGGCTGACCAACGTTACTGAAAGAAATTAGGACTTTAAATAAATAAAATTAGAAGTTAGAACATTCTACCTTTTTGAGCTGAAACACATTCTAAGAATACACTGATTACCTTAGTGAAGACAAACTCAAAGGGAAATATTAGAATTCCAAAGTATGTACACAGAAAATGCTAGGCTGTTGAAATTTGATGCCAAAAGAAATACACTGTATTTAATTCTGAAAAAAACCAAACCCACATCCTTTTACGAAGTAGAGTAACTACTGCACTACAATTTTGGAAGCTTTCATTTTAGATCCAACATGAACACCAAAGACAGACAGCATTAAGAGAGACACTAGGTATTTTTAGACAAGCACCTCCACACCCATTACTGACCAACTACCAACACATTACGTATGTTGCAGGGCTGCACTGGCACCTTTTGCAGCTCTGCAACATGCATGATGGGTGGGTAATGGATGGAGAAGTGCTTGTCTAAAAACACCCTAAAAAGTTCCACTCCTGAAAACACACACAGCTCCATTTACTTCAGTAGAACTACATGGGCCAATGTGTTTCCAGATTACAGTAGACTGATTTTGGCGCAAAAGGTGGAGGCAACAGTCCACCTGCTTCTTCATTGAAACTAGTTAGTTAGTTTATTATTAAATGGCGTGGTCAATTGCCATTGCCAAACAAAATATACAAAGCAAAATACATAAGTATAATAATACAGGGCTCAATAAAATAATAAAGCACAATAAAACTTAATAAATACAAGTCAAAGTGAAACCAATACCCCTACAATTTATTTATTTATTTTATTTTACAAATTTCTACCCCGCCCCACCTGCGAACAGCTCGGGGTGGCTTCCAACAGTAAAATACAATACATAAAAAACAATTTAAAACCATCAATAATAAAAAATCATATATAAAATTACTATCCAACAAGGCCCAGGCTCCATTTAACAATAAATAAGGTAGGGGAGCTGAAAAACCTTACCCCACCCTCCCACAAGGTCTGGGCAAACAGCCAGGTTTTGCAACTTCGCCAAAATGTTAACAGGCGGGCTTCCTCCGGAAGGGAGTTCCAAAGGCGTGGCGTGGCCACTGAGAATGCCCTCTCCATTGTGGTCCCCCGCTTAGCATGGGGGATCTCCAAGAAGGCACGCCCGGCGGACCGAAGGAGCCGCTCTGGGGCGCGGAGGGCGAGACGGTCCCTGAGGTATGAGGGGCCCAGATCGTGAAGGGCTTTATACATCAACACCAAAACCTTGAGGCAACCAGTGCAGAGGTTGCACTGGAGCACAGGTGTAATATGCTCCCGATGACCCATCCCCATAAGGAGACGAGCCGCCGCATTCTGCACTAGCTGCAGCCTCCGAACCAGGCACAAGGGAAACCCCATGTAGAGCGTGTTGCAGTAGTCCAGCCTCGAGGTGACGAAGGCATGGATGAGGGTGGCCAGGTCCGGGCCGGAAATGAACGGACGCAGCCTACGCACCAGACACAACTGGCGGAAGGCAGCCTTAGCGACTGCCTCCCCCTGCCGCTCCAGGCAGAGGTCTGCGTCCAATATCACCCCCAGACTCCGGACCTGCAGAGCTATAGGAGGGC
>QEPC01008874.1:869535-915469 GCA_003113815.1 Sphenodon punctatus
GCGGAGGTCGTCGACCAAGGGTGAACAAGCATTATTCCATCTTAATTGGTTTCTGTAGGGCCACAACATAGATCCAAGTCGCTTCCACCCCTTACTCAAGCTTATTTATCATTGCAGCCCTGATCTTTAACACCACCCTAGCAAAGTTTGCAACTGCCCTAGCTAGGGGTGAGTCCACAGGACTAAGTAATTTCCGCATCACCATAGCCTGGGGGAGATCTCTACAGGTTTCTAGGGGGTCGCTAAGATATTTAATGTGCAGGCCTGTTAGGAAGGGGCAGGTTAACAGGATGTGATAAATGGAGTCATCCTCCCCTAGCTGACAAAATGTACACCCTCTTTGAGTCACCAGGACCCCTCTATATCTCCCCTCTAAATTTGCAGAGGGGAAGACATTACATCTAAGCTTGGTATAAGCTGAATGAACCGGAAATTCTAACCACTCAAAGAGGTAACAAATTCCCGGCAGTGATGGTAAATAAGGTACATAGCATAGTGACACCCCTTGGGAAAATAATAAGGCATCTCCAAGTTGAATGCTCTGGTCTTTCAAGCGAGTAACAACCAAATGCTTAAAGGCTTTTGGCCCAACCCTCAACAAGGTTTCCCTAGCAAACCCCAGACGCCTGACCATTTCCTCAACTGCCATGATCCACCAATCCAAAAGACCAGCCGCCAAAATTTTCCTGAGCACTGAATTTACAGGAATCAGTCGCAACACTAATTAGACCCAATAAAAAACAGTCTGCTGGGTCACTGCTATTCTAACGGGTGGTAGGCCCGTTTCCAACCTAAGAAGGACCTGGGGTGTACCCCGAGGCATTGAAACTAGTTGGGGACAAAACAATTTGTTTTTACATATGTTGTTTTATAATGCAAATGTATTTGTGTTACTTTAAGCCTGCCTATAGAAGGCCCAATCTTTGTTCTTATAGGGTTGTTCCAGTTGGGTTTTATGGGATTGCTCACTAAGGGTGATTTCAGACGTGACGAGATCACGCTGAACCACACTGAACCACGGTGAACCCCGCGGCGGGGCGAAAGGCCCCTGCATGTCTGCACAGCTTGCGCCAGTTGTTGGTCACTCTGAATCTGCAGATGGGGTCAATTTGAACCACGCTTCCCGGGCTAGCCGGGGGAAGGTCCCGGGAAGCGTGGTCAAATGGACCGCGGGCCGTGGCGAACAAAAAGTAACGTCTGGCCGCGTGCCACGGGCCGGGATCCCCGGCGGGATCCCGGGCCGTGGCACGATCGGCCAGACGCGGCGGCCGCATTGGCCCCGCCGCCCGCCCGTCTCCTCGGAGGGCGGGCGGCGGGGTGCGTGGAGGGGGCGGGGCCGTGCGGCCGCACGTTGCGCCGCGCGGCCCCGGCCCCTCCCACTTTCCCCGCCGGGATCCCCCCGGCACGTCTGTTGGGCCGTGCAGGGGTGACCCCGGCGGGGAACGAAGACGTTCGTTACGGTACGGGGCCAAAGGGCCCCGTAACGTCTGAAAGTACTCTAAGTAAAATGAATAGTGGAGAGCATTCTTCTTATTCTTTTATTTATTAAAGGTGAACATATAAACAATTTATTTATTATTTATTATTATAAGCATTTTTTAGCCACCCCCTCATGCCTATGGCATCTCGGGACAGCTTACAGCAGCCAACAACACAATAAAATTCCATAAAATCATTAAAAATACAGCTTCATCAATACATTAAAAAAATATCATCCCATCCCCCCCTCCAAAGACTACCCCGCCCTCCCCTCTGAAGGCCTGGGTGAACAGCCAGGTATTGCAAGCTCGACGAAATGCCAGCAGACCTGGGGCCAGGCGGGCTTCCTCCGGGAGTGAGTTCCAGAGCCGCACCGAGAATACCCTCTCCATTGTGGCCCCCCCGTCTCACACAGGGGACCTCCAAAAAAGGCACCCCCAGTGGACCGCTCCGAGGCACGGAGGGCGAGTCGGTCCCTGAGGTATGAGGGGCCCAGACCATGAAGGGCTTTATAGATCAACACTAACACCTTGAATCTGGCTCGGTACGCTATAGCAACGGGACAGAAAGTGATTATAAAAACAGCCAAATATACATTGCTTTTGTTGCTCAAAACCTCTGTAAAGCCCAGATCTTGCAGGCACTTTGCTTGTAAAGTGTAGATACATATGTAAATACATAAATAAATATAACTTTACTGGGATGAGCTATCCTGTTAATTTCAACAGAATTCCTCATACAAGCAAAAGTACACATATGCTTAAAAGTTTTCAGGATCCAGGCCCCAAAGCTCCAGATGTACTACTAGTGTCAGAGATGGGTTTTTTTCCCCCAAATGAACTTGCTCCTAACAAAAGAAGCCAAGGATTATCTTTTAGGGCAGTCCAAAGTTATTTGTAAATCTAAAATATATTTTTTTTAAAATCACTGCATCAAGAAACAGAACAGAATTATCTGCTTGAATTACATACATTTTTACACCTCAGCCATTCACTTTGAATGCCTTTGGAGTTTGAAATTTGGTATATGAGAATTGCAGCACAGAACAAAAAACCATGTCTGTACACTCATGACAAACAAAGCTATTCCTATTCCCTCCTACCGCCCTCTTAGACAAATAATTGGACAGTGTTCAAATTACAAACAGTTGGAAGTAAGATATGCTCGTAAGTGAAACTTTCACAAACTCCCACAGCACACAAGACATATTTTTCCATCTCCTACTGAGTAGTTCCTATTGCGGAATGCTCCACTAATACGTGATTGGTCTTTAATTCATGAACTGCATCTGAAGAAACAATGATTTCAAGAGGCACTCCTCCTGGCAAATGACAGGTAGTAAAGAAAGCACCAGGAAGCAGGTCAGAAATGCTCTAGATCAGAAAGTAGTTTTCACTGCCAATTACAGAATGGGCTAGACAATTTTATTCACCTTTCAGTCCCATGGAAAAGAAAAATCCAGTTCATCTGTGCGTGTGGGAATAGGAAAACTCATTTTTAATAACCAAGTCTATCAACCCCAAAGGACTCTGCCCACACAAGCTCTGTTCACTTCAATGGGGCTTATGCTTTGAGCCCAATATTTTATTTACGTAATCCTTCACACCTCACACTTACACAACTGATAAGTGGAAATAAAAGCCTGTTGATCTTAAAATACTGTGTATGCTGATTTTAATAGGTGGTTCATAATAACCCACGTTCAATTAAAATTCTTCAATATACATTACATTCTGATACCATCAGAGAACGATTATTAACGGAGAATTGAAATACTTTAGTAGTACAATTTTGCAACATCCATTATCAACAACATCATGAAACATTTCAGATGTGCAGGTTACACAAACAACATTCACTGGTACTATTTTAATGATTTTAAGAATTCCCCTTCTAACTTTCTGCCAAATACCTGAATTCAGGTTTCTGTTGTATTGTAGCCCTGACAACAGGACAAAGAATAAGAGACTCTGGATTGCTGAGAGTCAAAACTTTCTGGATATCAAGCTATTGCACATCCCATTTGAGATGCCTGTGCCAAAGTTCAGACCCCCAAGATCTATAGATCCTGAGCAACTATGAAAGTCAGAAGAAACTCAGGAAAACAAAGCAAGGCTCTATCCCTGTGAGATGAGTCATCATATGATCCGACACCCATGTCCACATAAAGCCCTGCCAAAGTAAATTAGGCTCAATGTTGCACGAGTCTGTCCATGAGAATCAATTTTCAGGATCAATTTAAATTTGTGGTCATGTTAAGTGAGTTTAAGTGAGCTGAAAAACTGCCACAGAAGAAACAAAGAACCTTGAACCTGGAATCTGACAGACAAGAAAAGCTTTGCTTGCTTTAACTGAATTGTTAAGAATACGTCTTTGAAAGTGAGCTCTTGGAGCCTGCAGTTTCTAGAAATTCAGCTTTAAAACATTTTTGTCAGAAGATTGGTCTTTTACTATAAATGCTTATGGTTACTAGGCATCTCCACAAGGGATGCCCCGCCCACTTCCTACCCCACAATTTTTTAATATAGAGACTTATCATTTGGCAGCACTGTGTAGAGTCAGTCACACATGTTAAAGTTCCGGATGTTTCAATCTTCTGGGTTTACAAGTCCAAAGTAAATTCTGGATTAATTTTTCACACACACACACTATCCTGAGGCAGTTCCTGGATGCATTCTTCACACAAACACTGCCCTGAGGCAGCCTAAAGTAGCCGCAGCTGTAGATGTGACAGGCTGCCATGGAAACCAAGTGACCACAGCTGCCTGGAGCAAAGCAGTTTACCAGGAGAACTTTTTACACACACAAGTTCTGGAAGAAACTTCACGCAGAAGTTCAAAGAAGGATGTTTAAGATCTGGGTGAGTGATTTAGACACCCAGAAAGTTCAGGATGTAGCAGCAAACATGCAGGAGAAATGTGTGTGTAAAAACACCCAATGCTACCCGTCCAGTCAGTCTCCCTGATTTGGGGAGGGAGGCTGAAGGCCAGGACATGAAACCCTTTTGAAAAGCCAGTTATTACTAAGCTCCCCAGCTGGCAAAGGCGCATCGCTAGAGTTAGCTGACTGCTCTTGCTTGATTTGCTATTGCATCATGTGCCCAGTGCGGTGTCCCAGCAGGGAAGCTCCTGTAGGAAAGGACCCTTTGTCGGGGGAACCAGACCTAAGTTCAGGGTCTGCTGCTGCCGCTGCCGGGTTTTACTGCGGGGAGGATTTCTGAAGCATGAAACTGCCTCCCTCGCTTTTTGGGGCGCTGAGTCTCCGCAGCGGGGAGCAGCGGGGCAGGCAGAGGCAGGAGAGCCGGCGGGGAGGAGGAAGCGCAGGGCTTGGGGCCGGGCTCTTCTAGTTGCTAAATTCGTAGCTAACTTTCCCCGTCCGTCCCTTCTCCGTGTGTCCAGCAGGGGCCTCCCTCCGGGCTACGCTCCCGCTTACCTGGGGATATATCTGGCCTCGTCCCCGAGCCGGAGCTCGAAATCCCGCCACGCCTGCTGCTGCTGCTCGGCCGCCGCCTCTTCCTTGTCCTGCGAGCGGGTGGCCCCGCGGAAAGCCCGGGCGAATTCCTGGAAGGTGATGGTCCCGTCGCGGTCGGTGTCGAGCCGCTGGAAGATCGCCTCGGCCTCACTCGGCCGGACCCGCAAGTCGGCGCAGAGCGCCCCGAAATCCTCCCTCTCGATCCGCCCGGAGCCATTCACGTCGCAGGCCAGGAAAAGCGAGCGGAGCCGGGACAGCTCGTCCCCCTCGCTGCCGGCCTCCATCGCCTCGGGGGACAGGTGCCTCAGTCCTGCCGGGCGGGACGGGAGAGCAGCGGCAGGTGCAGCTTGCCCGAGGGGCTCAAGTCGGCTCCTGCCGGGGAGGGAGAGACTAGCGCTCCAGTCGGAGGCCCCTGCTCGGCCCCCAAGCAGCGCCCCGGCTCCCTCACGCTCAGAACTGGCCGAGCTGCCCGCACAACTTTCCCTCTCGCCCAAGTGCCGCTGCCGCCGCCGGCACCTGCTGCTCCTCCCACCCCCTTCAGCCACACGAAGTTCCTCAAAGAGTTTATTATTCACTCTGCTTCGGGACGTCCAGTATCCGCCCCCTTCAGCCACTTACTGAGCCGTGGTTGACTTGTAATTCCCTGCCTAGGTGATGCTGCTGCTACCGCCCCACTCTTCATCCCCTTCCTAGGGAGGCAGAACTTGCCTCTCCGGGGCTTTCTACAGCTGAAGAGGCGGTCATAGCGTCAAGTGTTAGCAATTCGCAATGCATATTTCTGATGCTGTGTACAGCGCTCCCTCTTCAGATCTTAGCAATTTTCCCTTGGGCAATAGCTATAATTACCGGTGGAACTGCAGCATCCCCTTGTATTTCCCTGTACTCACTGTGGGAAATCCCTTTTATTATGCAAGCACTGAGGTAACGCTATTCAAAAATAGGGTGTTTTTTAACAGTATGGGATTTAACCTACAGACTACTACAGCAACAGAATCTACAGCGTGACAACTTTGAGACAACCCATCCCACATGTTTTCTGAGGTGCTTGCTTCTACCATAATTCAGGTCTTGGGGGTTATGATGTAGTAGAAAATCACCACTGTGTGGTAACCAGCGGTTAGGAAAATCACCACTGCATGGTAACCCAAGCAGCTCATACAGCTGCAGGTGCCTTAGGTAGGTTCCTGCCATGTGAATGAATATAACAAGTGCCATACTGTGTCAGACCAGTGGTCCATTGAGCCCAGCAACATCCTGTCTCAGACAGTGGCCAATCTCAACAACAACCCATTGGCAATCCCAGTAGGCAATCCATTTCCTGTTGTTCACTCCCAGCTCCTTACAGTAAGATGTTACATCCCCTATACCTATTTGGCTAATAGCCATTACTTTCTTTTATTTGTTTTAAATCTACATACTACCAGTTAGTTTCATGGAGTGTTCTAGTACTATTTGAGAGGGCAAATAATAATTCCCTATTTATTCATTCCACAGCGCTCATGATTTTCATATCCCCTTCTCAGTTGTCTCTTCTCCAAGCTGAACAGCCCTAATCTATCAAGCCTCTCTTCATACAGGATCCGTTCCATACCCTTTATCATTTTTGTTGCCCTTCTCTGTACCTTTTCTAGTTCTACTATATCATTTTTCAATATTAGGTTACAAAGTACTAGTTCTCTAGAGCAATTGGCAAGCTTTCAGAGTGTATTTTTTACAACTTTTCATTTCATTCTATTAATTATATTATTTAGGAAAAGTAGGTCTTTTTAACCTATTTTCCTTGGTAAGTGTCCAGGAATCTGTTTTTCAGAGAATCTAATGTTAGATGATGGGGTGTACAAGAGGAGAGATGTGGTATTAGGTTTATTAAGGGAATTAATATTGAATACATAATTGATACAAGAGGAGATATGCAGTATTAGTCTTATTAAGGGAATATTAATATTAAGGGAATATTATGAACTTTATTAAGGGAATGAATATCAATTCTGAAATGGATATGCATTCCCTTAATATCCTAATACCACATCTCTCTTCTTGTTCACTTCATCAAAACCTATCTGAAAGAGGCTTCAGATCTTTGAGGATCTGAACCTACTATTTTGGTTGTGATCCTGATGCCACTGAATTCAGTGGGACTTTGCCATGGAGTAAACAGAGACGTGGAGTCAGCGGGACTGTTCCCCAGGATGGAAAATTGAATGTGACATGGCATGGGTCAGGTCAGGGCACTAAACAGACGTGCCTGTGGCCAGGGAGCCGTCCCACCAGCCGCACAGCCCAGGTAGGGTCAGGAGCACAGCAAACATGCAGGCTGCTGCTCTGCCCGTACCTGCTCCCAGCACCCCACCACCCACCATGATGGACAGCCATGGCAGTCAATGAGGCACAGCCATGGTGGCCTACAGTCACCAACACTCCCCAGGCAATCCAAGGCCAACATCTGGTGGTGCATGTTTACACATGCTGCCGGGTCCTGGGCCACAGTGGGTCAAAAGCACGTCTGATTTTACCCATGGTCTTCAGTGGAGTCTAGATTGCACCCTGTTTGTTTCCTTTAATTAAATATGGGCAGAAAATAATCTCAGAAAGTAAAATATACCTTTTTTTTCCCTAGTAAAACTACTTCCTGTGCTGCTTGATAAATAGCTGCTTTTCGTTTTGAGGTTGGCCAACCATACAAAGTAGATTTGTAAAAATAAAAACTGACCTTTCAGTTTTAGAAATAGTCAAGTAGTTCACATGGAATGGAGAGAAAGAGTAGCATTTACTTGTAACACCGGCTTTATCAATTTGGGATTCACCATCCACAGCATCCTGCCATTGAGAAAGTGCTCTCTTGCCTGTGATTTATCTAAGTCCATATGGGAGTAGGTGTTGGAGTAGTCCACAGCTCCACACAATAATCCTCACCCCCAAACTCTGTCCCTTAAAATAGTTTTGAACAACAAACTTTACCAAATGAAATCATGCACACACGTATACCATTTCCCTTACATGCCAGACTAGAATCCCTGGCCTTCAGATTTCCCTTTCAAAGCTTTCTTATCTGAGCTACAGAAACAATAGCTGTCTCCCATTTCAAATTAATTCACCAGAGGACTTTGGATATTGTATACTACCCAGTAAGATAAAACAGTTTGTTAGGATGCTGCTCCAGCGGCATTAGCAGTGTGTTTGGCAACTAACCTTTGGGACAACTATGGGTGCTGGGTTCTGTTCCTCAGTGTGTCTACGTTACCATCCTGTTGGCTTATTTATAAAACAAATTAGCATCTCCTAGTTCTGTATCTTGCAGGGCAGCTTGCTCCTTAATAGGGAAAATGGAGGAGTGTATGGAAAGCAGAATCAGTGGGAATAAGATTCAAACCCATAATATGCTGCATCTATGCTTGTGGACACTATTAAAACCTCAGGAGACCTACTGCTGGAGAGTGTCTCTCATTCTATCCCCCTCTCCAAGTTCCTGAAGAGGAACACTTCCAAAATAATAAGTAGGGGACCATCCTCTTGTTCCCATATTCTCCCTCACCCACCTGTGTTTACAGTCATGTCTCTGGACTTCACTATGCAGTGCATCGTTGGGTAAGGCTGTCCAGAGTGGGGTACGGCAGCACCGTGCTGCTGTAATGCGGGATATGCAGCAGCATCAATTCCCAAGTCAGCCAATTAAAAGAACAGCTGCTGTTAAGAGCAGAGGTTTGAAGACTGGGTTGGGGCCCCAGGTGGGGTCACATCACCTGTGGATCAAGTCATAGTCCCAACTGTCATCTGATATACTTTGCATATTTTTTGTTGCTGTCTACTCAGGATTATGATCAGGGATCTGTGTATTATATTTAAGTCTCAAAATAGAATCATGCAGGCAAAAAGTTGTATTAGAATGATTTCCCCCCCCCCCCCACTCTGTTTCACCAGGTTCACATGGAAGGTGTTTTTAAACAAGTGCTTCCCCACCCATCATACATGTTGCAGGGCCGCATTGGCACTCTATGCAGCCCTTCAACATGCATAATAGGTGGGAGATTGGTGGGTAATGGATGGGGAGGCGCTTGTCTAAAACCACCCCAAGTCAGCATCACCAACCTCTAGCCAATGATGTGCATCTTATTCCACAGCATGGGTGCTGAAGCCTAACAGATGAAGGAATCAAACTTTTTTCTCTCTCACTCTCTCTTTTTGAGTTCCCTGTTCAGTTTGGTCCAAATCTGGTCTTGCTAAAGTTAAAATTCCCATTAACTTTGCTGAACTTAGGATTTTGACCCTTTGAACATTAGTAAAAAAAAAAGCTAGTTTTACTAGTTTAACTAGCACAAAAGAAAGTTTCCCTCTCATGTGCTTGTGTATGACAGGTGCGAAGTGGCATGCTCACATATTATTCTGATGAGTCAGCTAAATCTGACCAGAAAGAGCACAGATCTTGACTAACAAGGAAGAGCTAAATTTAGAGATGACATCAGTTGTTCAGGAAATAGAACTTTATCTTGTATACATCAACCAATTCCTTTGCTCACAGCAATTTGTAGGCATTGGCTTTAGACAGTGACAACCTTTTGAACTGAAGACTACACTTATCTATAGTGGATACCCGCCATCTAGACAGTGACAATCTCACACTCTGAATTGACACTGATACCCTGTTGTTTGCCTTTGTTTCTACATGCTGCTATGTTAAACTTTGTAATTTTGTATCTTGAGCACTGTCTGATTCACTCCTCTGTGGCTACAGGTCCCTGGTAGCACTATATTCTATAGGATTGCCATACGACACACTGGGTGTTTTCAAACAAGACAATAGCTCGCTTGTCAGTGTTCAGTCCACGCACCCCATCCCCCACTCACAGGTTTTAAAACAAACCTCATAGACAGGCAGGTGTTCTTCCCTGCCACCCTCTGCCCCCCACTTCGAGCTCCTCTCACACTACTGAGACTGCATGCAGCCCAATGGGATGCAGCCCTGTGGGTACACGTTAGCCTGAATTCACCCTCACGGGGAGCCTGCAATGTCCTTGGACTATGCCATGAGTAGGTGGTGGGTATTGGCCATGTGGCAGTTGAGGACTAACATTTGGCAGACACCTAATAAACAGGCAGCAAACACCCAACTGGTGCGGACTATCGTCTCACTTGTTTTTACCGATTGTGTGTTAACAAGACATTAGCCCACACCAGGTGAGTGTCCACCCGCCCATTTATTAGGTCTTCATCAGCCACCAGACACACAGCCCGCACTCATGGCGGGGTTTTAGAGAATGTGGAGCCTGCCATGTGGATGAATGTGGGCTAATATGCACCGTGTCCACATCCCGTCAGTTAGGTTGTGTGCAGTGCGTACAGGTCTGCCAGCACCATCTAGTCATAAGTGAAAATCCTAGAGCATTCAAGGAGCGACCGCTTCCTGCCCCTCTCTTCACTCTCACTGGCACTGCCGGTGGGGGCTGCTCACAAGCACATGAAATACAAGCAGGGGGCTGCAGCTGGACATGATAAACGTGAGTGGGTGCTGCATGGACCGAACCCAGACCGCAGTGGGCTATTGTCTTGTTTGAAAACCTCTACTATACCTGGGGAACTGTTTTCCTCCTAAGGACACACACACAGTTTGGGACCTACCTAGTCTTTGCTCTTTTACATCTTCTTCTGTCCTCATTTTGCTTTGATTTGAAATGTTTTGGGTTAGGCCCTTGATCTTTGTTTTGTACATTTGTGGTAATATAAATAATACAAAATTATTCCAAATATCCCCAACGTCTCTTCCCAAAGGGCCTAATTTAAAGCCTGCTCAAGTGAATGAAAGTCTTTCCATTGATTGTGATGTACTTTGGCTCAAGCCCAATAAAAGCTTTACATGAGTCACAAATGACCGCTATCTTTGGCCCAAATAGTGCCAGCACTTACGTTTTATGTGCCTTAATTTTTTCAAAAAAAATTTCAAACAATAGAATGTAGCCCTTTCTTCCACTGTTACAAAATTTAAATTTGGCTCAAATAGATCAAGTATGGTACCATTTAGCACTGTCACAAAGGAGGTATATCCTAAAAAACAGATGGCACCTGCTGTGTTATTCAATCGGCTAATTTCAGCCTATGTATGCCTGACACCTATGTAGCAACTAAAGGGTCCAAGTATGCCATTCAAGTGGATAGGCATGAATATAACAAAACAAAAGATGATTTATTTTATGAGCTCTAAGAGTGGGTGTTAAAGGCAAGGTTCCCAGGATAGAATGCCAAAACAAGGCTTTGTTCTCAAATTATGCACCTATTGTTAAAAAGATGTGTCACTTTCAATACAGATCTAGCTTAAATGTTAAACGCCATCATTTCTAAGGCCCTGAAAGTATAGCATTTGCCCCATTTGAATTCAAATATGTGTGAGAAGAAGACTTTTGAGGTACCCAAGATTATTATTTTTTTGCCCCTTTATGTCTCACTGCAAAAACAAACTACTGATAGAGGTCAATATCAGCTTCAGCATTATAAACCTCCAAAGAGAGCAGCAGGGTGTGGAATCATGTTCTGTGAGCATGTGTGTGAATATAAGGTGTCTAACAAATAGGTTACACCCAATTATGCAAGTTCTTAATTTGATTCCTAAAGAATACCAAACTCTATATGCAATTTATTTTGCACGCTCACTGAATCAGTGCAATTTGTGCTAATTTGTAAATTATACCAACTTTCATTAGCTTAAACCTGCTGTATAATTTATATACACTACATCTGTATACCTGCTGAACCCAGCTCAATTTTTCTTGTTTCCAACTAATGATCAACAACAGTATGATTAGTAATATATAACATTTATTATATTTATCTTCAAAATTAGTTAGACTTTTTTTCTTACAGCATCCTTACAAGATGTATTATTACTTTTTTTTACAGATACTAATACTGAGGCACAGCTGTTAAATGATCTGCCCATGGTTGTAGAAAGTCACTGTCAGAGTTAGAGTTCAGATGTTGCAAGTTACCAGTTCTATGTCCTGGGCATATTTCTACAAGACTTCTCAACAGAAATGTAAAATATGCACAAGGCAAATGGACAAAGCATCCCTTGGCTTTTACAAGCCAAAAATATCTGTCCTGATAGGTAGAGTTCCTCATTCAGATAAAATGTTAGCATCTTGGATGGAGAAGTCATGAAACACTTTAACCGTTTTATTGACTTCTTTAATGGACTCCAGATCAGGAGGAGTGAGACGGCAACCATATAAATGAAGCATCTTCAGCCTGATAGGAAAAATAAAACAGAAGATTAGAAAAAGAAACATAGATGCTGTCCTTGTACCTTGTAGCAGCAGAATAAATTCCTGACACACTGAGCAAGCAATGCCCATTCACTCAGCAAGACAATGAAGGAGACATGTCCATATTAGATTTCAGTGGTCACCAATCATACGACCACTCTTGCTATCTATTTGGCCTTTGAAACTTGTTCCATTGCATCTTTACACAGGAGCAGAATAAAAACCTAGGTAAAAATTCTCACTGAGATATGCTTCCTAAATATATTCTATAATGTTTTTAAAAGGCAGCTCCTATGCTACAGAGTTACGTTCTGGTGCTACGTATATTAAGATTTTCCTTGAGCTAATACACCCACCGTGGCTATCTTTTTGACATATGGAGACCCAAGACAAAGAGGAAGAAAGATTTGCCTAAATCCAGCTCAAAGACCCTGTGTGCTTATCACTGGTCAAGACAGATGGCTTGTGGAGTCACTGGGTATTTTCAGACATTACGAGATCACAGTGAACCACAGTCAATTTTGCTGCGGGGCCAAAATGCCCTGAACGTCTGATTGGCGGCCGCCAGGTGTTCACCATGGCCGATTCCCACATAGGGTCAATTTCAACCATGCTTCCCGGGCTCCCCATGGGCCAAGCTCCGAAAGCGTGGTCAAAGTGATTCCCGGCGGGAAGCAATAAAAAGTAACGTCTGCCCGGCGATCACGGCCCGGAATCCCCGGTGGGATTCCGGACCGTGGTCAAAGCGGCTGGGCGCTGCGGCTGCATTGGCCACAGTGCCCGCCTGTCTCCCCAGAGGGCGTGGGGGGGTGGGGCCGTGTGGCTCCACGTTGGGCCGCGCGGCCCCGCCCCCCCCAATTCCCCGCCGGGATCAGCCAGCACGTCTATTCGGGCCATTTTTTGACCACGGGGGTGGTTATTTCATTCACCCCCACCGGGGATTCACTGGGACGAATCGGGACAGTGTAACGTCTGAAATCACCCACTATGGCTGATAGAGGCTCATGGTTCTATTGCAGTTTTCCACATGACATCATAAAGAGAGTTTTGGGTCCAAACTTATCCATCAGCTCTCTGCCTAATTTGGTAGAAATAGACATAAGGAATCCAAGCTTATTAAGCGAGGACAGTGCTCAATGTACGTCCAAAGGATTTTTGGGTACACAAGGGACCATACCTCCTTCCCAAGTACACCTATTGTTATGAAACTTTGGGTCTCTACTTACCTTTGGGCCATTTGCTTTAATCAACAGTGTCCTTTACTTGCAGTGTACTTATGGCTACATGCACCAAAATTCTAAAAACCTATTGCCCTCAATCCACCATTTGGTGGCCTTGGGTCACAGTCTACCAAACACCACCACGTTAGGTTCTGTGAGCCTTTCTTAGCAGAAATCCTTGGGGAATCTATACAATTTGGCTGAAATGGACTTCCCCCATAACAAAGTTTAGAAGAAACAAAATGACAGAAAATTGCTAAGAGAAATTTTAATTTAATTGTATATATACCCAATGTTTCATAACAGTAGCTGTACTTGAGGGGGATACGGAGCATCTCTTGTGTAGCACAAAAACCTCACCCCAAACCTTTTGACATACATTGAGCATTGTCCTCGCTTAATAACCTTGGATCCAATAGAGATAGTGTGTGCAAACAGAGAGAGAAAGAGAGAGAGACAGAGACAGACAGATTTATCTAAGTTATAGTGTCACTTGTTCTCTATTTTTACTGGTGTGAACACAAGAATCTTTGCTGGAATAGCTCCAGTTACAATGGAGTAATCTGTGTAGGAGGGTGGGTGGATGATTAGCAGATAATCGCACAGCGGCCACCAGACCATATTGCAACAAACACATGGTAAATCTGTGTAGGAGGCCGGAACTTTTGAGTTTCCACATGGGAAATTTCTTTCAATTTTTTTTTCATTCAAAAGTGTTTGTTCTTCTCCACAAGGAAGGAGCTATGGTGTTGCTCACTACTTCCTGTACTGTAGTTACTACTGGATCCCACTATATGGAGAGTGCTAGCATGCCAAAGTCATTTCTCTCATCTTCAGGTTCATTTCCTTAGGTCTGCTTAAGGTAGAATTTCTGATGTTGAACTTTTTAACATGGCCAGAGAAATTTTACATAAGCAGGTTCTATTGTTTTTATTAGTATCCCACCCTTCTCCAAAGCATAAAACATACAAAGAATATAAAACCCACTAAAAATATTAAACTATATCAAATTCCCTGCCCCCTCAACCCTATCCCCTAAAGCCTGGCAAACTTCACCATGGGCTTGCCCTTTAGTCCACTCCCTCCTCTGTTCCTAATAAATATATCTTCCTCATGACTTCAAAAGCCATAAGAGCCTTAGAATTGAAAAGAAAAAACAATTCTGTTTATATTGCAGTGGCATAATGTATGTATAATTCTGCTACTTAAATAGTATTAATAGGAGTAGTCAATTAAAACGATCTTTGAAGTTTGTTCCATTGCATCTTACACAGTAGAACCAAATCTAAGTAAAAATCTCACTGGGATTTTCTCCCTGAACATATTCTACAATTTTCAATAAGACAGTTCCTAGTCCACAGAGCCATGTGTTGGTGCTATAATAAGATGTGCTCTGAACTAACAGGCTACAAAACAAGTTTCCTGGAAGTGCTGAAAAAGGGAGAATACAAGCAACATGAGTATTGCAGGGCATAAACAACATCTGTGATGCAGACACTTCAGTACTTTACTATTATTTAGAAGAAAGATCAGGAATGGCATTACAAAATCTCAAAAGAATCTCCCAAATGAGTAAGTGTTAAAGAAGTTAATCTATTCTTTTACACCAAAGAAGATTAAAGGTTATGAGTCAGGACTACAAAATAAGACAAAACAGATAAGTTCTACAATGTTGTAAAAGCACACTAAATCTACTGGAATGTAATATACCTCCCACCTTCATGGCTATAAACTAAAGAAAGAGATGGCCAAATAGTCTTTAAACAAGAGAGATGGAATATCTTCCAGCAAGGATACCAGCAGATCTAGGAGATCCTTTCCCATCAAGGTTCATAAAAGTCTTTTGAACTTCTTGCATGCTTTTAAATTTTAGGAATATAAAACAAAATGTCAGCTATCACCAAAGTGGTACAGAAGTAGATTAAAAAACCAAAACAAAAACACTTGGATCACTGCTTGAGAGGTCATTTCTTCTCAACTCAATTATGCAAGTTCTTAATTTGATTCCTAAAAAATGCCAAACTCTCTATATGTAATTTATTTTGCTCACTCACTGAATCAGTGCAATGTCTGCTTATTTGTAAATTATACCAATTCTCAACTGTACTGTTAGTATTGTTTAAAAATGCAAGGCATTTCTTACAACTAGGTTCTTCCCAAATATAACTATGAAACAAAACCGAGATTCTTGGGATCTCAGCTCCATGGATGTAATTAATATTCCCTTCAAAGCTTCCACAGCAATCTGCCTGATACATATGTAGTGTTTGATTTTCTAGATGTGGTAAACACTATAAAAGACATTTTACACCAATATTCATTCAAATTTGTAGCAAACTTGCTTAGTGCATTTTTAGAATACAGAAGTATGGCATGTTTATAAACCCATTTTAAGCATAAGCTAAAAATATAAAATAAAAAACACTTGTTTCCTCTCTCTGGGCACAGACACATGAGCTGCGGAAAGTCCAATCCCCGCGCAGCCCCATGGCGGGCAAGCACAGCTGCCATACTGCGGGGCCAGCACAGGAGCTGGGCAGACACTTCGCAACTACCACCCGCCGCGGGGCAGACGCTTTCAGATCTACTGAGGCGGGCTGAGCCACTGGCCGCACAAATGAGCGCCCAGTCCTTACCCAATTCCCTCCCCTCCCCTGACCAAAATCCTGTTCCCAGCCGTGACGTGGCCACGCACAACAGGCGACAGAGCCCTGCTCATCTGGCTGCACCCTCAGTGGAATGATAAGCAGGAGAGCTTCTGTCCCTCTTTATATATATATATGTATATATATATATATTGATGATCTATAAAGCCCTACACGGTCTCGGCCCCTCATACCTTAGGGACTGCCTCGCCCTTCGCGCCCCGGAGCGGCTCCTGCGGTCTGCCAGGGGTGCCCTCCTGGAGGTCCCCCGTGTTAAACGGGGGGCCACGATGGAGAGGGCATTCTCGGTGGTGGGACCGCGGCTGTGGAACTCCCTTCCGGAGGAAGCTCGCCTGGCCCCAAGCCTTTTAACATTTCAGCGGAACTGTAAGACCTGGCTGTTTGCCCAGGCCTTTGGGAGGGAGGGTGGGGAGGGGGGTGTTTAGTCCCCTACCCATTTGTGTTTGGTTTTTGGTCTAGCCCTGTTAAGTTATACTTATATTTAATATTTAATATTTTAAGCATTTTTTTGATTGTTTTGTATTGATTTTATTGTATTTTATGGTTTTTAATGTTGGAAGCCGCCCCGAGCTGCGTTGCAGGAGGGGCGGGGTAGAAATTTGCAAAATAAATAAAAATATACTTGGAATGTTGGGAGGTGTGCGCGCATAGCACATCTAAAGGGGGGTTGGGGCAGGGCTTATTTGCTGAGAGGTGGGTCTTACTGGCCAAGGGGTGGGGTTTGTTCCTCTGTGGTTGCTCTAAATGTTGGGACATACGGGCACAAGGCAGAGGATCCCTTGAACCCCTGCCTCTTGCTTGGTAGTACAACTTTTGAACTTCCTACTCAGACTTTTATAGCTATCATCTTTCAGCGGTGTGCCCTATCACCAAAGGGCTATGCAGCCACTTGTCTGCTCAGTGCCTCTGTTCTGCAGGGACTCAGAGGTGGCCACGCTCTTTTACTCGGGATGGTATGAGTCTCTGTAGCTTCAAAAATAGCATTTGAAGGCAGATACTTTTATCATCACATACTATGAATAGAAAAATATAGCTATGATAGTACCACCAGTGCTACTGCTAGGGCTAGGTTGCATATTAAATTATCAAGATCAGAAGTTATGACTGGTAACGTAGCTTGGCACTGTGGCCAACCATTGGGAGGAAACTCTTACCTTTTACAGTTTTTACAGAGTTTTGTAACTGCATCCACGGTGATATCCTTGCAGAAACAAAGCTTCACACATTCCAGACTGTGGCAGAAGCTGGCCAGCAAGCAAACCCTGAACCCAAGAATAAGAAACAGGTTAACTCCTTTCTTCCTTGCAAGTGACTTGAAAAGGCTCTAATTTTGTTTCCTGTCTGTAGAGGATAAAAATTGCATTATCTTAGAAAAATGTGGGTATTTTAGGTCTCTCTGGAAAAATAATAAATATTTAGCACATGCTAAAATAGAAATATATAAATAACAATACAGATGGCTATAGCTTGTTCAGGAAGGCAAGAGGACAAGGGAGAAGGGATTGCTTTGCATGTCAATAGCACACACACTTGTCTGGACATCAAAGAAAAGAGTGGGGACAGATCTGTTGAAAGTCTATGGTTAAAAATAAAAGGAGAAAGAAATAGAGGTGATGTTGTGGTGGGGATCTGTTATAAACAACCAAATCAGAAAGAGGATGGGGACAAAACATTTTTAGATCAGTTATCTTGAGTAGCTAAATCTCATAAAATAGTAATGGGGGATTTTACCCAGATGTTGGTTGCAAGAGGAACACAGCCAATTAAAATGTCTAGTAAGTCCCTGTCAGGCTGCTGTGGGGACAGCTTTTTATTTCAAGGGCCAGAGTTTTCTGCATTCAGGTCTGTATGTTAATGTATATGTTGTTATTTCTAGTTTACTCATGGGCCTCTTGTGCTAAGAGATCCCTTCCAAATCTCTATGGGCCCACCACAGGGCAAGGCTGCCCATGCTTGAAGCTCCGTGGGCCCATATTTTATGTCAAGACTTCTCATCATTTACATTATCATTTCAAGTATATTCCGGTACCACATGTGCAGTCACACATTCTACACATACCTAGCTCTGGCCCTGTTAATAAATACTGTAACAGAAATGGCCGGCAATGTAAAGAATGGGTCTTTGGTCCTTCCCCATTCCTTTCCCTGAATGCAATACTGCAACGAGCCAATAGGGACTAGACTGGCTTGAGCTGGCTGGAATTTTAAAATGTAAGGAGGCAGTTAAGAGTAGACAGTCCTGGGGAGGGAAGAAGGAGAAAAGGGAGCTGAGGGGAAGGGCTGCCAGTAGCAGACTCAACCCTTCACGGGCAGGACCTGAGAAGGTATGCCCTTGGCTGATAGATCAGATTTTTTTCCACCAAAAAAGTCAGTCAAAGGCCGTTTTTAAACGAGACGCTCCCACTCATGTTCACTCATGGGACACATGTGCAAGTGCCCATTTAAATGTGGAGGTGCATGGGTGCGCACTCCTGTGACCGGCCTGTGCATCCCCACCCAGGGAACTACCAGCAAAATGTTGGCTGGCTCCATGCATGTAGATGGGTGGAGGTGGGTGGGGATGGGGATGGGCGTACATCACCTACCGGATTGTGTGAACAGGGCAGCACTGTAAGGAATCCAGGGGCTAGGAGACGCAGCAGCCCCCTCCCGGGGGCACCGGCCCCCGCAAAACGGCTCCCCGCACTCCCCGCCGCACCAGACCTAACCCCCGCAGCGAAGCGCCCGCTTCAGGATTGCCCCAAGGCCACGCCTTCCCACAGCGTTATACCTCCGCTGCACGCCGAGACGTCCGGGGGCGGGGCCAGCACGCAGGCCACGCCTACCCATGCCACGCCCCCTCAGGTGCGCCGCTCTGCGCGGTTGCAGCAACGCCCTGGGGGGGGGAACTAGATAAAAGGCTGCACCAGGGATAGTTGCGTTGCTGGTGATCGGAGCTGACGTGCCCGTGAAACTGGCCCCTTGTGTGCTGCATTCTATTGTGTGTGGATTGATCCTTCGTGTGTGTGACTGCCTCTTGTGTGACCGGTGGGTGAGTGGGCGTGGGTGAGTGTTTGCTATTACAGCGTGGATCAGGTGAGTGAGTATTCCTGTGGGCGTGGGGGGGAGCACGGGTGCCTGGGTGCATTCCCTGAGCCTCAGACCTATCCCTCCTGCCCCCCCTTCCTGGGACCCTCTGCACCCCCGACCCGCACACGTGCCTCACGCCTCCAGCCCCGCCCGTTGCCCTGTGTGATTGCGAGCAGGTGGCAGCAGTTAAGGTCTGTGATTGCCCCCGTGCCCGATGATGAGATAGGCTGGGGACTCACCATCTTGGTAGCCCTATTCCACCCTGAGGGCTTGTTTTCCCAGCAGGGCCTTGCTGTCATCTATTGCTCTAGTGCTTGGGGTGCTTGCCTGAGTGTGACCCCGTTCCCAGGGACACTCCTGCCCTCTCCCGTCTCCACAATTCCCCACAAGCACACCCACCCAAGGGTCCGGGAGTCTGCCAGTACCATAGGGAAAAGGCCACGTGAGGGCCAGAGCGGCACAACACCCGGCTGACAACAGACACCCTCCCCCTCCCAATATGTCCACAGCCCAGCCAGAGGCCCTTAAAGGACATGTGTGCGAAGAAATGGGCGCACTGGCCCCAACCATGGCACCCCAAAACACCCTCATGAAGACAGTCAGTGTCATGGAAGGCCTCCCAGACAGCCAGGTAAGCATCCTCTTTTAAAGGGCAGGTATGGTAACCCTATGTGGGAGTGTCTGGGGCCAGAGTAGGGTGAGGAAATGGGGGACTGATGAGTAGTAGTAGATATCTCAGTCTAGACCCGATATCTCAAGATCTTTCTATGAGGTTTCACAGTTACCTTGCTAGGTGCACTGCATACAGAAACCAAAGGGAAGCAAGGCAATTGCACATTTTATGGGAGGAGGGAGGTAAATAAATACCCATGCAAATGATTACACAAAAATTATACACCCTGATCTTTGTGCCAGTAGAGGAAGTGAGTGTGCTTTCAGAATCCAAGTTTTAATCTCCCCATTTAAATTTTCCATTTCAATAATGGAAAATAATGAAAATTTTGACTTCATAAATGAACAAAGCTCATAATGCCAGAGAAATGTCTGTACTCAGTTAAATACCCCGAGCTACAGATGGGGCTGTTAAGACTGGGTGAGGGTCCAAATGACCAGATTCTGCTTTGTAATATTTATATTCCGCCCCCTTCATCACCTTATTATAGGGCTGATGTTTGGTCATTTTTGGAGGACGAAATTTCAATTAAGGTAGATTCCTTTCCCCAGGCAATTCTCCTGTTGGAAGGGGATTTTAATGTCCATATTAGTTCTGAAACCTATGGTGTGACCCACGAGTTTGGGTTAAGAGTAACTTATCCAGAATCTTGTCTACAGGACATTATGTCCAAGTTCCAGTTAGTGTTATTAAATGAAGATCCCTCTCAAGATCCCTCAAAAGGATTTACCTTTGTGGGCCCGCAAGGGAATAGTAAAGTGGATTTTATTATGGTGGAGGCAGGCTTTAGGGATCGTTTCGGAGATGTTGACCTAATAATAAGACCAGAAAGTGACCACTTGGTCCTTGCTACCCGTTTTGGAGACATTTTCTCAAATTTTGAGACATTTGCTGGGAAGGAATAAGGTGGATATCTCTTGAAACCAAAATCCCTGTCCTTTGTGGAGTGGGCAAATGGAATAAATGAGGCTTCTCTATCATGTAAGGTGGAGGCACTGATAGTGTCGATTTCTTCTGTACACGACACAGATGCTTTAATAGCCTCCTTTGAGTCTTTAATAGACGTGCTTCAGGGAATTTTTGTGATCAAAGTTAAATCCCCTAGGGAAAGGCCAGGTAATTTGTGGTATGACTCGGAGTATAGGGTGGCGAAGGCCCGGTTAAAAAATCTGAAAAGGGACTGGGTTTCAGCTCAGGATGATATAACGTGGTCTAAGTTTAGCCAACAAAGATCCTTATAATTCCAGTCTATTAACCACTAAAATGAGGGGGTTTTATAACAAAAGCTGGATCAGGCTGAAAGTTGATGCTTTGACTGGCAATGCAAAGGACTTTTGGTTAGCACTGAATAAACTCATTAAGCCTAGGAACAATTGCTATGCCCATTTAATTCCTAATAAGGTGTGGCATAAGTTCTTTTCAGATTTGTATGCCGATATCCAGATCTCAAGTGAGGATTTGGCCTGGGGGGGTGGAACCATCAAGCAGGGCATATATGGCAGGAAGTAGATTTCTCACATGATGCAATAATGGCGATTATTCAGGCCTTAAAGCATAATAAAGCGGTTGGGCCTGACCATATTTCTGCGGAAATGCTCCAGGCTGCCCCTGAGTGGTGGGCACACATTCTTTCAAGTCTGTTTTTTAAAATAAGTAAAGACCATAGGATCCCCAAGGCATGGACCCAAAGCGTTATCATTACAATCTACAAAAAAGGGAAAGTCTGTGACCCGGCCTGTTATAGGCCAATAAGCCTTCTGTCAGTAATAGAGAACGTTTATGCTAGGACCCTTTTGGGGCATCTAGAGAAGTGGGTGGAGGAGGCCAATATCATCCCTCCGGAACAGTTTGAGTTTCGTAAGAGGAGATCTACAATGGATTGTTGCTTTGTTCTCCAGCATGTGGTTTTCAAGTATACCAAAATTAAGAAGCCCAAGTTATATCTGGCCTTCATTGATTACACCAAGGCCTTTGACATGGTCCCCAGAAATAGGCTATGGGCTACGCTTGTGGCGCTGGGGATTAATGGGAACCTACTGAGTGCAATACAATTATTGTATTCCAACAATGAGGCTTCTGTTAGAGTAGGGCAGAATCTGAGTAAACCTATTCCTATTGGAAGAGGTGTTCGACAAGGTTGTGTGTTGGCCCCTCTGTTATATAATCTGTATGTGGCTGACTTAGCTGCCTGTATTCGAACAAAAGAAACACATCCTCCTATGGTAGGGGACACTCAGATCCATACCCTACAATTTGCTGATGATCTCATCATACTCTCGCAAACTGAAATTGGCCTGAGGCAGGCACTAGAATGTTGCCAAGCATATTGCCAAGGAAATGGGCTTGAAATAAATGTTTTTAAATCCAAGCTTATGGATTTAGGAGGTGGGAGGTGCCCACGTTCATGGAAGTTGAGTTGGGGTACATTTGAAGTGGTGCCCTCTTTTTCCTATTTGGGTGTAACCTTCTCGAGAAGGGGTACCTGGAACGACCATCTCCAGGTTAGAGCGGGGAAGGCGGCAAGGGCTGTTCAAGCCCTAAATAGGGCTATAGCGATTTCACGGGAGGTTTCTCTCTCCACTTTTTTGGGGGTGTACAGGGCCAAGATCCCAATGATAGTTTGTTTCGGTTTAGAGCTTGTACCTAGCCCGAATATTCACTTGTTGGAAAGAGTACAAAACAAGTTTTTGCGTCGCCTTCTTAAGGTCGGCCCGAGCATTCCAGGCGCAATTCTACGCGCAGAGACGGGCATTTCCATAGGTGCTTTGACAAATTCCCTGTCATTGGCTACTAGCTACGCATCCTATCACAAAATGAATCAGGCCTTCCATTGCTATGTTTCAGGGAAGAGCTCATCACGATAAGTATAAGAGCCTATCCCTGGCTACTTTATTTGTCTCAGCTTTTGTCAAATTGTGGTTTTTCTTTTGGATATTTTGTGGGTAGAAACCTGAAGGCTATAGAGGCCAAAATCAAGGGTAGGATTAGAGACAAAGCGTTTCAGGAGGACCAGGCAGTAATAAATCAATGGAGAGTAGCATCCCTTCTGAAACAGATTAAGCACACGGTAAAATTCGAAGGGTATCTGGACAGCCTAATCAATCCGCGCCTCCGCAGATTGTATACGCACCTTCGTTTTCAGATTATTTGTTCAGCTGTGACAGAAGGTAGGCAAAATTGAACTCAGCTGTGTTCATGTTCGTTAGTTGAGGTCGAATCAATCGACCATTTTTTGCTAAGATGTCCGTACTATGACTCCTTATGCATTTACCTTTACTAAAACAGGGCTGTGACTTTAATAGCGAGGGCACATACCAATTGCTTCTTACACGTACAGAGAGAGAGGATTTTGTGGCTATAGCTACCTTCTTAAGTCTGGCCGAGAGGAAAAGAGTGCACCTGAGCCAAAGGATGAAGGCACAAACTATGGGATAATATCCTCTCCCATGTACGGCTGGGGGAGCAAGGCACTTAGGGTTGCAGCTTTTTCTTCTTTCGGGGATGTGTGATTAATTTACATGGATAATATAAAAGGAGTTTAGTAGTATTAAAAATAGTAGCATTACCTTGTAGCTTTTGTGATATGGAATGTTATGATAAAGGTTTGGGTTTATTCGCTACTTTTATTTTATTGCCAATGGGACAAGCTTTTAGCTTGTATTAATTATATGTTATTACTATTAGTAAAAGTTATATTATGCCCACTATGGGAGATTATTATTGTATATATATTTTATAAGTGCAAGTTGTTTATGTTTTTGATTGTGTGATCCAATGGACCTTTGGGATGACGAAGTGCATATGAGGATATCGTACCAGCAGATGTGAAAACTGATACTTGGATTTTAAGTTGTTATGAGAAGTTATGTATTATTTTGTGTCTTATGTATGTATGTTTTGTTTTGTTATATGTATGTTTTCAGTGGTCATGGTGAAAGCCCGTGCCAAATAAATCTAAATCAGTTAAATACAATAGGATCTTATGAACTATTCTTTCTTCTTCCTAGAGGAAAATGTCCACTTACTCCAGATCTGATAGCTAATTGCTTATAGCTAACTCAGCCCTACAACTACTTGCCAAACTCATGGGTGGCAAGTTTAAAACAAATAAAAGGAAATATTTTTTCACTAAGTGTATAATTGGGTTGTGGAATCTACTGCCAGAGGTTGTGGTAAGGGCCAGTACTATAGCTGAGTTTAAAAGAAGTTTGGACAAGTTTCTGGAAGATAGGTCCATTAGCAGCTATTAGCCAGACAGGATCAGGGAACATGAGGGGAGCTGGGGGAAAACAACAGGGAATGGATCCCCCATTGTGACCTGTTGGGTGCTTCTCCCAAGCCACCGTGATTGGCCACTGTCGGAGACAGGATGCTGGGCTAGATGGACCATTGGTCTGACCCAATATGGCACTACTTATGTTCTTATGACACCTGAGGCCCTCAGGAGCAGCTGGTCCACTGAGACACTGCATTTGCCCTACTTCTAGTAATAAGCTGCTTCATTGTGGTCTAGTTTCATTGTTTCCTTTGGTTGTGCACAATTGTCAGGCTCAGGAAAGGGCAGCTGAATGTTAGAGTGATATGAACAACATCCAAAGTTCTCATTATTTTGCATTCAGTAAACTTTAGATTTATTTTAAAGGGAGTTTTTGAAGGATAAGAGCATTTTTAGGCTGCTTGCACTTAAACGGGACAAGAGGAGAACTTCCGCCAACCTGCTTAAGTCCCCACACCATCCCATCTCCTGTGCAAGTAGCTTTCATCTTTATTCAGGAAGCTGTAGATATATGTACATCTTACAATGCACAACAGTGATCCAGTGATTTTTCATAAAGATTGTGCCATTTTACAATTCTTTTTTGGCAAAGTGCATGTACTTAAATTAAATAGCCCTGTATCATTAGGGATATTCAATAGCTTCAGCCAGAGTGAAGAGCAGGCAGTGTTTGCAAAGCAAACCTTTTCCAAGGGTTCTTCCAGGCAAGCCTGTAGCTAGCACACTGGCATGGGGAAGAGGTGGGCCGAATGCATGATGAGGGGGGCAATTGCCCTTGCCTTCAGAGATTTTTATGTACTTGGTTAAAAATGCATCCTCTTTTTAAAAAAATAATTTTATTTGTCTTAAATAAGAAAATAAATATATACTGTGTAATTGTTCAATATAGAAAATATTTAACCACTCAAGGTTTCTATGGAAGGGAGTAGACAATGAAAATGTACAGTGGGGAGCAGTCTCTCTCTGTGACCCATCCCCTTAACTACTGGCCTATTTACTGGGGAAGCTGAGATGCTAAATATAGTTATGGAATTCTACTAGCACAAGTGCATCTATAGGACTGCAGTCCAAATTTACAGCTGGTCTTCCCTAGGAAGACTCAGCTCAGAGATTTTATTATTCCTGGAAAATGTTATGGGCAGCAAGGCACTGAGAGTGATCTGAGATAGTACTATTCTGCACCGCATTGGATCACAGTTGTCCAAACCATGCTGGCCACAGACACCCCTCATGTAGACCCTAGATGCCCTGCTACTACATTGGTCCACAAATGGTCACATTGAAGGCAATGGTTACTTGTATGTTTAAACATACTGCAAGTCATTGGAGGACTGGACCATAGCTAATAAAGTACTTAAGAAGATTCAAAATTATTCAAATTCATTCAATTAAATTTTAACAAATGCAAAGCCAGGGAGTTTCCTAATCCACCATAATATGTTGGGTAAGAAAACTCCCTATTTTAGCACTGATTGTTTTAGTTGGAAAACTGTCATCTGTGAATTTGCAAATTTTGCTACCTTATTCTACACCCCATTTTCCAGATCTTTAATAAATACATGGAATCCCAAGTCAAATTTGGTTAACTCAAAGTTTCTTTTAAGTCAAACTGTTCTTTTTCTCCCGATATCAGACACCAGGGGATCTAAAACCTGAGTATACTGAGCCCAAGCACCTTATCGCCTGTGCCATTACAACCCCAGGGAACTACATTTGAAGACTCCATACATCCTGAACCTGTGCTTTGTCTATGAGGGTCATGTATTTATTTCTTGTTCCTTCCACATATCCCTTGTCTGAGCAATTTGTCATGGGGACTGCTGCCAGACTACTTCCATGGAATTCCACCTCGGCCTGTTTTCCCCACCCTCCCAGCTCAGCCAGCTACTGGTGATGAAAGCCTGTCTTCACATAGACCTCATCCTCATCCCTACGGACTGACTTCTTGGTACTGGCTCCTTGGCTTGGACATCAACCTTGATCCCTTGTATCCAAGGGGGTACCCTTGGATTTGTTGCCAAGCCAGCCCCAATCCTGCAAATGTGACACTCTTCCCTAAGCCAATTAAATGTGCTATACTTTGGAAGGGATTACTCCATCTTCCCTGCTTCAATTTCCTAACAATGAAGCATTAAATTCTGGTATGAAGGATGAAAAACAAGTGTAACACTGCCACTTACTAGATTTGGAACACTTGACAGGGATTGCAGAGTGGACAGGAAGTGGGAATCCTGTTTTTCAAGATTCTGCTTTCTGGCTGTTTTAGCTCTCCCTGCTTCCTTTTGTAAGCCTTCTGCAGAATCACAGTAATTCTCTTTGTCAAATTTAGTCTCTTGTAACTGAATGCTAAGAATAAAAATCATCATACTCAGATCTATTAGACTGAGTATTGTTTCTAGCTTTAATAAAAATTCTAAGAAGCATTTTGAATATTGTTTACATGTTTCTAACATTGGCCAACAAACTGTACCAAAACCAGGTCTATTTTCTTTAAAGATCTGCTTAAATTGCAGTTCTGATAAGTATTAGATAGACAACTAAATTTGACATAACTCTGGTACAGTCAAATTTAAATTTAACTATGTGTTAAACAGAACTAATCCCATACAGACCCTCTAGGGCACCCTGATGTTTACTCTCCACTGTGAAAATGGACACTTTGTTTCCTAATAAGAACTTCCATACTGGGTCACACCAATAATCCCTCTAGCCCAAGCAGCAGGTGGCTAGCTTCAGCTGTTTCAAAGAAGTACACAAAAGGTCATAATGGACTGATCCATTTCCTCCTGCTGTTTACTTCTTGGCACCCATCAGGGGTATTTTCCCCCTGACCACCTTGATTAATAGCTAGTATTTAAGAACCTATCCCCTTTTTGGAACTCAGATATTGGCCTTCACATCTCTGGCAATCAGTTCCAAAGTTTAATTGTGCATTGAATGAAGAAAAAAAAGAAGAAAAAACCCCATCATTTTGTTTGTTTGAAACCTGCTGTCAGGTTCATTGAGTTTTCCCTAGTTCTAGTATTTTGAGAAAGGATCTATAATAGCTCCCTATTTATACTTACTCCATGCCACTCATGGTTTAGGAAACCGTTACCTTATCCCTCCTCCCCCCGTTGCTTCCTTTCTACGCTGAAGAGCCCTAACATATCAATAGGTCTCTCCTAATCAATAGAAGCTACTATCAACATACATTGATCATTTTTGTTGCCCTTCTGTGTATCTTTTTCTATTCTACCTCATCCAGAACTGCTCAGAGTATTCAAGGTGTAAGTGCGCTATTGATTTATATGCTGGCATTATATACCACTGACACAGCTTTTTGTGTGGACATTCATAGTAGTTTAAATCTAGTTTATATGGGTTTAACTTGTGTCTAAACCTACATGCACAATCTAAAATGTTATAGGTCTTGTTTACTAAACTTTAGTAAAGTTTAGCTTCTTTACTGGTATAATTATATTAGTTTTAAAACAGGTGAAGTTTATATGGGTTTAACTTGTGTCTAAACCTACATGCACAATCTAAAATGTTATAGGTCTTGTTTACTAAACTTTAGTAAAGTTTAGCTTCTTTACTGGTATAATTATATTAGTTTTAAAACAGGTGAAGTTATACTAGTGCAAACCCCTGCTGCTTATAGTTATACTGGTGTAAGAGGGTTTGCGCTGGTAAAGTTATATACTCTAGGACTTACATCAGAAGAACACTACATAGAAAAGAATCACAGCTAGCCAAAAGGTGTTAACAAATGAGATGTTGCTCCACATTAGCCCTCCTTACCTGATTCACCTGCCCATCTATTGGGTGGCCGCCAGATGTTCACCCTGGGGCTGCCTCACATGGCATCACCACCAGAAATTTGGAGCCCGTAATGGGTGCCCAAGGGGCCACCTCCCATGTGTTGGGGTGCACTCTGCCTTCACGTGCATTCCGCACCAGAGAGTTGCAGGCACAACCTAGAGTGTCACTAGAGCTACCATAACGCCATATCAGGAGGCTTCCTGTCATAAATAATTCTCTTGTCATGGATGCAAGGTGTGGGGGCTAGAGTGCATTAGAAGAGCAACCTCTGCAGGGCTGTTATCTCCACTTCTACTGGGAGAGGAAATGAAAGTGTAAACTGTACCACTTTCCCGGGGCACCAGCTAGCAAAGGGGAGCTGGTGCAGAGGCTAAAAAAATCAGTGCCCACTAAGTTGTCATCTCCAGAACCAGGAGTGGAAGTGACACTCTGAGTTTCAGTTTGATTCCTGGTCTGCTCTTGGGAAAGAACAGCGACTCGTCCTTTATTCTAGGCCAATTATTATGTCAAAATCTAGCTCGGGGCAAGTAGAATTCAACTCCTTTATTAGGAGATGCCAAATAAACAAACATTTTTTGGATAGTCCCTTGAATGGTTGTGTAAGGTTTAATTATATTATTAATTATATAACATTTAAAGAGCCAGTGTGATGTAGTGGATAAGGTGCTGTACCTGGATGTGGGAAACCAGGGTTCAAACCCTGCCCTAGCCATAAACTCACTGAGTGGTCTTGGGCAAGTCACAACCTCTCAGCTTCAGTTCGTTCCCCATCCGTAAAATGGGAATGCGTGTCTGTCTGTCTCGCCCTGTGTTCCCCTCACCCGTGTCCATCTTAGATTGCAAGCTCACTGGGCAGGGACCTGTCTCCAAAAATCTGTGACCGTAAAGCGCTGCATATGCCTAGTAGCGTTATAGAAATTATTATTATAAAGTATTCAAAAAAGATTTTAATCTATTTTTGTTAAATGAATAATGCTTTCCTTTATCGTCATTAAATCTTTAGATGGAACACTAGAACTCCATGGCAACTTCTACCATGAGCAGTTATACAGATAGGAACGTTCAGTCAGAGTGACTGACTGGTAGCTCATACTAAGTGCTTTACGGTAAAACTGACATGTGTACATGGGGGTCGATCCTGAAAAAGGCTAAGCCTGTTCCAACAGCCAAAGAAGGTTGAGGGGTACACAGTACCATCATAATACTGCTGTAATTTGTATCATCATAGTATGTAACCTAAAAATTGCTAACCCAAAAGTAAAGAAGCACTTTAATCCACTTAACTCTCAGACGAAAAACAACATCTGAATCAGTCAGAATTTCACTTAAAATCCTGCATTATAAGATAAATGGACATGAGTGGACAGAAGCAAACAACATATTCCTGTAGTACTGAACTGTATTTCAAGTACATAAAAAAAGCAAACAAAATGAAGATGTTGCTATAGCTACATGGAAAACACAATCCAAAATCTTAATGTATTACAGTTCAGAATGGGAAATTGAAAATGTATTTATAAAAAGCTCCTAGGTTCTTTTGCCCATTCTTCTCGCTGTATTTTAATTAGCAGACTTTTAGTATCTGAAAAGATGGAGCTTTAATGAAAAGAGTGTGCTCATTAGACCTGCTGACAACTCTTCTATTTATCATGAAGCTTTCTAGCCTCTGACGCACATTAGCTCCATCAGAAGAAGCCGCTTTCCTTTTAAATGCAGATAATTCACTAATTAAAAAACAGACCTGATTTGTTGCAATCATTAGGAGAATATTTACATCTAACACAGGAAACATAACCATAATGAGTGATATACAGGTCTCTATTTCACTGGAAAGTTGCAAATGAAAACCAGGTTGCCTTTTTACACCTGGATAATGCAAACATAGCAATTGTAGCTGAATTATCTATCTGGGGTGTGAAAATATAACAGTATGGCACACACAAAAACATTTCATTGTAATTAGAAAAGGTGTTTAATAGAAACATGGAAAGTCAGCTGAAGGAAATAAAATAAAAGCATGATAATTCCATGTTTGAAATCTGCTCTAAAACTATATGGTGTATGCACTATCATTGGATTGGATAACCATCTTTTATATTAAAATCTGTGTGAAGGGGAATAAAGATATATACAGGGTCTTTACGAAAAGAAGCAACCATTTTATTTTGTTCTATGGGGCAACTGTTCTATACTGTATGCCATTTTGGTCACTAGAATAACTATGGGAACAGTACTGTTTCTAAACTGAGTTAGAGTTCTAAACTCCCAAAATTCCTGCACACAGTGATACCGGCAGTTACAGTACTACCAGTATCTAACTTTAGGAAATAAATGCCAGGAAAATTGATACTTTTTTTGGAAAGATCCTGTACATTTCCCACTCATCCTTCCAACTAGAGAGGTGGGACTTGTGTTGTCTCCCACATGTATAAGTATTGGGACTGGCTCAACCACAGAGAAACCTTGTGACTTTCTTCTGTAAGGCCTATGCTTTTGATGAGCTATGGATCATAGAACCACAACTTTCAACTTTTATTCTTAGTGACCTATGTCCCCGAGGAAGGAGAATTGTTAAAAGTGGATTTGATATATCAAATCACATAGTATTTTCTTCTGCCAGAACCTTTCATAGAACAATATAAAACTATAGAAAATGGTAGACTCAGGGTATTTTCAGACGATACGTGGGCCGTTGGCCCCGTACCGGCACCAACGGCTTCGTTCCCCGCCGGGGTCACCCCGTAACGGCACAACAGACGTGCCGGGGGGATCCCGGCGGGGAAAGTGGGAGGGGCCGGGGCCGCGTGGCGCAACGTGCGGCCGCACAGCCCCGCCCCTCCACGCACCCCGCCGCCCGCCCTCCGAGGAGACGGGCGGGCGGTGGGGCCAATGCGGCCGCCGCGTCCGGCCGATCGTGCCACGGCCCGGGATCCCGCCGGGGATCCCGGGCCGTGGCATGCGGCCAGACGTTACTTTTCCTTGGCCACGGCCCGGGGTCCGTTTGACCACGCTTCCCGGGACCTTCCCCCGGCTAGCCCGGGAAGCGTGGTTCAAACGAACCCCATGTGGGTATTGACCATGGCCAACATCTGGCGCGCCGCAAACAGACGTACGGGACACGGTGACCACAGGTGGGTATTCACCGTGGTTCACCGTGTTCACGTAATGTCTGAAATCACCCAGTGGATTCCCTTAGTAGGAAAAAGTAGCCATCAGAGGAAAGCTGACTACAGCAGATGCTAATTTATATAAATTATGTTCACTGGTAGGATTGCTACTCTTTCAGAAGCTTCCACTTGAAAAGGGGCTAACCCACACTGGAAGGGGGTGGGAAAAGGGACTCTCCTACTCCTTTTTTGATGTGGTCATGCCCCCTTAGGAGCGTTAACCTCACAATGTTCTGAAGGAGATAGGGCCACATCATAAAGATGACTGGAGACCCTCTTTCCCCTGCCCCTTTTCTGACATGTTCCTACCCCCTGATGACAAATTCTTGGGGTACCCCTGGATAACTTAGTGGCTACTCTGTCAATGACTGTGTCATTTTGTGGAATGACATCTTGACCATGGCCATCAACATGGTTGCACCCAGATGTCAGCTCCCTCTGTTGTGGTGGCACAGGTCCCCCTGGTATAATGAAGACCTGACGCGGCTGAAGCAGGAGGGTAAGTGGTTAGCGCACAGGTGTCACTCGACTCCTAATCAAGCCGACTGATTGCAGCATAGATAGTTTTTAAGGGACTATGCTGTGGCTGTGATGGCGGCGCAGAAAGCTTTCTTCTCTGCTATCATAGTGACTTTCAAGTCTCATCTGGCGGACCTGTTCTGGGTGGTGAGGGGACTAGTGAATCCAGTCTGTCTCTGCCTGGAAATGAAGTAATCTAATGCCCACTGTGACATTTTTAGTAATTACTTTGCAGACAAAACTGCTTGTATTCACCACAACTTGGGTGCTGCCATTTTACCTGCAGAGTCCGAGTTTGAGGTTATGTAAGCTCAGTCTTGTCCTGTTTATTTGGATGAGTTTCAATCAGTATTGCCCACTGATATAGGGGAGACAAGATAGAGAGTGATCATTTTCCCTTTTCAATCCTTTTTGAGTTTCCAGGTATATCTATAACATTGCCTACCACCCATGTTCCCAAGGATATACAGCATGTTGGATCTTGTAGGATTCGGTGGTCTAAGGAAGTAGATGATGATGTGTTCCAGGTACTTATGTCACCCTTGGCTAGTAATTTACAGGACAGACTTTTGTCTGCCCAAGATATCCATGAGGCGATGAAGATGCTTGAGAGTTTATTCACTATACTTAGACCATTCCGTGAGAAGACAGCCTCCCCTTATCAGAAAAAAGTACATGGTAAAGGTTGGTGGGATGCGGACTGTAGAAGGGAGAAAACTAACCTCAGACAGCTGGCCAGAGGGTTAAGGCAGAATTTGGAGCAGAATGCTTTAATGATATACAGGAACAAACGTACTAAGTATAAGTTGCTACTGAAGAGGAAGAAACAGGACTTTTATAGATGCCAGTAGAATGCCTTGAGGGAGGCTTTGCTGAACCATGACAATAGGGAGTTTTGGAGAAGGCTATCCTATTTGCAGAGAGGAGGCTCTTCATATGTAGAACCGAAGATAGAGGCAACCACCTGAGAAAAACATTTTTTCCAGGTCTTTAATATGATAAATACGTGTCCCCACTCAGTGGTAGATAAAGAGGATACAGCTTTCCCCGAGTGGGAGCCAGTGCAACCCGAAGAAGTCAATGAAGTGATTAGAGGCCTCAGAAAGGGGAAGCCACCGGGAGAGGATTTCGTGCTGGGAGAAGTCTTCAAACTTTGCCGATTGGTGGGTGGGGGCTTTAGCAGTTCTATTTACCCTCATCAATAGCTCATGCTATATCCCAAAGGAGTGGAAGGGAGGTGTTTTAGTGCCAATATACAAGAGAGGAATTAAGCAAGATCCAAATAACTATAGACCCATTACATTGTTACCTATAATATCTAAAATATATACTAAGCTATTATTAGGTAGACTACAGATATGGGTTGATAGTAATAAACTTATTGCAGAAGAGCAGACTGGATTCCGTCTGCAGAAAAGTACATTAGATCACTGCTTTGTACTATCACACCTAATAATGAGGAGTAGACTGAGGGGTTTAAAGCTCCATGTGGCTTTCATTGATTTTTCTTCAGCTTTTGATTTGTTAAACAAGGAAATGTTATGGGTAAAATTAAGACAGCTGTCAATTAACAGAAGGCTGTTGGCTTTGATACAGAATTTATATTCTGATACCTCCATACGGGTTCGGTTTAATAAGAAAGGAATGCTTACTGAATGAATCCCCACATCAAGGGGAATGAGACAAGGGTGCCTGTTAACGCCTGGGTTGTTCAATCTGTACGTTAACGATCTCATTACCAACCTGAGAAATATTGATAAGTATATGGCACCAAAATTGGGGTCTTGTAGATGCCCAATCGTAATGTATGCGGACGACACTATCTTATTATCTGTCTCGACCCTGGGCTTGTGTCGGCGCTTGGAAGATTTTGGGAACGAGTGTAAAAAATTAGATCTTAAAATTAACATACAAAAGACAAAGATTATGGTCTTTGAGTCTAAATATAGATGTCAAAAATGGTGTCTGAATAACGAAAGAATTGAACTCGTCAGGCAATATAAGTATCTAGGTATTATATTCTCCTACCATGGAAGGTGGACATCACATATTCAATTGCTTAAGCAGGGGGTAAAAGCCGAAAGCAATGTGTTATCAAGGTTCTTTAGAACCAAAGGGGGGTACCAGATTAAAGCAGCCTTGGAAATCTTTAAACTTAAAANTCAAGGTTCTTTAGAACCAAAGGGGGGTACCAGATTAAAGCAGCCTTGGAAATCTTTAAACTTAAAAAAATAGTATCCAAAATTAGGTATGGGGTGTTACTTTGGGGTTATGAAACAGTAGGCTGGAAATCACTTGATTCTGTGCAAAATTCTTTTTTACGCAATTTGTTGCGGGTATCAAGGTGTGTGTCTCCAGCCATCCTCAGATTAGAAACAGGAACCGAATCCCTTGAGGCTATAATAGCAGAAACTTGGTTAATGGCATTCCTGAAGATGAAAGATCAGACAGAAAATTAATTTGTAAAACTTTATTAGAAAAATGGAAAATGGGTGGTAGTGATTCATGGTGGAAGGCTACCAATCAAGCTCTTTGCAGACTGGGCCTCTCCTTCACCTTTCTGTCAGATCTCCCTGCAAAAGCAGCATGTAAACTCCTTAAACAAAGGATTAAGGATGTGGATATCCAGGGTCAATTTTAGAGGCATGGGCTAGTGCCTCTAAAATATCCCCTTTGTATATAAATACTTGTTGCCCAAACTGGGAGGATGCTCATATTTAGATTACTAAATTTCATATAGCCATACAAATGTTTTCACCGCCATGCGTCTTCATACCTTACACTCAGCTATTACAGAGGGTAGATATAAGGGAATTCCCTATAACGACAGAATCTGCCCCTGTTGTGCTCAGGCAATTGAAGATTTACCACACATTTTATTCAACTGTTCTCAGTATAGGAAATACAGGGAAAGGCTATTCAGGAAAACAAGAGGGCCTAGAGAGGCATCAGAATTAAGATCCCTGATATATTTACTGATGGATGGGAGTGTGAAGATCACTAAGGAGATGGCCCTTTATGGAGAGGTGACTGAAAAGGAGAGAGCGCGTTTGATCAGAGAGCAGCGCTGATAATAAGAATTCTCTTTTTTTAGTAATATGAATGAGCCGGTAAGGTAACATTGTTTGAACTTTGTGAAAGGGTATCCTTTCTTTGGACTTCCTGTACTGGAATTGGCAAGACAAACCATACAGTATATTGACTGTCATGTAATGGCAGATTGGAAGATCGTTTCAAGGGGTTTTTGAAATTATATAATTATGTCACTTTTTAACTGACACTTGGGAATCATTGCTTGTGTACTTATATGTTCAATTCCCTTGTCCTATGTTTACTTTGTTGAAATTTTCCTTTTGTATTTTATAAAAATTTTTGCAATGACCTGATGGTCGAGTCAAATAAAAGTTGATGATGATGATGATATAGGGGAGGTGCTTGGAGATGCGAGGGCAACCTCGCAAATTAGATCCTTGCTTGTTCTGACTGGTGAAAGCCAGCCAGAAGATGCTGGGGCCACTGCTGGCTGGGGTAGTCCACGCCTCCTTTCGGGAGGGCAAGGTGTCGGACATTCTTAAAACTGCAGTTGTCCGGCCCCTGCTTAAGAAGCCATTATGGATGCTGAATCGGTCAGCTCTCAGTCTGTCTCTAACATTCCTTTTTTAGGGAAGGTTATTGAATGGGTGGTCGCCCAACAGCTCCAGGCCCATCTCGATATCATAAGATTCCTGGACCCAGTCCAGTTGGGCTTTTACCCTGGGTATGGCTCGGAGACTGCGCTTGTCACCTTGGTTGATGACTTGCACCTGGAGATTGAAAAGGGGCATTCTGCCCCATTGATCCTGTTAGATCTTTCAGCAGCTTTTGATACCATTGATCATGAGATGTTGTTGATTCGCCTGCAGGACCTGGATGGAGTGGGCGGGACTGCTCTAGAGTGGTTCTGCTCTTTCCTGTCGGGAAGGTCTCAGTGGGTGGTGTTGGGAGATTGCTCATAATCTCCTTGGGATCTCCCTTGTGGGGTTCCGCAGGGTTTCATTCTGTCCCCCCTCTTGTTTAACATATATATGCAGCCGCTAGGCAAGGTCGTTTGGAGGTTTGAGGTGAAGTGTCATCACTATGCTGGTGACACCCAGCTCTACCTCTCTTTTTCATCTGACCCAGGTTCTGCAGTCTTGGTGCTTGCCCATTGCCTGGCTGCGTGGTGGGGGGGACTGGATGAGGGCAAGTCGACTGAAGCTGAATCCTGACCAGACTGAGGTGATGATTGTTGGCCGGTCTTGCCTACAGGAGATTGGAACTCCTCTTATTGATGGGGTCTGGCCCACTCTGGTTCTCAGCCTTGAAATGCTTCTGGACCCCTTGCTGCATCTGGATTGTCAGGTTGCAGTGGTGGCCAGGAGCGCTTTTCACCAACTCCATCTGGTGAGGAAGCTGCGGCCTTTTCTTTCCAGTTCAGATCTGGCCACTGTCATCCATGCTTTCATCACCTCGAGGCTAGATTACTGTAACGTGCTCTATATGGGGCTGTCCTTGATGACTGTTTGGAAGCTGCATCTGGTGTAAAATGCAGTGGTTTGCCTCCTGTTGGGGGTGGGGCACCACGAGCACATTACACTGCTGCAAGCACCGTAGGCACTGGCTTTAGCTTTCCGGGTACAATTCAAGGTGATGGTTTTGACCTTTGAAGCCTGAAACGGTCTGGGCCCCACGTATCAGAGACTGCCTGTCTTTCTATGCCCCACTGCTGACCCTGTGATTGGTTGGGAGTGCCTCCCTGTGGGTACCATCAGTTAGTTTTGATCATACGATAAGTGCTCACAGGAGAGCATTCTTGCTTGCTGCCACAATGCTCTGGAACTCCTTCCCCCAGAGGTTCAGTTGAGTCCAGGTCTGAGCATCTTCCAGAGGTGGTGTAAGTCCTTTCTCTTTGTAAAGGCATTTGGCAGGGATAGGGGGTTTTCTGGGTGGTTTGGGGTAGGGTTGTGAGCGGGGGGGGTGGAGTAGGACATGGGGAGGTGGTATTGCGAGGTGGGGGGGCTGTGCGATGGGTGGGGATTTGCGGGGGGTTGAATTCTGTTTTTATGGTTTTTAATGTTTTTATGTATGTTGTTAGCTGACCTGCACCTTAGGGAAGGGCAGGATAAAGCGCTTAAATAAATAAAAATAAAATACCCTGCGGGGATGGAGCATTTAGCTGAAATCCAGAGATGATACAGCAAAATCCAGAAATGCTGAGTCATACCTGAAGGGATGGTTACTATGGATCAGTAAATCAACTTATGAAAAACCTAGTCTATATATTTTCTAGAACTGAAATAAGTATTCAAAATAAAGCAAGTATTTAAGGACTTTTATGAAATAAATCTCAAATGTAAAAGTTTACATTTTTTTTCCATTCCTTGGGTTCAGTTTTTGAACTATTCAATTTTTAATATTCCTTGGGTGTTTTCAGACGTTACGGGGCCACTTGGCCCCGTACCGAAAACAACCCTTTCATTCCCCGCTGGGGTCACCCTGTCACGCCATATCAGACGTGCCGGGGGGATCCCGGCGGGGAATCTGGGAGGGGATGGGGCCGCGCGGCGCAACGTGCGGCCGCACGGCCCCGCCCCCTCCACGCACCCCGCCGCCCGCCCTCCAGGGTGACGGACGGGCAGCGGGACCACTGCGGCCGCCGCATCGGGCCGGATGTGCCGTGGCCCGGGATCCCGCCGGGGATCCCGGGCCATGGCAACCGGCCAGATGTTACTTTTTTTTGGTCCCCGCTCGGGATCTTTTTGACCACGCTTCCTGGGACATTCCTCCGGCTAGCCCGGGAAGTGTGGTTCAAATTGACCCCATGCGGGTATTGACCGTGGCGAACATCTGGCGGCCGCCAAACAGACGTTTGAGACACAGTGACCACAGGTGGGTATTCACCATGGTTCACTGTGATCTCGTAACGTCTGAAAATACCCCTTGACTCCAGATTGGGTGACTGTTGTCACCCCATCTGTCACAAGAAGCAGCGAAAACCAAATGTCTTGCTCCATTTTTATTTATTATCCTCAATTTGCTTCAATAAACAAGCAAACTAAACAGATTAAACAGAGTTGAAACAACTAATCAAATGCATTTCACTCTTTTAAACAAGCAAACTAAATAAATAAATGGAATTGAATTTTGTGTCAATGTTCAGAACAGTTTAAATTTGAATCTGAAAATCCATTAAAGGAGATTAATCTTTGAAATTGACCCAAAAATATCAAAAATCAGATTGGTTTAAAATCGAATATGTCTGCACTCTTTGGGGAGTGAGAAGTTTCTTGGTTAAACTAAAGGTTTTTGGTGGCATCTTTTCCCCCCTGGTCCTTCCATATTCATTTGGCCTTCTTTTCTTATGGTAGATTAAGTAGGTTCTAAATATAAACAACAAATGATTGTAGTTACAGTATAATTTGAATGTTTAGTAACTAGTTTTTAAAATGTAGCTTGGAAATCTTAAGTGTTTTAATATTTCTCCATAAGCTTTCTATATAGCATCTTTTCAAACATCTCACCCCCTTTTGTTTGTTCCTGTAGAACTCAGGTCGAGGTAAGAAAGCTGACGACAGCTCCCTGCCAAAGCTTGAATTCCTATGTCTGTCACCTTTTTGCAGCCACTAACATCAAGATACCTGTATGAATCAAGAACCACACATTAAAGACAGGGGCACAAACAGGAGCATACAAACTGTTGGCTGTATCAAGTGCAAAAAACATTGTGCGGAGGAAGTATGGTTGTGTTATTCAAGAAATTACTCTAAATGAACATATATCTCACTCTTCTTGACCTCTAGAAGGGAAGCTTGATGTAGGAACAGCAGGCTGAATTTCTGTGGCCCATATTAAGTAGCTGGGTTGTATGATCCAAATGGTTCCCTGTAGCCTTAAGAAGTCTGAATCTTTTAAAGAAAAGTGAATCTATTATAAGATTTACTAACTAAAAAGTTTGTTTTTTCCACCTAGTGCAGGTCTTTCCCATAAAGTAAGGGGGAAATATATTATTATAGCTTCCCTCTTGACCCTAACTTATCCACATTTTTGCAACATGAAATTAATTAATCACCATTGAAAGATATCGCTATTGTGTGAGAGTGTAATATGTACATGGCTCGTGAATGTCAACCCTCTACCTCAAGTTAAAACCCTAATGGTAAATATTAATTTATAAAATACCTCACCAAGGATGTCTAGGAAGACTGGTCTAATAAAAGATCTCATTCAAACCACTTTTTGTCTCTAGGAAGACTGGGGGAGATTCCATCTGGGCTGCAGCTATTTAAGCTCCTTATTGACCAATTAGGAGATAAACATGTGGAATAATTATGGTATGTCTTGCATCATAATACAGATACTGTGTCAGAGTTAATTTCATATCAAAACAAGATATCAAATAATACCATGAAATCTTGTTACTTCAAAAGTGGGAGAGGGAACATAGTCTCCTCTCAGTTCAACCTTAGTAGCATTAACCATTTAAAGACTGCAGGCACATGTAAAAAATCTCTAGTTTGTTAGATCTCAATTGACCAGCAGCCTGGAAAGCGCTAATTTCCAAAGGGGGGAATATAACGGCAACATTCTCTCACATTCTCTCTTGCAAATTTGTGAATCCAGGTCAACTTATTTAGCAACAGTGTCAATGGAACTGCAAAAGCAGCACTTAGTTCAGTGGTTCCCTATATTGATTATCACTGTGCCCATGAACCCATCAGCGGTGGCATGATGGAGGTTTGACCCACAGTTTGGGAACTTCTGATTCAGATACTGCACCAATAGCCACTCTAGGTAGACAGATGCCACCGCCATCATTTCATCAGTTTCATGGATTCAGCCTTTTCAGGAGTCTATCTGGAGGCTTGAGAGACCAGGGGCGGATGACCTGACTCTTCAATCCATAGCACTTTATTTTCTGGCATCTCTGCCACTCATTTAGGCCCTTAATCAATTCTGCAAGAAAACTGGGGTTACTTCGTAACCTTGATTCTTCGAGCTGGGCTCCGTCACTCACACCAGTGAGTGCACCTGCATAGTACCAGCTGTTGGAAGCTTCTCCAAGCAGTTATCTGCATGCCCTCAGAGCCCATGCCTGATTGGCTGCCATTTTGGTGGGCTTCTGGAGACCGTATATAAGGCAGGGCGGGCGTTGGAAGTTTCTCCAAGCAGTTATCCGCATGCCCTCGGAGCCCACGTCTATCTTATTGTTCTGTAAAGTGCCAGGTACATAGCTGGCGCTATACAAATGCTAATAATAATAATAATAATAATAATAATATAATTAATGCCTGATTGGCTGCCATTTTGGTGGACTTCTGGAGACCTTATATAAGGCAGAGCGGGGTGTGCATTACCTCAGTTCCTTCCAACCCCTACATCTTCATTTTCTCTTCAAGTAGATGCAGAGGGGAAGGTGGGTGGGTGGATGGTGTGAGTGATGGAGCCCATCTTGAAGAACCAAGGTTACAGGTAAGTAAACCTGGTTTCTTCTTTGAGTGGAGCTATGTGACACACACCAGTTGGAGATTAGAAAAGCAGTCTTACCTTAGGGGGAAAGAATCTACTTGAATAGAGATTGAAGGACTACTCTCCCAAAGCAAAAGCTGCAATGTCCAGTGAATAGTGCTTGATGAAGGTGTGTGCAGAGCTCTGTGTGGCTGCTTTACAGATTTATTCTATGGGGAACATGTGATGCAAAGCAGCGGAGGTAGCCATGGCTCGAGTGGAATGTCCTTTGAGACCCTCTGGAGGTTGTTGGTTCGATAGCGGATATGGTCTGAGGCGAGACTTTGTTTCCCAGTGAAGACCCTCCAGTGGTGATGAAGAGGGAATTGGATTTACAAAAAGGTTTAGTCTTTTGATGTAAAAAGACAACGCTCTTTTGAGGTCCAGCGTGTGTAGAGCTGGAAATGTTTTAATACTGGATGTGAGAAGGTCGGATGACCATCGACAGGTAGCAGGAAGGCAGAGATCCAGCAAGGTGGACCTTTATTGAGGATAGGCTCAGTCCCTGCTATTTGAGATGGACCAGATAGGTCAGGAGGTTTGTGATGGTAGCTGTTTCTGGACTTATTTGTTGAGAAGCTGCCCATATGGAAAAACGGTTCCATTTCAGATTGTACGTTTTGTTAGTGGAGTCCATACGGATACTCTTTACGCTACGTATTGCTTGGGCAAGCCTAACAGGTTTCTATGCATTAGGACAATATCAGTCAAACTGTTAGGTGCAACAATTGGAGGTTGGGTTGGAGAATGTCTCCGTCGTTCTGGTGAAGAAGATCTGGAATTAGAGGAAGAACGTTGGTGACGAGCAGCCATGGCCTGTAAGTGGGTGAAAAATGGCTGCCTGAGCCAGCTGGGAGCTGTCAGGATGCAGCAAGCTTTGTCCTTGTCCAGTTTTGTTAGGACTCATGTTATTAAGGGGAATGGAGGGAAGGCATAGAGCAGGTGGTCCATCCAAGATACTAGGAACACGTTGTTCAGGGATCCCTGTTCCTTCCCCGCTTGAGTGCAGTGTACAGGGCACTGAGCGTTGTGGGGTGAAGTGAACAGATCTATTTCTGATTGACCTCATTTGGAAAAAAGATCCTAAGTGACAGATCTGTTGAGCATCCACTTGTGCTGCAGAGTGGGTGCCCTGCAATCACCTTGGATTGACCTGCCAAGTGGGTCACAATGGGATGAACGTTGTGGAGAATGGACCACCTCCAGAGCTTCGTCACCTCTCTGTAGAGCCTGGACGAGCAGGTGCCCCCATTTCTTGATATGCCACATTGCCGTGGTGTTGTCTGTGGCAATCTGGATGTTCTTGCCTTTGATGAGAGGAAGTAATGCCTTCATGGCTAACTGAATTGCTCGTAGTTCTAAGAAGTGGATGTGAAGGAATGTTCCCATTTGTTCCAAGTGCCACTGACTTGTAACATGTTGCAATGAGCACCCCATCCATACAGGGAAGCACTGGTGGTCAGTAGGATGTCTGGGACTGGTTGGGCAAAAGGCATCCCTTCGAGCATATCGTCTTCTCTGGTCCACCAAGACAGGATGTGCAGGATTGAGGGGGGTATGGTGAGGTAGCGGTCTATATCGTCCTCTGATGGGGAATATCTCCAGGCCAGCCAGTGTTGAAAGGGGCACATTCTCAGTCTGGCATCTCTCACGACTGAGGTAGTCAAAGTCATGTGGATTAGTAGTCATAGGAATGTATGGATGGTTTGGGTGGTTCTGGAAAGTAGCTACTGCGTTTTTGATTGTGAGGAACCAATCTCATGGTAGAAAGGCTCTCTGTTTGCACGAGTTTATCTCTGCACCTATAAACTGAATGGATTGTAAAGGGGTTAATTTCAATTTCTTAAAATTATTCACAAATCCAAGTTGTTGCAGGAGGTCAATGATGAATTGGGTGTCTTCCTGCAACTGGTGCTTCGAGTGGGAAACCAGGAGCCAGTCATCCAGATAAGGGAAGACAGAGGCCTCGTTTTCTCAGGTATGCTGCCACTGGTGCCAGACACTTGTGAACACCCTGGGAGCTGTTGAAAGCCCAAAAGGCAAAACCTTTTATTAGTAGTGAGAATTTTCAAATGTGAATCTTCAGTCTTTTAAATGGGCAGGATGAATAGAGATATGAAAATAAGTATCCTGCAATCCAAAGCGGAGAACTTGAAAAAGAGAGGGAGTATTTTCTTCAGGGTGACCATTCTGAACTTTAAAGGATCTTACGAACTTGTTCAGCATTCTAAGGTCCTAAGACACCCATCCTTCTTAGGTACCAGGAAATACTTGGATTAGAAACCCCCTCCATGGAAATTTTCAGGCACTTTCTCAATGGCTCCTTTAGAGAGTAGGGCTAAAATCTCCTGCTCCAAGAATGTTTTGTGGGTTGGATCCCTAAAGAGGGACTGGGAAGGGAATTTTTGCAAATTGGATCGTGTATCCATGAGAAATGGTGTCAAGAACCCATCTATCACACGTAATGAGATTCCAGAATTTTAAACAGGAAGCCAATTTGTTTGGGAAGAAAATTTCTGTGGGAATTGGTTCTATGCTTTGGATGCCCTGATTAAAAACATGGTATCTGCTTGTTGGGAGCAGAGGCTGAAGCTGTAGTCTGCTGATGAGACCTTTGTTTTGATCAGTTATATTGCCTCCTTGACTGAGAGTGAGGCTGAGAAGGGAAATACTTCTGGGATTGCTGGAAATATCCTGGGCTGTATCATACAGACTTATTTGAGGAGGTGTAAGGGTACCTCTTTTTAGTTTTGTAAGGAGATGCCCAGCGCGAATGCTGTTCTCTTAGTGTCCTTCTTTTTTGCCAGTACGTGGTTGGTGTCTGCCGCAAACAGCCCTTTCTCATCAAATTTTAGATTCTCAATCCTTACACGAGCCTGGTATAGTAAAGCTGTAGAGCGGAGCCAGGCTTGCCTTTTAGCCACCACACTATTTGCCGTAGCTCTGGCTGCCGTGTCAGCAATGTGCGATGAGGTTTTCAATTGTGACTGGGTTAGAGAAAAACCCTCAGCTCTGATGACATCTGCTCTCTTTTTGTCATCTGGAGGCATGCGGGCCAGAAGTGGGCCCAAAGAATCCTACAGTAGATGTTGAAATGTGGACATCGCAGAGGCATAGTTTGATGCCCTGAGGATCAAAGTGGAGGAAGAGAACATATTTCTTCCCAGGATGTCTATGCGCTTGCTCTCCTTGTCAGAAGTGATTTCTGATGCTCTGGATGTTCTATCCACAGATGCTTGCACCACCATCGAGTTCGGGGTGGGATACTTCAGGAACACGGAGTGATCCTCTGTTGGCACTGGCTAAAAAGCACTAAAGTGGGAGTCCACAAGAGAGGTCACTGACGGTGTTTTCCTGTGAAGCCTAGATTGCTTCATTAGCTTTTCTGAGAGAGGAAGAGTTAATTTAGAGGAAGCTCTCTTAGAAAAGATTTTATAAGTAGGGTCTTCTTCTTTTTCTATTTATTTATTTATTTATTTATTTATTTTTCACATTTTATGCCGGCCCCTCCTGCTTACGCATCTCGGGGCGGCTAACAACATCTTAAAATAAAATGCATAAAATCATTATACATAAAACATTAAAATAACCCAGGCAGAGAAGAAAAAACCCAACCTCCCACCCATTCCCCATCTCCCCCATCAAAAGCCTGGCAGAACAGCCAGGTCTTTCACTGTCTACGGAAAGAGGGGAGGTCTAAGGACAGACAGACCTCCAACGGGAGGGAGTTTCACAGCTCCAGTGCAGCCACTGAGAACGCCCTCCTCATAGTCGACACCCAGGGGACCTCAAGGAGGGTGCCCCCGGCCAACCACAGAGGTCGATCCAGGACCCGGAGAGTGAGGTGGTCCTGCAGATTAGTGGGGCCCAGGCCATTCAGGGCTTTAAATGTCAAAACTAACACCTTGAATTGGGCCTGGAAGACTATCGGCAGTCAGTGCAGAGAACGGAGCACTGGAGTAATGTGCTCACAATGACTTGACTCCTAAAAAGACAAGCCGCCACTTCGTGCATCAGCTGCAGTCTCCGGACCATCACCAAGGGTAGCCCCACGTAGACCACATTACAGTAGTCCAATCTCGAGGTAATAAAAGCATGGATGATCGTGGCAAGGTCCATGTCTGAGACATATGGCTTAAGCCATCACACCAGATGTGATTGGCGAAATGCGCCTTTCGCCACAGCCACCACCTGGACATCCAGGCGGAGCTGTGTGTCTCAGGCCTAGGTCTGATGAAAATGAGATACAGTTGGGTGTCATCAGCATATTGATGACACCTTACGCCAAACTTTCTAACAACCTCCTGCAAAGGCTGCATATACACGTTGAACAAGAGAGGGAATAAAATGGAACCTTGCGGGACTCCACACATGAGGTCCCAGGGGGAAGATGATCAATCACCCAGCACCACACGTTGAGTTCTTCCATCCAGGAAAGAGCAGCACCATTCAAGAACAGTCCTGCCCACTCTGGCTCAGTCCTGCAACCAAGTCACCAACAACTCATGATCAACGGTATCAAATTCAGCTGAGAGATCTAATAGGATCAACAGGGTCAAATGACCCTGGTCCAACTCACGGAAGAGGTCATCGACCAAGGCCACAAGCGTAATCTCAGTACCATAACCCGGATGAAACCAGACTGTGAGGGATCTAGGAAACTGATTAGATCCAGATACTCCTGATGCCGACGAGCTACCACCCGCTCAATAACCTTCCCTAAAAAGGAAAGGTTAGAGACCGGCCAATAGCTGGCCAGGGCGTCAACCTCAAGTGATTTTTTTTTAGTAGAGGCCGCACCAGCGCCTCCTTGAGGCAGTTCGGCACTCTGCCTTCCCTAAGGGAGGCACTGATTATCCCAGCCAGCAACAGCCCCAACGTCTCCCAGCTGACCTTGACCAGCCAGGACAGGCATGGGTCCAGTTCACAGTGAGTGGCTTGAACAGCCCCCAGAACATCCTCCGCATCAGAGGAGGATCTGATCCAGTTCTTCTACTGGAATAGGTTTTGTATTTAAGGCTTTAGACATTTTAGCAACGAGAGTCTGGAACTTCTTATGATCCTCCAAGTAGACTGCTTGAGCCGGGTCTGATATGTTGTCTGATGGACACAAGATGGAGTCCTCTGATTTGTTGAATGGTATCGAAGGAGAAGTATCCTTGTGAGACGTTTCAGAATGCTCTGATTTCCTGTGTTCCTCAGACACCTGGGAACTCTTAAGTAGAAGCTGGCAAAGAGCTGCATGTGTGGGAAGCAGATGCACGTGATCCCGATTGTGAGGGGGCTCTCATACCCACAGCTGTTATAGGACTGGACACAACTGCAGGTTGTGATGGGAGGGTAGGAGGAGCAGATGAAGACACCAGCATGCTGGAAATTGAGCGTGTTGGAGTTAGAGGTGGTGGCAGAGACACAGTTTGCGGTGGATGTGCCACAATAGTTGTGGCTGTAATACCCTGCTGTAATATTTCTTTCAGAGTCCTTGCAATTGGTGTCAGAGGAGTCTGAGAATCTCTGGAGTGGAGACCTGTAGACATCCTTGGAGTTGGTAGAAGAGCAAGAGCGTGTGGTCTTCCCAGTGCTGCCGATGGTGCAGGCAACAGGTGTCTCATGCCCCTAAAAACATAGTGAAAATAGTCATAGCCCATTGAGTAGGGCTGGTCCCATTGGTATAGGAGGGGAGGGCGCGGCCATTGAGGTCGTATTGGGGTGGGGACGGTATGGTCCATGGGGTTGTATGGCACGCGCCCCGAGGGGACTAAGGTGCCTAAGGGAGGTGCAGGCTGCCATCCCCCTGCTGAGGGAGAGGGAGGAGCT
>QEPC01008874.1:941339-973609 GCA_003113815.1 Sphenodon punctatus
GCCCAGGCGTGTGCTTGTGCTGTATGTTCCACTGTGCCCCCGTTGTCTGTGTGCCTGCTGTGTGTGGTATCTGGCCGACTCTTCTCCCTCTCCCCCCTCCCTTCCCGTTTCCCTTGTGCGGGCGTTCCCTTTTGTCCCTTGTGGCTTTGTTTGCCCTCAGGCGGCCATGTCTGTGTCCCGCTCCTGCCCGGTGCCTTGTGGGTGTTTTGACCACGGCTGGGAATCGGCGACACGTCTGTTGCGCTGCCCCAGACCGTGATTCGGTGGCCCGATTCCCTGCCGTGGTCCCGGTCCCGTCACGTCTGTTTGGCCCTTTTATTGACCACGGGGGGTGGTTGTTTGGTTCATCCCCGCTGGGAATCCACTGTGGTGAACTGGGCGCCCGTAACACCTGAAATCACCCTTTGTTTGTGTATCTCCCTCACAAAGAGGTGAGTCGCCCACTGCCACACTACAGTCACCATCAGAGAAAGGATGCTGGGTTGGATGGACATTTGGTCTAACCCAATATGGCACTTCTTGTGCTGTCTACGATGCCTAGTTCTCTTATGTGAGAGGGTCTGACATCAAGGAATTTCTTGAAAGGCTACTTCAAGAGGAGAGGGGGGAAATATGTTGATTCCCTCTTTTTATTGTACCTCCAAGAAAGCACACCACAAGGAGAAAAGGGATTTCCCATTAAACAAATATTGAACAGTAACATTTTGTATATCTTTTCCAAGCATAGAAGAACAAATTCTACTTGACTACTGTTATCTTTGCATCTCTATGTCCGTCTTTTTCTTTGACTGTATTCAATACTTTACAATTTTACAATGTTGCCTGTTACTCTATGGAGAACTCACATAGTTTAGTAAAATTTTAATAGAAACGGAATGGAGTACATAGTGGGTTTTTTAATGCCTAAAGAAGAAATTTTAAAACCAGATAAATCAAACTCTTTGATGCAGGGCATATTGCACTACCTGAAGTGCTAGCAAACACTCACACAGAGGTAGATTATATGTACCTTGGTTTGAGCACTGGTTTGCAATCTTGTTTTTGAAATTTATTATTTAGGATTCTTGCTGCCCCTTCTCCAGAAGGAGGGAACTTGGTGATCCTGGAGGTCTAGTGGCTTAGAGTCAGGGAGTTTCAAGTTTGGCATTAGGGACTGACTACGTGGAGAAATGCTGTCCAGAGTGAGTGTCACTATATGTTCCAGGTCACAGTTCAGCTCCACTATGCCCTTCCCCTCTTGCAGCACTGGTTTACTCAGTTACTGAACACATGGGGAACCACAATGGTTTCCTCTATCACAGGGAAAAGTTCCAGTAGGTCATAGTATTCGTTACCACAACCAGAGTGGTTTTTGCCATCTTTAATTCCCCTGAAGCCCTACTGAAGGTTCTTGGCTCTCTGGTGGCATTGATCTGTATTGTGATGGAACCTGTGTTTCTCCATTTCCAGACAAATCCACTGCAATGGCATCACCTTCCAGGATTCTCTGCATTTCATCAGCTCTCCAAATCTCAATGAAATTTTGATTCTGTCCAGAAAGCAGCTTGTGGAAGTTCCTGTGTAGAGCATTCCATGGCTTTCTAACAGCTAGTGAATGTGGTTTGTAACTGATGGTAATTACTAGTTGCTAGCGGTAAAATTTAAAAGCATGGTGTTTTCCTTTTAAGAGGCTCCCAGTTGCATACTACACGGACCAGAGGGCAGTGCAGAGGCCCTGCCAAAGTCCTTCCCTCCACCTCTTATGGATCATTGGGCATAATGGAAGTGGGAGTGCAGATTAGTAGTTGCATTCATTCGTTAACTTGGCTTGGTTTTTCAAGGAGCTGATGCCACAGGTATCATACTGGCATAGTCACATGAACAAAAAAAATATGGGTTTGGGCCAACAGCTATATGAAAAACAGAGCATTTGATTCAAACTGTGCCAAGTCAGTGCAAGCTCACTTGGGAATCGACCCCTTGTATTTTCCACCAATCTGACTGAGTGGCTGCCTGCTTTATTGGGCTGTTTGCCTCTTTATAAGTCAGACCAGGCTTCTGTCTAAAAACCAGCACAAATTCAATTCTGCAGAAGCCTACTCAAACATCTCCTTACCTCTTCACTTCATTCCCCATGATGTTTTTATTTTTTTCCAAGCAAAGTGTCTGAGGAATTAAAACTAACTCACCAATTGTTTTTTGTTTTTGTTTTTTAAAAAGAAAGCGGTCTCAAATGGGTGGACTTATCCATCCTGTGTCACGCTTGTTAGCAACAACAAATGGAATGTCAGAAACACAATAAAAACAGATTTACATGTTTTATGATTCCATGTATTAGAAGAAAGACCAGTGACAAGCAAGCGAGAATGTCTCAAAGTGCCTCTTTGTCTGGGTAGGAAATAAATGACACAATTCATGTTCCTGCTCTTTTTTTATTTATTGCCTAGCTGATACACAGCCAAGATGTGTTTTTATCGCTTTGTGATGCTTGCCTTGCTATACCTTATTGCTAAAATGGGCAATGTTAAAAAATGACTCATTTTCATTAGCAGTGCATTAGTTTCAAACAGATTCACAGTCAAGCCCTAATTTTATTTTTGGTAATTTCAAATTTCAACTGTGTGTCTGCATTCTGAAATTTATTTACAATATTAATGTCTTATTCCTTCTCACTCTTTCAGAAATTGCTGCATTACCTTCTGCATATTTCAAGTTTGCTTCTATATATACACACACCAAAAGATTATTGTGCAATCTCTACTTATTCCACAGGACTTGATTTACTGCTCCCCAAAGCTCGAGTCTGATGTTCAGTTCATATTCCCACATGAAAGATAGGGTTGTTACTATTGATGACCCCTTCTATTGTTGGTAGTGCTAGAAGGCCCCAATCTTAGTTAACTCTAAGGCTGCTAGATGATATGTCAACCAGTACAAGCTATAAAAAGCAAATAAAATATTCATTTCCATAATCGGACACCTTTGTTATACTCTGTTCATCAGTTCTCCTTCTCAAGACCAACTACTTCCCTACAGCCACCCATCTTGAATCACCATGGGACCAGAGAAAAAGTTCATTTTATAACGGTCTTCACTATAGCATTTGGCAATATGCACTTGATTAAAATGATTCTATAAATTAGGACTGATATAAATGGGGGTTCATTATAAGCATGGTTTCTTATAGTAAGGACTAACTTTTAGCTATTAATAAGCCAAAACAATTACTTATTACAAACTGCTAGTATCTCTATGCAGAATCATCCTTTGAATGATAATTACTGTGACAGGGCACAGCCTGGGGGGGAAGGCAGCTTGACTAGGGCACTGCAGAGTCTCATGAGGTTTCCCTCATGAGACTAAGTCCCTGAGCAGCATGCTCCCTGAAGAATAAGACCACTTTCAGACCTTTCACCCCTCCTTGCATATTCTGGCTGCGGGGGAGGAATGCGCAGCCAGGATATGCGCAGGGATTGGCCAATCTGAAAATCCCCTGTGTGGCTTTGCTGGCAGACACGTGCATAGATGCAGAGCTCGATTTCCTCCTCTGCATCCCTGCGCGTGTCTGCCTGCAAAGCCACGCAGGTGACTTTCAGACCAGCCAATCCCCATGCATATCCTGGCTGCACATTTCCACCACCCTGTACATCCCGCCACCCCACCCCACCCAGGCAGAATATGCACGGGGGGGGGGGGGGGGAGAGAGAAGGTCTGAATTGCTTGCAGGAGGGGCGGGGTATAAATGTATTCAATAAATAAATTAAATAAAGTGGCTGTAGTCCCTCAGCATGCTCAGTAAGAGTGGGCTTCTCTGGGCATGCCCATGGCCTATAAAAGCCTAGAGAGATCAGATGCCTGGGGACAGCCATGGAAGGAGGACATTCTGAGAGAACTCTACCTGAGCCAGCAGTGGGGAAGCCATGGTAGGGCTCAGAGAGTGTTGCCTGAGACAGAGGGGCTGAAGGGTGAAGGCGGATGAGCTGGCAACCTACAGAACGTGAGTAAACACCAGAGAATTTCTGACTGGCTAAAAAGACAATCAAAGACAGTAACCGGATGGCTGATGCCTGGCTAAAGAGACTGAGTAAAGTGATTGGAGACTGGTAGAGACCATATATATGAACGGTGTAGAGAATGAAGGACTGTGAGCTAAATTCCCTGAAGTGAGTGACTGTGAGGGGTCCAGTCCTGCAGCGACTTAATCCAGGAGAACTGTTCTTATTACAATTACCTTTTCCCATGCTTTTCAACCAAGGTACAAATAGCATCATCTGTAATCTGGCATCCATTGGCAGAAAATCCCTGCAGGCTGAAATGTAAAACAATAGTTGTAGTTATTTTTCTAAATATATTACTATAATTACATCAAGGGTGATTGTATAGCAGCAGGCATGAATTTGCCTCATAGTATCTTTTTGTTTCATCTTTCCAACAGTAAATAAACCAGTAACAATGAATTTATCACAAGTGGCAAATATGGCTGATATCAAATGGGTATTAAGGATCTCTGTCCAGTTGCCACTGGAGCTGACTGTACAGTGTAGAACCCATCAAGAGAGACACTAATTGGCAATGGTCTTGTTAGAAATCTCAAAGGCCTGATCAGTCAGTGACCAAACTACCCCTTCATCCAAATCAAAGCCCCCCACCCCCATCAGACTTCTATCATTGCTCTCCATTGTTTAGCCAACACCTTTCACAGAAACAAACTCCAAATTTACACCATTGGTGTATTAATTAATAATGGCTATTTGAATTATCTTTGGCCATTTCAAACAACAAACACTGCTATGGAAAAATAAAAGCTCAGTAACATCTATGACCTAGTGTATACAAGTAAAACTGTTCCCTTCAACAACAATTTAGCTTAGTTTTAAAGCAGCTTATGGAGTTAACACAGAAACATGAAGGCCTGGGTTGTGCAATGTGATCTACCTCCCTTGCACTACTCAAGAGATGCAAAGAGGCCACAAGGTGACCAGAAGAGAAATATTTATTTATTTATTTAATAGATTTCTATACCTCCCCATCCTGCACAGCATCTCGGGGCGGTTAACAATAATAAAAACAGTTTAAAACATTTAAAATACAAATATAAAACATATCAATAAAACAGGGTGGTATATAATCATAAATAAATATATAGGTGGGGGATTAAAAATCACCAACCCCCCCTCCCTCCCAAAGATCTCCTTCCTGGCTCAGTTGTGCCAGCTCAGGCCTTATGCCTCCTGCCCCCTTCAGCATAGGAAGGGAGGAGGCAGGGAAACAGCCATAGTTGCTAGGAAGCCTGAACATGCTGGAACAAGGAAGTTGCTCACTGACACAGTGAGGGATCGAGCTAGCCCTGAAAGTCAAGCTGCTAGAGCCAGATGTTTTAATCTCCTCCCTTGCCTGCACTAAGCAAAGCTCAGACACCTGAGAAAGTGATACCCAGTTAACATAACCAATCTCTTTTCCTTTGTTTTCTACAGCGAAATAGATCATGAAAGTAAGAAGCTCAGACCAGAAGAGGACAGTCTGATACTTGAAAGTTTCTGTGCCTGCTAATTCCTGGAAGCTCCTCCTAACCTCCGATCTCCTGAGCCCACAACATTCATTCTTGACCCCAGGTCTCTTGCCAACCCTCCATTTGCTCCCACTGGCCCATATTCCCAGAGTCTGTTCCCCAACACTGGTTCACCTGCCACTGGTCCCTCACGCAGAAACCCAGGTGTAACAGAGTAACTTAGGTCCTTGCAGGCCCAGGTCCTTGGGACTGAGGTAAGTGCCTTCAGGGGTGCAACACCAAGGGAGCAAGCCAGCCTCCAAAAGTATCTGCTCCTTTAACTGACCAAGATATGTGATGTTAGCCAGTTAAAGACAGATGAGTGGCTCCAGCTGGGTGTGGCTCTGAAAGCCAGTTGGAGCCTCAGCTATAAACGGGAGTTGGAAAGGTCAAAGAGGAAGAGCACCAAAGAGAGGCAGCAAGCCAGAGGGCTCTGCCTCAGTGAAGGGCCTTGCCTTGCCTTGCCTTGCCTTGCCTTGCAGGCCTGAAGAGACCAGGGAACCTGCCCAAGGCCCTGCTGTTGTACTGGGAACTGGCTGGCAAGGAGACCAGACCACTGCGTCCATATGTGGGAGAAGGAACTGGATGGCAGGGAGAGCATCAGACCAGAGGGCCTGTTGTGTCAGGTGCCCTACTTCCCAGAGAGAAGTAATTTGGACTGTGTCAAGTATATTTATTTGTGTATGGGAAATTGGAGAGCTGAGCACATTGTCAATAAAAAGCACATGCACACAGGGGAGAGTGCTATGTGAACTGTTTCGGGGTAAATTTCTTGCAGGGACTCACCCTAACAGAGTGCGTGTGTATTTCGGTTACACCAAGCGATACCAGTGCTGAAGCTGGGAAAATTCCCCATCCTACTGGAATGGATGGAGGAATTCTCCACTGCCACTGAGCCTGTGCCAGAGAATACCCTGTATTAGTTCACACTGCCACCAGTCCACAGCTCGCCTACAATGGGTTGGAAGGATGGTGGCTCTTCTCTACTACCGATTGGTAGCTGCATCGCCAGACAGAATACAACCATGATTAGTCATCATTTTAGAAAAAACCCTGGTTAGGAAATTGGGAGTTTGTGTGTGGTGGCAGACCTAAGTTTCAGTGGGGCGATTCCTTGTTCAGAGCACCAAGTGGGCAGAAGTCCCTTATCACATCACTCCATATGAGATATGAGGTGTTTCTGTAAGATATTAAGTGTTTTGTTTTAAAAGTTTTGTACCTGAAAGAAGCTTTTGCTAGAGCAATGACTCCAAAGTCAGTAGCTCCTGTCCAGCTTATATCCACAGATGTCAAATGGCTGCAAAAGGTGCTTGCATGGAGTAGAATTGTGTCCCCTCTGAAGCTGGGACCACTACAGCTTCTTATGTTCAATTCCTGTGTATAAAGAGAACACAGGTAATCACAGTTGCTGGATAGATGTAAACAATGACTGGTTTCCAAAACGACCTGGATACAGTTTGTCTCCTTTCATTATTATTTTCTTTTAGGCTGCTATGTTCACACAACATTGGGTGTTTTTACACACACATTTCTCCTGAATCTTTGCTGTTACATCCTGAACTTTCTGTGTCTAAATCACTCACCCAGATCTTAAACATCCGGATCTTTGAACCTCTGTATAGAACTTCTCCCAGTACTTGTGTGTGTAAAAAGTTCTCCTGGTAAACTGCTTTGCTCCAGGCAGCTGTGGTCACTTGGTTTCCATGGCAGCCTGTCACGTTTACAGCTGCAGCTACTTTAGGCTGCCTCAGGGTAGTGTTTGTGCGAAGAATGCATGCAGGAACTGCCTCAGGGCAGCGTGAGAGAGAAAAATGAATCCAGAACTTACTTGTGGACTTGTAAACCCAGAAGATTAAAAAATCTGGAACTTTAACGTGTGTGTAAAAATGTCCACGGTTAGCTCAGCAGAAAGCACATTTGTTGTTTTAACATTGATTGTGTGGAAGATTTATGATGGGAGAAACAGTGGCCGTAGTGCAGAAGTGCTAAATGTTAAGCCAGAAAAGTAAGAATTGGCAATCAGCATAAATCCCACACCTGCATTCCCTATCCATAGCAAATAGCCTTAATTGCTATGGAGGAAAATCCCCACTGCCTGCCAAATGGGAACGTATTATAGGTAAGGAGGGGGAAAGGCCTAAAAATGGAACACTTATGCTAGGCCACAGCACTACCACAATAAATTTTAAAGCGGGAGGGAACTTTTGAAGCATGAGAGGGGAACATGTGAATGGTTAAAATGCAGGAATGCAAACTTCTACATCAAATACACCAGGAAGAAGAGTCGGGTGTCCTGTCATGTGAATGTGGCCTTAGTTTCTCAACTTCATATATGTGAACGTATGTAAACACAGTTCTACAATTTTCTTACTTTAGGAGTAAGTTTTAATCAGCCTTTAATATCGCACCTACAAAATATACAGGTGCTTACTTTCAAATGTAAATGTGTTACAGGTGAGAATGAACACCTGACAAATACTGTACATTAAATTTTAGGCTTATCTTAGCAAGTCTTTCACTTTACTAACTTCGTCGTCAGCTGAAGATGCTCAATATCTTACAAGAGACGTTCAACACTTTGCTTAATTCAGGCTCCCAAGAGGACTGAAACCAAAAGCTACACTCTTATCTGACTGGACGTTTTGTTTCAAAATGACATAGTAAAGCTTTGAGGCAAACTATTCTTCACAACCACATACAGAAATGAATGTGTTTGTTTCCCTAATTCACTACTGCGTAAGTACAGTGTTACTTTAACACTTTCACAGCGTGTATTCATATACTTTGCTATATGCGTAGGCTACAGATTCATGTTTTAGCCTGAGGTCAAAAGCTATAAAGGTCTGATCCTGCAAATTCTCCATGCAAGAAACTTTTTTTGACTTGAGGTACTATATCTTCATCTTTGTAACCCTTTATTAGGACACAACTCTATGTAGTTAAATGTAGGCACCTTCCTATGACCATTTGAACTATAGTAAGGAACAATTGTGCTACAGAACAGCAAAATATCTTCCTGCCTTTCTTATGTTTCATACAACACAAAATTATTTTCAAACAAACAGACATTATTTAATTTCTCTTTCAGCTTATTTGCTTTGGTCTGTGCCTCCTCCTAACTGATTTATCTGCAGTCATCTTGAAGTTTAGCCATTTTTGTAAAAGTGATGGTCTTAATGCCAACAGCTTCACCACAGTGGATCCACTGATGGCGGAGAATCCTCTTCTATGTCTGAGACTTTGTTTATCACACCAGGATTCAGAAATTCACAGAGCATTAGAGAACAAAGCAGATACTTGCTCCATCGCATGGCTCCTTAATCCATTACAAATTAAGGGCCCGGCCTTGATTCAGAATGGACCACTGACATAAGCTACATACAAACTGCCACTTTGGGACTCTATTCAAGCATGTCAGGTATTTTTCTCTCCCTCTTCTGAACCTCTTATTTCACAGCAGAATGGCTCCATTAATAAAACAATGTGGTAGAGTGCTCTGGGTGAGTCTTTGGAGGACTATACTCATGGATTGCTACTAGCACCCTACCATCTGGGGCTCTCCATGAAGGTTGCTTAGTCTGATAGGGAGACAATAACCTTCGTTCAGGCTGATTTGGTTGAATTAGCCTAGGTGAGGCCAATGAAACCAGGTGACTGGAAGACATGGAGATGGTCAGGGACTGATTGGGACTTAAGACAGGGGATCTCTGTCAATGAGAAGGACCAGTAGGGAGAAGGCTGAAACTCACCTTGGAGACTTCCAGGGTGGGGAGGAGGTTGGGAGATTGCACAGAGGCCCTGTGCTGCAAGGATGTGCTCTTCTGAAGCTGGCTGGCCAAGGCAAGGGGGCATACACAGAAGCGCAGCCCAGGGAAAGGTCTTGCAGTCTGGAAAGGAGGCTGGAAGCTTAAGAAAAGGGTTTTATAAAAAGGACTTTGGTGATAGTACGCTGTTGCTTTGATGATAAAAAACACTGAATAAAGAGAATCTGGGTGTTAACAAATTAGCATTAGCACCTGCTCGTTTATTAGGAGTTCGCCACTCTAGACACAGAGCCACCACCCACCGGACTCTCAGCCCCCACTCACAGCATGGTCTTTGAGAATGTAGAGCCTGTTGTACAGTAGAATGTGTACTGACATGTCCACGTCCCGTCAATTAGATTCTGAGCAGTGCCTCTGTGTGTCCACAGGGCCGGTCCCAGGCATGTGCCACATGTGCGGTCGCACATGGCCCCGCACTTGCCTGGCTGGGTGGGAGAATGCAGTCAGCTTCTCCCCCAATATGTTCTTCTGCCTCCCCTCCCTGGCTCCAGTTCCCATCCCTCAGCTGACTCTGCCTCCTAGTAGCGCTGCTGCAGCAGTGGGACACTGGGATAAAGCTGTTTGTTTACAAACAACTCCTCCCCATGTGCGTGATCAAAAGATTGTTACCTTGTAAAGAAGGTTCTTCAAGTTGGCTCCCAACATTCTCACAACTGGTTTGTGCATGCTCACCCTATTCAAATAATAGACCACATGATGGTCTTGAGCTCCTCTAGTATAAAAAACACTCTCCGCCCCTTAGAATAACAGTTTCTTCCAACCCTTTCTAGGAATATAAGAAAATTCCATGCAGGACTGGAAGGGTGGGTGTTGTGAGAACATTAGGGTAATTTCAGACATGCCGGAGCAGCTCCCTGCCATGGCATGGAATCGTGAAATCACCCCCCTCTGGAATCGTGCCGGCCGATCAACAAATGTGCTGGCAGATTCCAGAGGGGAATCGGGGGAGGGGGCAGGACCGCACAGCACAACGTGCAGCCGCACAGCCCCGCCTGCCTCCCCCCCCGCTCCCCAGGCCGCCCATCCTCTGGGAGACAGACAGGCGCAGCAGCCAATTCAGCCACTGCGTCCACCCACCCCCTGGGGAACTGGCCACAGCCCGGAATCAGCGGTGGTACCGTCCGCCTTTTCTGGGCCGTGGGGTGGTAACTGACGTGACGTTACCATGGTCAATCATGGTGAATCCCCCCGTGATTGACCATGGTAACATCACATCTGTTGGGCCAAAAATAGATTCCCCCTGGGAGTTCACCCCCGGCTGGAATCTCTTTGACCACGTTTCCGGAGCTCCAGGCGGTTGGAGGGCTGGAAGTGTGGTCAAAGAGATTCCCGCCAGATGTGAACATGTGGCGGGAATCTTTTTTCGGCCCAACAGACACTACGCTGCCACGATCACCATGGAGGGATTCACTGGATTGACCGTGATGGCGTAACGTCTGAAATTACCCTTAGAAGCCATCTCAAAGAACCTTATTTACAAGGCAGCAACCATATGTTCTTCTTTGAGTGGCTCCTCAAAGGCCGTTTTTACATGGCTCCGCCAGGTGGGGGGTCCGTGGGCACCCTGGTGCGTGGGCCACACCCATGCACACGGCCACACGTATCCCCACTCACCCCCCACTCATTCACACCCACAGAATAACCGCCGTTTCCCTCAGTTGCTCCATGCGTGAGGACAAGTGGGGGGTGAGTGGGGATGCGTGTTAGGCAGGCGCGCATGCACCCCCACTCACCATGGGTGTGTGCACTGCGTCATTTACACGGAACTCCCCCACCCATGAACATGCAGAAATCTGTGTGTTCATGGCTGGGAGAGGCCCGTGTAAAAAGGGCCACATTTTCACAACTGTCTTACTTATACTATCTTAGGTAGGAATTTAGGATGTAAAGCAATATCTATTCTATCTTGAAAAATCTGCAAATATGGTTCTGAGATTGTTATGGCTGCTATTTCACTAACTCTTCCTAATGAAGTTATTGCTAACAGGAATACTCTTTAAACCCGCCCCCCCATACCAGTTCATTTGCGCCCCGCAAATAATTAATTCACGCTGCCCTAGGGGCACAAATGAAATGGTTATGGGTGGGAGGCAGCGTAAATTGATGATATGGGGGGCGGCGGTGCAAATGAACTGGTTATGGGGTGGGGGCAGCGTGACCTGATTATGGGGGCACCACTGAACTGGTTATGTGTCTCTTTTCATGGCATAATGAAAAGAGACCAAGGAGCCCTTGTAAGATGTCATGCACATTCTATAAATAACACTCACTAAGAGTTCCCCCCAACTTCCACTGAGACAATAAAAATGTTTATATTGCTTTTAACAGGAGTTGGAATGGGCCATAAATGTAATTGAATTAAACAGGCATCAAGCAGACAATTGATCAAACAAAAATAAAATGCATCAATTTTTTTCACAAAACTCAGATGTCTCTGCAACAAAGACTAATAAGTAAAAATAATATATTTATGCTTTAAAATGAGTCAAAACATGATTTACGTCAGCACAGTAAATACTGGTCCAACAACTCGCTTTAGATGAGTAGATTTGTATCTATTCACCGATCTGAAACGTATGGTAAAGGACAGTGTAATGAAGTAGCTGCTGAACAAAAGGTGAATTGCTACTCAGATTAACTGAAATATTACCAGCAGTCCCATGTGCCTTAAAATGGAATATGTATTCAGAACACAATGTTTTTATTATGGAATGCATGACAGCAATCTGGCAATAGTTATTTCCCAGAAAATGGCCATTTATTTTATATCATCTAATGTTTTAGTTACCAGTCACTTACTGTTGCTTGACAGTTTCTGAACCTGTTTCTGAAAGAGTTATTTGTGCTGCTTGAATGAGACATGACACAGCGGGTGCTTTTAGATGGATGGGCTGCTCCGGTGCTGGCCGCACCAGCACATTTTACCCCTGGGCTGGCCCATCCATCTAAATGTGCTCCGCTAGATGTGGAAGCAGAGCAGGCGCTGCCTGCTCCAGGCCAGCCCCACTTGCGGTGCTCTAGAACATCCTGGAGCACCACATGCATAGCAGGCCAGCCAAATCTGGGGCACCGGCCCAAAGTGGAGGTGTTCTCCATCTGCTTGGTGGACTCACACTGCAGCTCCATTTTTGTCCAGCCATTGCCCTGGGAAAAACCAGAGTTGTGGGCACCAGCCTAGATTGTCGGGCGAGCCACCTGCAACTCTATGGTACGGGCAGACTGCGGGCCGGGGCAACCGCTGAACCTATCTAAAATGAACCCAGGCCTGGCTGCAAGCAGGCAGACGTTTCCTGTTGATGGAGGATTAAAAGTCACTTGAAATTTAGATCCTATAGTTTGTAATGGCTACTTAATATTGTGAGCAGAGTACATCTGAGTGGAAAAAAAAATTAGCTTTGATTTTATGTAGCTTGCTATTGTCATGTCATATATTCTGACACATTTGTACATTCTTCTTCCCTAAAGAATAGAATCCCTCCAAAAAGACCCGTGACCTTCGAAGCACTTATGATAGTACACCGATTTCCTGTCTGTCCCCATACAAACGTCCCATTCCTTCATTCGCAACCATGGCTAGCTTAAGTAGATCAAGCAAATGATTCATGTGAAGTAACTTGGCTGGCCATCTTCTTAGGTGTTATCTGTTTAATATAAAATGACAACGGGAATGTATTCTTCCAGAATTTATATAATTTATGCTAGACATGAATGAATAAGTTGTATAAAATTGTTATTGAAGACTAAAAGGCCTAGATTTCAAATCACAGGCAGATGACAAATAAATGTGCACACAGAACTTTCATTTGAATATGCATATTTTTACTTATGCAAAACCATGAGGCAGGTATGGCGGAGCTGAACACACATTCGCCTGCATTGGTGGCCCTTAGCCCTGGCTGCATCCTTCGAGATTTTCTGAAGACACAGCCTGAGCTAGCCGTCTACCCACCCTGGGACAGTCCTGCGTAAATAGATGTGCCGGTGGGTCTCTGAACACATTTTTCTGCTCCTCTTAGGAATAGGTATTTTTGGCCCTACTGAAATTGGTTACTCAAAGTCAATACAAGAACTTCGGTGCCATTTAAAAAAAAGCCCTTAGATATGTGCTTAACCTTAAGAACCTAAGCCTTGAAACCTTGTTGGTTTCAAGAGATTTAACTATTGCTGAAATAAGGCTTTAGTAAAAGGCAAACAAATAGGATTGTTGGCTTCTTTCCTCACAAGTCATGAAATTGTGGCCTCTAGAATGTTTCATTCCAAAAATAGATGGATTTTTTGAGGCGGGCATGAACACTTGTTGCAATAGTGTAACTGGTGTGGCATTGTCTTCAGGGTTTGTCAAAATCCGTGGTAAACAAAGCTACAGTTTAGTCATGGAGGCATAGATTTTAAAGATTTTAAGTTTGTGCCTTAAGTGTGAAAGAAAAATTAGTTCATCTGTATGGATGAGGGCCCATGTTATTATTTTGCCCATGGCCAAAATATTGTCTGCAAATAATTCCAAAGTACAGGTTTTCACACAAAATGCTTACAGTAGATTAGCTGAGAAGCAGTATTATCTTGGTGGCATTTTAGGAAACTGCAGTAAATTATTGATTTGGCAAGGATGATGCCATGGGGTAGCAAGCGATAGTGGGTACACACACACAAATATTTCCTGCTATCCTTTCCACTACCCACCCACCAGAAAAGTACAATTATTTCATACTGTGTGTAGCAAAATGCTTTCTCCTCTAGCAATAGTCCTTGCTGCCCCTTTGCTCCCCCAAACTAATTATTCTAACATAGTCCTTGGCACAATTTTACCATTCATGTGTATGTGGCCTAAAAGAAAGCAAGACCCCAAGAACAAGTTCTTACGATGTATAAAAATAATTTTAAATATTATGCGACTAACACTTGCCAACAACTCTTTTTGAGGTGAAACTGAAATACATGGAATGATGAGAAATTATTTTCAAGAATAAGTGCATATATTCAGCCCTGCTGAATTTCTATAAAATAATTCATATCATATTTATGAGGCAATATGGGCTCCCTCTTGTGGTTCTTAATGTTCCTCACACTAAAGATTCCTCATGAATAAGCAGGCTCACTCAATTGAAAAAACAACAAGACTCAAATCCCACTGAGACAGAGCTTTAATTAGAAGATACATTAATCACAACTACCCGTCTTTTTTATTCTTTAAAAAAAAAAAAAGTTAGGTGTAGAAACCGCCCAGATGGATAAAAGAATCAACGCAATCATACATAGTGTATTTTCTACCATAAGACAATAAAGGTTGGCGATTTTGACCACTTATCAGGGTTCATTGCATCTGTAATGCACATAGCAGGTCTGACAGAGTCAACGTAGCTTTATTTTTCTTTTACCTTTTAACATGTACCTTTTAAATTATTTATCTATAATAAAAATGGCATTTAAACTTCCAGTCTTTCGAATTATCAGTGTTATGATGCAATGATCACAATGCTCATGAAACCACAAGTACAGTACACTGGTCAGTCAAGCCAAATGAGTGATGACCGAATGTTTATTCCAGTGGTTCCCAAACCTTTTGCCTGAGTAGCTTCATTTTGAGACTTAAATATAATCCTCTCATAACCCCAGATAACAACAAAGGCAATACCAAATATCAATTGTATTGTAATCCCATCCACAGAGGGTGTGACTGCATGTGGGATCCAGACACCCTGCTTTATATCATTATCACAATATGAACACTAGCCCGTAAAGACTGGATTGACACAGCTTCTTCAACCAAGGCAAACTGGAGTTTTGCAATGTCAAACTGGGAGGAGGTTAAAATATTATTTCTACAGAGGTCTTTTCTGAGTCCAGTGCTGTTCAATATTTTTAACAATGACTCAGATGATGGAATAAAGAATTTACTTATCCAATTTTCAGGTAACAAAAAAATGGGAAGAATTGCAAATACTTTGAAGGATAGAATTATATTTCAAAATAATCTTGATAAAGTAAAGAATTAGGCTGGAAACAATAAAATGAAGATAAATGTAAAGTTCTATATATAGGAAAAAAATCAAACATAAATAGGGAATAATGGCTAGGAAAAAGGATTTGGAGGTTATAACGGATGACAAGCAGGGATAGGACTTTCGGTATTGTCGAGAACCGAAAGTACCCAATAATGGCTCTATTGAATTAATCTGATATCTTGGTTCTCTCTCAGTATTGACAGTATCAGATCTTTTGCATCGTTTTTTTAATCGGATTTTTAGCATTGCGGTTTTCCACATTGAAGTCAATGGGGAAAACTGCAATGTTAAACATCCAACACCAAGATAACCAAAAGGAGAACCGGTAGACAGAAATTCGATACGGATAAAACCAAGATTTTGCCAAAAGTCCCACCCCTAATGACAAGTTAATACAACAGTGTGATTGAAAAAAAGGCAAAAGTTATTTGGAGTTACCTTAACAGAAACAGTGAGTGAGGCCTCATGAGACGTTATCCCACAGTGGGTGATCTTACCCCACAATGTAGCCGATCTTATGGCCAGCACCGCCAGATGTTTGCCCACTTTCATCCCAGGCTGGCTGCTATATGACATCTTCGCCGGAAAAGACCAGTGATGCATTGCAGGGTACTGTTACCCCACCTAGGCCAATGTGGGGTAACAGGATGCCGCCTGTCTGGTTGGCCTGTGCAGCTCTGCTGCAAGGCGAGGATCAGGCCCAGAGGAGCACACTCGCCCGGCTGCTAAACAGCCCATGGGGACAGGTCCTCAGCCAGACCTGTGACATTAAGGAGCTGGTGATGGCCGCAGGGAGGTGAGGGTGCTTGTTTGGACTGCCCTTCCTGCCAGCCCAAAATGTGGTGGCTGTGTTTGTGATTGGGCCTGCCCTGTCTCATGTGGTTTCACCCATTGAATTCAAGCCATAGAAGAAATAATTTTACTATATTTAGTACTAGACAGGCCTTAGCTGGAATGTTACAATCAATTTTGAGTTCCACGCATTAAGACCGACATTGACAAACTGGCACAGCTATCCTGAATGAGTAAGGAATGAATTAAATAAATGACTAGTAGCTATCACAAGAGAATTTAGACTTTCTTACTTCCAATCCAGTTATGCCATCTACTCACTCCAGAAGGAATGCAGCATAAAGTATAACTTCTCTCACTATTTGCTGTGCCAAGTATAGTTCCAGGATGTGGGTTTTTTCCTTAACTGCACTGGGTAAATGTTTTACTGGAGTCAACTTCAATGGAAGTGTATAGTTTGTCCTCTTTGATACATGACTCAGCTGACAAATGCAAAGTGGCCTAAACAATGTCTCCTGACCAATGCATCTCATTCTGAATAGTTTATAAACAAAGAGAAACACCTCTGCCACCCCAGAAAAGTGGGAGGTGGCAGAATCCTTGCCCACTCCCCCTGAAAGAAGGGGATGGGACAGGGGTTGAATTCCCAACCTTGGGGGTTGCAAAATCCCCCGAGGGTGGGAAATCTGTGCAGGGCTGCCATTGACAGGAAATAGAAACCCGGCGAGGATTGCTAAGCAACCCTGGCAGCTAGGGATAGGGCGGTCAAGGCCATGTGGACTCTGCCCCGGAATGGGACGGGGGCCCCTCTTTTGGTTCCTCCACGGCTTCAGCCTCAGTTGTGGGCTGGAGCCAAGCAAGCAGCACCTAGAGTGGCTGCTGCAGCATTGGTGGGGCTCGGGCTTGCAGGCCTGCATTGTTTGGTGGCCTGCCCAACAACTCCAGCCTTGGGATGCACTAACTACCAGGCCCGCAGTGACTCCCTTCCAGAGGAAGCTCACCTAGCCCCAAACCTGTTGACATTCCAGCGAAGTTGTAAAACGTGGCTGTTCGCCCAGGCCTTTGGGGGGGGAGGCGGGGTTAGTGGGTTTTTATCTCCCCTACCCTATTTATTGTTTTAATGTTTTCCCGGGCCCTGTTTTAATATCTTATATTGTATTTTTGATGTGTTTTAAATTGTTTTATATGTATTTTATATATATTTTTATTGTTGGAAGCCGCCCCGAGCTGTTTTCAGGAGGGGCGGGGTAGAAATCTAGAAAATAAATAAAAATAAATAAATAAAAAACGCCTGCCAGGGAAAGCTTTAACAACCTGGCGAGTTTCAACAGGCTATGGTAAGCCAAGCCGGCCACCCCCTCCCCCACAATGGGAAAAGAAAAAAGGAAAGCCACCACAAGCAGGCAGAAGGATGGTGCCCGGGAGCTAGCCACATCAGAGGCGCGCGCACCCCAGGACCGACTCCAGCGTTGCTGGCCCTGGTGCCACAGCCCCCCCCCCCGTACCCTCCAGCACGAAGGAGACCCTCAGCCATGTGGGAGGCACCCTCTACACTCAGGGTGAAGAGCAGAGACTGACAGGCCTGCAACCTAGACAGGGGGACCGCACAATTGCACCCTCTGCCCGCTTTTTGGATAATCCCCTGCCCGCCAGGGCAAAGAGGGGCTCTAACCAGGGAAAGTGGGCAGGATTCTCTCCCCCCCCATTCCTGGGCCCCCTCCCCGAGTGGATGAGGCAGCAGGGGTCCCGGTCCTGGGGAACCTGGGATGGACAGCCTCGCAGGTTCTGAGACAGACCCCCCCACTTGGGGGCCTCCTTGGTGGGCTCGGCCTCCCCCCCCCATTCCAGGTCAACAGCCAGACGGGCCCTTGTTGGGGTTGAGCTGGAATCCCCCACGGGGTGGACTGTCAGTGCTTTCCCATTCCCCCGTTCGGCAGGCATCCAGTTGGCGGGGCAGAGGAGCCCCCTCTTTTCTCTTATACGGGCGCGCCAGCCCTGCACGGTGAGGAGCCTGACGAACACCCAGATCCCCAGGGACAGGAGAGAGAGGATCTCCTTTGGAAGATCAAGGCAATGGAGCAGGCTATCCAAACTATGGTGGAACAGCAGGCCCAACAGCCACTGACCCATCATGAGCCACCCTCCCTGACCCCACAATGTGACCTAGGTGAGGCAGGGGCCTACTCAAAGAGGGCGGGCACTATGGGTGCCAGGGCAACAGCCCAGGGCTGGCCCGCAGGAACTCAGGAGGATGGAACCATCAGTGGAACAACAGCTGGCCGCCAGCAGGGGCTCACATCTGGCACAGGGACAACCCAACTCCTGTGTTGGAACAGGACATGGGTGCCTGTGACTGTGCCCCCTGCCCTGGTCTTTGGGGCAAACATCAGAGCTAACACCGCACAGCGGCAGCCCCCTGCAGGCCAGTGGGGTAATTTCTCCCCCCAGGTGGGCTAGGCACTGCAGGTCTGGGCCACACCAGCTGCCCCTATGGGGCAGCTGGATATAGCGCCATACTTGCCTCAGCCTCTGGGTGAGGTCACAAGGCATTCTGAAGTCTCCGCCCCCATAAGGGATCACCTTCTCCCAGCCACCTGCAAGCAGATTTGGCAAGGGAAGTACATCAACATATTTGCCCTCCCGTTCAGTGATCCCATTGTGGATCAAGCCAAGCAGGACAACAACAAAAAAGGAGTGTTTCAAGCGCCCCAAGGCCGAGAGGAACTGGTCCAACTGGAGTTACCACAGGGTTATGATGCAGGTGTACCCTGGTCGGGCTACAGAACTTCTCAAGTATGCGGACATCGTTCATCGAGCATAAGCTTCGGTATGATGAGGCGTTCAGGCATAGGGCAGCCTACACCCCGGGCCTCCATCGCCATGAGCCAGGGCGGCCCCAGAGCTGCTGCCGCCATCGGTGTGGAGCTTTGGGTCCTAGAGCTGTGTTGCCATTCAGGGATCCTTGGCACCACGAACAAGGACTGCCTATGACAGAGTGTTCCACGAATTCCAGCAATATCGGTCTCTTCAAGGGTGGGAGCTGGGCTTCCTGATCCCGGAATCCCAGATGCTCCAATTTTCCTCTACATGAGGCAGAGAGGGGTGGCGCCAGGCACCATAGCCGGTAAACTGGTGGAATTGGGGTTCATGAGCAACCTCTCCGGGCACCCACCCCCAACAGGGTTTTTTTCACCAGGCTCTTACTAGAAAGCGGTTCCCAGGAGCAAGGTAGTACCCATGACTGAAGAATCCCCATTACCTCCCCCCCACACACACTTTGCTGCTGGAAATATGCGGGGCCCTTCCCCAAATTTGTTTTGACATTTATGAGGTTTGTTTGTAAAGTTCAGTATTCAAACTAGCATTCTTTGGGGTTTTCCACATAAGCGAGCTTATGGGTGAATCAGCCACGGACACCACAGGTAGTGCTTAGAATTGATGATGTCCAGATTGGTCCATCAGCAATGTCCCTGTGGCTCTGTCACTCCAAAACCGATCAGAGAGGCAGGGAGCAGTTGGTCAGGTTGAACAGGGCCGGAACACCAGAGTTGTGCCCTGTCTGCGTGGTGGAGGCATACTTGCCATTCAACCCCGCGTGTCTGACCCCCCTCTTTAGGCATGCCAGAGGGGGTTTTTTGGACCAGGTACCAATTTACGGCCATCCTGAGGGCTGCACTGACCAGCCTGGGTCTGCCAGTGGCGGAATTTGGAACCCACTCATTCCGCATAGGGGCCGCCAGTTTTGCGGTGGCAGGGATGACAGACCAGGGCATACAAGCGGTGGGTCATTGGCGGTCGGGGGCCTTCCGGTCCTATGTCCAACACATCCCCTCCCACTGCTGGTGCTGAACTACCTATTTGTTTCCTCAGGTGTTCCCCCTCGCCGCTGAAGGCAAGTCTGGATCATCGGCCACAGTCTGGTATGCTGGGCGGGCAAAGCAGCCGACCAGACCCTGTGGGGGACCCAGCTGGGCTTATCGGCATAAGCAGAGATACTATAAAAGGGCCATAACGGCATGAGGTGGCATCAGCTGATGCCCAGTTTCCAGGCGCCACAGAAGGGCCCCCCACTGGATGTCATTGTCCTGCATTTAGGCAAGAATGACATACCCCAGTTGAAGGGTGTCCAACTGATAAAGATCATCAAGAGAGATGTGTGGGAGATAAAGAAGCTCTTCCTGTCCGCTTTTATTGTCTGGACTGACCTAGTAGAGTGGATGTCCTGGGGCGAGGGGGTACAACCGAGGAAGATCGAACCCAGAGGACCATCAATAGGAACATAGGCATGTGGCTGGCAGGTTTAAGAGGGAAGAGTATCCACAACCATGCCCTGTCGCATAAGCGGCCTGAGCTGTACCGCCGGGACAGAGTGCATCTGTCTGCTGAGGGGAACGATTGCTACCTGGAAGCCCTGAAGGCGAAGCTAGTTCGAGTATTGGATAAGTTTTAGGTAGGTGGGGGTCAGTCTCATCCGGGTAGTCCCGGTGACCCCTTAGTGGCAAGGGTTCAGTACTGCGGTTTAGAGGTTAGAACAGAATGAGTATAAGTATGAGGCATCTCCTTAAGAGATGGGGAGGCCACACCTACCGCAAAAGCAGGGTACGGCAAGCAGCGGGGTAGCCCAGTCATAATTGGGAACCATACCTGTCCCTACCGCCCTCGCTGGATACCCCTCCAGGTATGGGGCCCAGCCAGCAGGCGCCTTCCTCCATACTCAGGTCCTGAAGGACTTTGGTCCCCCTTACCTGTGGCCTGCGCCGCAGAAAGAGGGAGAGATGTTGTGTTTGAGAATGGGGTGGTAACCAACTATATATCAAAACCAACCCTGTGTTTCTGGTTTGTTGGACAGTTATGTACTGGACCCAAATCGCGATCGGTGATTTTTTTCCCCACATATTCTAATTATGATTGGCTTTAATAAAGAGTGCAGCCATTTAAACCCAATCTTTGGTGTTCTGTCTTTTTTGGGACACGTTAGCAAAGGAAAAGTAAAATTGATGTCGTGAGGATCTTGTTATATTTGCAAAGGGATGTGACAAAATCTATATATGGAATTTAAAAGGTGGTATGTTGCAGGAAATTATTTCATAAATACCTGTTATTTAGTACAACATGGTGTATTTCACTGACAAGACAAAAATATATGTTTCTGGATCCTGAGACGAGTATTACTCCTGAAAGATTTGGTTTGTAGTGGCACTTTGTTGGCTGAAACGAGGAAGATGACTGCAATAAACTAGTTAAGCAGGGACTATTTTTAATGTCCATAAATGTACATAATTCAACACATACAAATTTTACACAAAATAATGTCCCGCTTTGTCCCTCATTTTCAGTGTCATCGTCCCTCATTTCAGAGGTCTGGGGTTGAGAGGTATGGAGCCAGTTATTTTGGATTTCTAAATGCTGTTGCTTGGGCCTATTCATGTATACCAAGTCAAAGTAATGACACATGTGTAAAACTAACATAAACAACAGAAGAATCAGGTAGAGTTCTGAATTTCACTATTGTAAAACCAAGATAACACATACCTGTATTATCTGAGTGCCACTATGTTTGCAGAGCACTTTGAAGGTGTAAAGCACTAATCAAATACTAAGATTGATCATTATTTCAGTGTGGTAAAGATGGAATGTTATTAAACTAACAGAGCAGGATTTTAGCCAAGTGGAACATCAAACACAAAATCTGGCTAAAGTTGAAGATGGTACATTTGAGATTCTGCTCCTACAGTATGCATTAACACATTATAAGCCTATTATACCTTACCAGTAATTGGAAAAAATAATAATTGGCTTTTAAAAAGTCTATGTGCTTCCCATTGTACTACCAGACCAGGCTACAGTAAATATCCCCGTAAAATTATAATGTAAATAAAATATCTAAAATGTTCAGAAGTGAAAGACTGTATTCTATTCAGTATGTTATACCACTACATAAATACATAAGACTTTTATCTAATTATATCATAAATTGTGCTTTGTAAATAAAAGGCAGTCAGATATTTTGGAAGTTTATAGGGACCTAAAGGATCCATCCAATACACTTGTCTAAATCCAGTGTCCCGTCCTGTCTACTTCCAGATCCTCATGCAGGCAAGGAAAGAGGATAAAGGAAAAACTGAAAATATTAGGTCAAATTCTACTTAGTTGTCTAGATTTATACTGATATAAGTTAGGAGCAAAATTTGACCCTTTGTGTTTAGAAGAATTTTACAGCTGTTTATGAATGATAATTGGTATTAAGAGGATATGAAAGCAACACTTTTTAATTAATGCCATAAGGAGAATGTTTTATTTTTATTTCAAAGACCTATAATTTTCATTTCTAAAATTAAAGATCCCAAATAGATTTTAAAAATCGGAAATCTACTAATTTCCTGAATATTTATCACAATAAACAGTGATCTGTTAGACCACTTATGCTAGCCACAATGACAGAGATATTTACCATACAGAACATTTTCAACACACAAAAAAAGCTTTGTAAATACTATAGAGGGACTAGGTATGCATGCGATACAGTTGGCCCATGGTATACAAAGGTAATGCCATTCATACAACGGAAGGTTAACAGATTTTACGTCCTTGCTTTGTCAGAGACTGCTCTTTCAGTCACTGTGTATAACATTTACTTCAGCACTACAAGCTGAAAGAAAGCCTGAGATAATTCTGTATCCAATTCTTATAGAGTACCTATGCTGTGTGCATGAGAATGTTTTCTACCAGAAAACAACTGCCTCTGAGCTCCTACTTACCATACCCATCTTATTACTAAGTAAAAATAAACTCCTAAACATAAACCCTGATTGCTCCCATGGAGAGGTTTCTAAACAGGGCGAACTATCACTAGTAAAGATACCCAATGCCTCCAGGAGGCGAAGGAGGAGGCATACACAGTGATTCAGCTTAATGGTTCAGGGAGATGGACATCGATCATTCCGGAAGGCAAGGAAGAGACAAGTTCCAAGAAATGAAGCAGACTCAGGCCACAGTGCATAAATGTAGATGTTCTACAGAAGCCAGGATACAAGAATGCTCGCTCAGTTGTCACACACACTCTCTTCTTCTCCAACTTCGCTGCTTGACACAGACCACTCTCACCCACACAGACAAAAACATTTTTATACATGTTACAAGAACCAGAAAGAAAACTTCAGTATAATGTAACATTCTTAATACATTTGCATAACAGGATTGTAAACCCAAAATATGATTTGTTATACAATAATATACTTGGATTGAAAACTCTACACGTGATTGGTGCATTAGGACAAACATGTTATCGGATGACACTTGGCTATTTTACACTGGTAGGGGTGGGACTATTGGTATTGGATTAATCCGATAATACAGATAATGGCTGGTATCGGAATACCGGATTTTTAACATTGCCGGCTTTACTGGATTTTTTTTACATTGCCGCCATTTAACAACAGCCGCAATGTAAAAAACACCGGTAAAATCGGCAATGTTAAAAATCCAGTATACCGATACCGGCAAATCTGGTATCGGGAGATCAGATGCTGGTAAATCCGGTATTCCCCCTGGAGTCCCACCCCTACTGATAGGCGTCAAACCAAGGTTCCCAAGTTAAGCCTAAGGAATTCTATAGCTTCTCTCTACTTAGGCGCATAGACCCTTTCCTGTCCCACCAAACAGATGCGTATCAAGTTAGGCGTAACCCCTTATTAACCATTTGTCTTTTCCTTTCAGGTTACAACATCCAAGTCACAGAACCATACCAGGGTTCCATCTTGTCCCCTCTCTTGTTCAATGTGTATATGCAGCCTTTGGGGGAGGCTGTTAGAGTTTGGAGTAAGGTGTCATCAATATGCTGATGGACACCCAACTATCTCTCTCGTTTTCATCAGACCCAGGTCCAGCAGTCTCAGTGCTTACCCGGTGTTTGTCAGCTGGGGGGACTGGATGAAAGTGAACTGCTTGAAGTTAAATCCTGACAAGACGGAGGTGATGGTTGTGGGGAAAGCCGGGGGAGTGATGGCCCCCGTCATTGAAGTGGTTCGTCCTCCCCTGGTATCCCAGGTTCATAGTCTGGTGGTGCTCCTTGATCCACAGCTCCACCTGGATGTCAAGGTGGTGACTGTGGCGAAGGGTGCATTTCGCCAATTACACCTGGTACATCAGCTTAGGCTGTACGTCTTGGACTCAGACCTGATGCTTTTATCACCTCAGACTACTGTAACGCGCTCTATGCGTGGCTACCCTTGGTGACGGTCCGGAGACTGCAGCTGGTGCAGAATGCGACGGCTCATCTCCTGAAGGGGACAAGCCGATGCGAGCACATTACTCCAGTGCTCTGTTATCTGCACTGGCTGCCAATAGTCTTGTGGACCCAATTCAAGGTGTTGGTGTTGATCTTTAAAGCCCTAAATGGCCTGGGCCCCACCTACCTACAGGACCGCCTCACCCTCCAGATTCTGGATCGACCTCTGCGGTTGGCCTGGGGCGCCCTTCTTAAGGTCCCCCAGGTTTCTCGGGAGACAATCATGAGGAGGGCGTTCTTAGTGGCTGCACCACAGCTGTGGAACTCCCTCCCATTGGAGGTCTGCCTGACCAATGACCTCCCCTCTTTTCTTAAAAAGTGTAAGACCTGGTTGTTCCACTGGGTCTTTGCCAAGGGAGATGGGATGGGTGGGGTTTTATTGCTGGGGGGGGGTTAATTCTGGGAAATGTTGATTTTAATTAATTTTATTATATGTTTTAAAATGTTGTTAGCTGCTCCGAGATGCTTGTAGCAGGAGGGGGCGCCATACAAATGCTATTATAAATATAAATAAATAAATAAACACACTGCGACCCTGTTAGGTAGCAACAATACCCAAAGTCAGAGTCTAAATTTGCTATAATTTCATGGCCTATTTGAACACTGTCTACTCTAAAAACACTATCAGGGAGCAGTTTAGCACACCAGACACAAGAATTACTTTATATATGAACTTTCAGCTGGCTCTCAGACTCCATCCATAACACACTCCACACTTTATACGGTAGCTTGGAAAGCAATGCAGTCTCACATTTACTCTGAATTATGCTGGCACCATGCAAGGCAACAGCTGAATTTTGTTTCTCTTTTGTTAAATAATGCTTTTCTCCTGTTTCTTCTAGAATACCTTTATCACAAGAAAATACTAAACACCATCGTATTTGGAAAGAAGAGGGGAAAAAGTGCTAGCTTTGCTACATAAATAAGAATAAATAAGTCTTGAAGCTATAATATAATGTTAAACGCAATAGGTACAATCCAGCTCCCACTGAAGTCAATGGGAGTTTAGCCGTTGACTTCAATGGAAGTTGGACTGTACCCAATGGGGCTGATTCTAAGCCCCATGTAGCGCACATGCAACCCACATGCACCCCCACTATCAGGACTGTGGCATGTGTGCAAACCATGCGTAAAGCTTGTGCACATGTAAGATGCACACACAGGGCTTTAGAATCAGCCCCAGTCTCTCTATCATGAGACTTATCTTAGTATAATCCATACAAGAAATGTACTATTGCTTCTTCATTAAGAACTTATAGGTGTTTCACTCATTTCTGCTAACTGTCAGGGAGGTCACAGCAGGTGATGATGGGCGATTGCTTGTCGTCCCCTAAGGACCTCCTCTCTGGCGTCCTGTACAGTCCTATTCTTTCTCCCCTCTTGTTCAATGTGTATATAAGGCCACTGTGCTAGGTCATCTGGAGGTTTGGCATGAGATGGTATCAATATGCTGATGATACTCAGCTCTACCTCTCTTTTTCATCCAACCCAGGTCCCCTAGTCTCAGTGCTTACCCAAAGCCTGGCTTCTGTTGGGGACTGAATGAGGATGAGCCTCATTCAGTCTCGTCAGGAAGCTGAATCCTGATGAGACTGAAGTGATGATGGTTGACTGACCCTGTGATTTGGAGGGGATTGGGACACCTCTTCATTGATGGGATCCGCCCCCCTCTGGTCACTCAGGTGTAGCAGGACCCCACTTAACCGTGGGGTAAATATATGCAGGATCAGGTCCCCAAGAAGACTTGCACTCCGGGGTGAAGCTCAGTAACAGTTTATTTACAAAGCCCAGGCCAGGCACCAAACTTCTGGTCACCCATAGTTCATACAGTAGAGCCTAGTCACAACCATAGTCCCAGGCTAGTTCTTTGCCAACTCACATAGTCTCTTCAGTCCCTCAGGTCCAAACCTCCTTTCTTCCAGGCATCCAGATCAGCCAGTCTCTCCAGGAGATGTGTTCTCACTGGTCAGGAGCAGACTGCCCTCAGCTTCCTTCAGCTCTCACTCCTCTTTATAGTGCTGACCATGCCCACCAACTTCCACTTCCTGGCAGCAGCCATTTTAATTGCTCTCTTCTCTAAGCACCATCCTGCTTCTCTTCTTAAAGGTATATCACCTTATTGTGGTACCACTCTGCCACATCAGGTTCACATCCTTGGAGTGCTTTGGATCCCTCACTGCCCATGGAATATCAGGTGGTGACGGTGACCAGAAGCACTTTTTACCAACTTCATCTGGTGAAGAGGCTGCGGCCTTTTCTTTCTGATTTGGACCTGGCCACTGTCAGCCATGCTTTCATCACCTCGAGGTTAGATTATTTCAACGTGCTCTATGTGGGGCTGCCCTTGCCCCTTGATGGCTGTCCAGAACCCTCAGCTCATGCAGAATACGGCAGCTCGCCTCCTTTTGGGGACGAGTTGCTAGGAGCACATTAGACCCGCACTCTGAAGTCTGCACTGGCTGCCTATAGCTTTCTGGGCACAATTCAAGGTGCTGGTTTTGACCTTAAAGCTCTAAACAGGCTGGGTCCCATATATCTGAAAGACTGCCTGTTCTAGCATATCCCATTGAGGCCCCTACGGTTGGCTGAGGGTGCCATCTTGCAGGATCTATCTGTTACCTTGTCTGTGGGGTGGGGGTGTGCAGGAGGGCATTCTCAGTTGCTGCCCCAGTTTTATGGAATTACTTCCCTGGGAGGTTCACCAGAGCATCTTTTGTAGGCAGTGTAAAACTGCAAGAGCAGATAAAGTTTGTTTAGGTTATCGGGTAGGGTTGTGTGGTGGGTGGGAGTTTTATGGGGAGGAAGTGAGTGTTTCATTGTATGAATGTTATTGTTTTTATTAATTGTGAGCCACCCTGAGCCCCTGTGGAAAGGGTGGCATATAAATTTGAATAATAAATAAATAACTCCATTTTGTATATGAAGTATGGGTTAAAAGGCAAATACTGAAATGTGCTCATTTAGAATTGTAGAATTTTTATCTGGCCTGGCAGAGTAAGATCCAAGATGGTATAGCCAATTATCTACCACCAATGCCAGCACCACTTGAAATATAAGTAAGCCCCTTCATTTTCAATTTAATTATTCTTTCACCAAAAAAATCCCAGGTTACAAAAACTATTATTCAGTTTTTACTGATTATGGCCAGGCGTGGGCAGCGCCCTTCTCCCATAAACGCACTACTGGCATTGGAGAAATTAGCGCTATGCCCAGCACACACAAAAATCTCACACTGATGCACACAGCCAGAGTGTAGCAATCCACAGTCCCGAGTACAGTCTTAAACCCAAAAGCAATCTGGGGAGCTTGGGCAGTGACCTCCCTTCACCCCTTACAGTCAGCCTTTCTCCACCAAGGTGTTTAAGGCACTCTGCCTGCAAGAGGCTTGGTGCAAAAAGTCTGTAAATAACAGTCTGTAAATAAGCCCTTCCTTCAGGGCACAAATAACAGGGCTGATCCCACCTGGGTTATCTCATGCAGTCTAGCCTCCTGCTTGGTCTTTCAGTCAGTTGTTTGCTGGAGCTGGGCTTCCCTTCAAGTCTCAGCTATTCCTCCTCTTGGCTGACTCCTTTAGCTCCAGTTTGAGAGAGACCTGGCCTAGATCCTCTCTTCTCAGTAGCCTCCTTCAAACTGACCTCTCAGCCCTTTTTATCCCAGCTAAGGGCGCTGTTAGATGATCCCGCTCACAAGCGGGATCGTTCAGCGCCGGCATCTCTCCCCCGCCTTCCTCTGTATGCCGTGTCTGATGTTCAGACACGGTGTACAGTCATTGTGCGCGTGCGCACCCTTCCGCGCATGTGCACCCTTCCGCGCATACGCACACAGCCAGGGAACCCGGAAGTGCGGCGTAAAGCCGGCACTTTGGGGATCCACGTCTGAGGGGCCAGGATCGCCGACCCGGTCAGACGCGGGGTAGGATCCGGCCTTGAAATTTAGTCGGGCGCAAAGAAAGGCGGCTGATCAAAGGATCAGCCGCCTTTTTTGTCTCGTCTATAAGCGCCCTGAGTCTCTTTCCCCAGCTGGGTTAATTAGCTTTAATTCAGGCTGGGTTTTTGCTTCTCTTAAAGGGCCCATAGCACAGCCCCTATTTTAGACTTCCGTATTACACTGATTTTCACCCGAATTTGTATCACTCCACTACATAAAAATAGATCATTTTATTAGGAGAATACAATAGACTGCATTATCTATATGTAGGGCTAACATTTTGCCACTGGAATCCCGTTTTTAGTTATTTTTGCCCCCCTCCATGACTTTTTCTATTTCCCTGTGACTCCCATGATTTTTCTAAAAAATTCTGTGAAAGCCCCACTCCGAGCAGAGCAGAACAGCAAAGCTGGCGAGAAGAGCGCCCACAGCGCCACTGAGAAGAGCCAAGGAGTCTCCCTGCTTATCCTAAGCCCTTCTAGCCCCTGATTCAGCCGCAGAGTTAACCCGCAGCAGCAGCAGCAGGATTGGGGTCAGGAGAAGTGGCGGCAGCAGAAGGCTTCTCCTGACACAACAGGCGGCGTGCAGGGGAAAGCCAGGAGGCTGCTCCGCTCCTGCTTCTCTTGTGCACCGCCTTCCTCCCTGTGAGCCGCCTACTTGCAAGCATCCCAACTGGCCAAGATCAAAGGAGATGGGAGGTGAGAGAAGGAGCCGGGGAAGCAGCAAAAGTTGCTGTTGTCCCTGAAGCGTGGAGGTCCCTCAGCGAGAGTGTGGGAAGTCTCAGGACTGCGGGTCTTGAACTTCCCAACTGCAGCAAAGTGAGCAGGAGAGAGGCTCGGGTCCAGCAGCTGCCGCCTTACCACTTCCACCGCTGTGTCCTCTCTCTCCATAATGGATGTTACACATATTCATTATGTTACATTTGGCACAGGGATTTTTGCTACTCAAAAATTGGCTGCTTCTGGCCAATTGCCGACGCACCGAAGGAGACAGGACGATTTGCTGGGTTTTAAACGGCCGCACTCTTTATTTAACAATTAACATACAAATTCAGGTGGGGGTAAATCGCCTAGTGCGATGTGGGTCCAGTACTTAACTTTAACATTACCAAAAAACAGTACCCAAAACCTGAACCAGGGGTGGCTTCGATGTACCCTCGAATGCCCCCCCAATGATGATCACACGTCTCCCCTCCAAGCGGCGCCACAGGCCGTGAGGGGATACCTTACTTGTGAGTAAGGAGAATGATGCCTGCCGACGGGGGACCATACTTGCCCCTACCGCCGTCGCACGACACCCCTCCCAGGGAGGCTGCCCAGCCGCTTGCCTTCCCCTGCTTTCCGGCAGGTGGGTCTCCCCATCTCTTACAGAGATGACTCCTAATTATGCCCCCTCTACCTACTCTAACTCACAGTACTGGACCCCTGCCAGAGTGTGACAATAATAACAAGCACAACAACACCCCAAAGAACTAAGGGGTAAGATTAGCCAAATTTCCTGCACTGCGAGGAAGGCGAAAAACGGAAAACCCTTATTCAGGCCTGATTGGGTTAAACGTAAAAATTCCTTCCTGGCCCCTAATCGGCGGCCGGTGATTCCCACAGTGCACAGGGAGGGCGGGGTGGGTGCTGTTCTTCGCCGCTCCTGGGGCTGGAATGCAGCCCGAGCGGTTTCACGCTGCCTGTGATCCCAGCCCTGGCCGGGGTCACGTGCCTCCCTAACAACCAATGGGAGGCTCAGCCTGGCCCTAATGCAACCAGGCTGCCTCCCCTTCTGCTGCGTGCGCCGCTGATTTTTCCCTCGCCGCGGAGAGCCATATCGGCCTCTGACGGCGGGAAAAAACCTTAACCCTTGCCGTCCTGCCCCCTCTCTAGGCGGGCGTGGCAAAGGGCCTCCCGCCCCCAACCTCCGTGGGGAAGCGGGCAGATGCAATTCTGTGATTTTTAGCAAAAATCCCTATGCCAGAATCGTAGCCCTATCTATATGTGTTCCGTTAATAACAAATGAGTCTACGTATATATGCAAAGCTGCCTGTTGAAATAAAGCAACGTAGTGGAATATATTTATGCACAACAGACACACGCACGCTCAGATGTGTGTGTGTGTGTGTATCTACACATACTTATGGATCACATTTCATATTATTAGCAGTTAACAGTTTTAAGATTTGTCACACTCATGTAACCCCCTTCCCCTCATCTTCCCCACTAAGAGGTACAGGGATCAGAGCAGGTATGTGCCACCCTCCCACTTGAGGCTGTTCCTGCCTTCCTGGCAGAGGGGCTTTAGGGGTCCTGGGCTTGGTTTACTTTTCTTCCCTTGTTTGGGACCTCTTGGGGGAGCAGATTCTAAGTAAATTAAGTATTTGGCACTTCTGTGTCTCCACCCTGTAGGAGTCATTCCCAAATAAAGGAGCATATTAGAAACTCCCGCGCAGGGATTTTACTACCCTGGGGATAGGGACCTCAGAGACCACTAACGTTAGAAGCCTAACTTTAAAAAAGCACTTTTAAAAATAAACATATTTGGGGGTGGGGTGGGGAGGAGATACCCCAGGCATTTTACTTTTAAAATTAACACATAGTTAACAAAACGTAAGTGGGTAAATGTGTCTAAATATAGTAAAATAATTTAATCCAATTATTCAGTGTAAATGCTGGTTATTCAGTGTAGGTTATTGGTTTGAAGTCACCAACAGTAAATAGTTTATTCAAAAGAAAAGTTTTTATTGGGAGATCAGAGATATTGTTTTCTTAAACTTAAAGGTGGTATACAGTGTTTTGAGTTGTTTCAATTCTACAGTAAACCACATTAAATTCCTTTATCAAAGCATTAAGCTACTTAAAACTTTTTTTTGCTGTCCTTCTATCCACCAAAATAAACCCAGAAAAATTATGAGTCATTTTTTGCACTGATTTTCATCCATTTTCGTTGTAACAAACACCAATAAATTCCCAGGAAAAATAAAAAGTGAAAATGAAGAGCTGTAACAATAGGTTAAAATCTCAGCAGATTCAACTCAGTTAAATTAAGTACAATGAAATTTATTGTGTTTTCATTTTAAAATGAAAATTTGGGTTGATTTTCAAAAGGCACAAATGATACTATTTACTCTATAAACATGTCCCAGCTGTTCTGCAAAAATTGTACAGATTGTAGGAGAGGCAGTAGTACCTGGTGGGGCAACAGCAGACGGGACCAAGCAGAATTTTGACATTGCTATTTCATTTCATTTCTAATTTGTATCCCTCACTCTCCCCCCCAAAGGCAGCTTGAGGCAGCTCACAACAGCAAATAAATACAATAATTGGTGTTTTTTCCCACGCAGGGGAACCCAACAATCAAAGCAACACACAAATACAGCAATGCTAGGGTCTTAGGGGTGGGAAGTTCGGTACATCCGGTATCGGATACTGCCGGTATTTTGCTGTACCGGCAGTATCAGATTACTCCGGTATTTGGGGGTACTGGTACCAGTTCCCCGTGATGGATTTTTTTACATTGCTGCCATTGAAATGAATGGCCACAATGTAAAAAAAGAAACAAAAAAACCCCAACCACTTTCCCTCCCCAGTCCAGGCTGCACGGGTGGAAGGGGGGACATCCCCCACCCACCCTGCCCAGCCTGAATTTTTTAAAAAAAAATTTTTCCCTGAAGTCCCTGCTAGTGTGGGCTCCGGGCCGCCACCGGCGACCCAGAGCCCGCACCAGCAGGTAGGTACTGTGGTACTAGGGTGATCCCTGGGGTGGGGGGTGGTTTAACATCCCCCCCACCCCAGGGATCACCCTACCTCCCCACCCAGAGATTGCCTACCTTTGGCACTCCGGGCGGCGGCGGCAGCACGGCGGTCCGGCAGCTTCAGCGCTGGCTGGTGGCTTCAGCGCTTACTAGGCCTTCCGGGGAACTTCCG
>QEPC01008874.1:984106-1005915 GCA_003113815.1 Sphenodon punctatus
TGCCGATTCGCCCTCCATAACATTGCTCGGATCCACCCCTTTCTCTCTACCTCCTTGGCCAAAACCCTTGTTCATGCCATGGTTATCTCTCGCCGCGATTACTGCAACCTCCTCCTTGCTGGCCTCCCTCGCTCTCACCTGTCCCCCCTTATCGCAATCCAAAACTCTGCTGCCCAGGTCATTCACTTTGCCCGTCGCTTCGACCATGTGCAGCATCTCCCCTCTTCTCTCTTCACTGGCTCCCCCTTCCTGAACGTATCCTGTTTAAACTCCTGGTATTCATGCTCAAAACACTCCACAAACAAGCTCCCCCTTACCTCTTGGACCTAATCTCCTTACGCACTCCTGCACGCACTCTCCGCTCTTCCTGTCCCCTCCCTCACTCTCCCTCGTTTCTCTTGCTCACCTAACCGCCTTCAACCCTTCTCCCTCGCTGTCCCCCATGCCTGGAATTCCCTCCCTACCCACATCCACCTTGCCCCCTCCCTCCGCTCCTTCAAATCCCTCCTCAAGACCCACTTTTTCTTCGCCGCCTTTCCCAATGCCTGCTAGTCGTTCCCCATATACTTACTGTCTGCCCTCCTCTGCAGACTGCTGCAACCAACCTGATTGTAACCAAGTCAAGCACATGCACCAAGACTTCGCATCCGCCTGAATGTTTGTTTGTCTTCTCCACTGTCTCTCCCACTGTCCCCTCCTTGTCTTTTAGATTGTAAGCCACAGGCAGGGACCGCATCTATTTCTATGTTCTGTACAGTGCCAGGCACATGGCTGGCGCTATATAAATGTTTATAATACTAATAAATTATAATAATAATTAATAAGGAGGAAGTTGCAGTAGTCAAGACGAGAGATGACTAGAGCATGGACTAGAATTTTAGCAGTGGAAGCAGTAAGGAAAGGTTGGATTTTTGCAATTTTATGCAGAGTGAAGCAACAGAACTTGTCAACAGCCTGGATCTGAGGTGTAAAGGAGAGGGAGAAGTTGAATCCAAGGTTATGTGCCTAAAGGACAGGCTGGATGGTGGCACCCTCAATGGAAATGAAGAGGGAAGGGAAAAATTGGGGGGGGGAGAAAGATGGGATAGAGTTGAGTGTTGCCAGCATATAGGTGATACTGGAAGCCGTGAGAGACAGTGGGGCTGATCCCAAGCCCTGTGGACCGGCACGTGCAGCACATGCACACACCCACGGTACAGGGCCCGCAACCTGCGTGCAAATTGTGCAGCGCCTGCAAGGGTTGGAATTATGGCCAATAAGTTTGCCTGGAGATAGAGTATAAAGGGAGAAGAGGGCCCAGGACAGAGCCTTGGGGAACTCCCACAGAGAGGGAGAGTGATGCAGAAGCGGTACCAGCAAGACAGCCATTGAAGGAGCGGTTCAAGAGATACTAAGTGAACTATTTGAGAACCAAAAAACAGAAACCAAAGGAACAATGTGAATCCAGGAGGAGGCTATGGTCAACAGTAGCAAAGGTGGTGGAGACTGAGCAGGACAAAAATGGAACAGAGACCCTCAGACCTGGCTAAGAACAGGTCATTGGGGATTTTAGCAAGGGCAATCTCAGTCAAGTGGAGAGGGCTCAATGTATGAGAAGAGGCTCAATAGATTAGGGCTCTTCAGCGTAGAGAAGAGATGACGGGGGTGGGGGGAGTGGGATACAATAGCATTTTACAAAATGGTATCGCACAAGTAAATCAGAAGCTGTTATTTACCCTTTCTAAAAATATTAGAACTAAGGGACACCCTATGAAATTAGGTAGCAGAAGGTTTAAAACAATTTTTTTTTAATTCAACATACATTTAGGACCCGATCCATGGTCTGTGCACAACATGTGGACTAACTTCTCACTGTGCTCACATGAAGATGCTGTTGCTGCTTCCCAAAGGACCGGCTGCCCGCCGGAGTTTCCCACCACAGCCTCTGGGAGAGGGCTGTGATTGTGGCAGTGGCTGGGCAGTTCAGCAAGGTAGGTGGACTTGGGCAGGTAGCAGTGGACTTAGGCTGGGAGCACAGCTGAGTCTCACTGATGCTGGCTCAACGCACCATGCTTGTTGTGCGAATGCACAGTATGGTGTGCATTGTGCGACACTAGCTGTGTAAACCATGGATCAGGGCCTTAACTTGTAGAACTCATTGCCAGAAGATGTTGTGATGGCCAAGAGCATAACTGGGTTTAAAAAATATTTTGGATAGTGCTTGGATAGGTTCATAAATGGCTATTAGTCAAGGTGGTCAGGGATGAGACTGACGGATGTGAGTTGAAATAACAGGAATGGATAACTTCATTATGACTTGCTGAGCATTTCTCTGAAGCAACTTAAGTTGGCTACTGTCAGAGACAGAATGCTGGGCTAGATGGAACATTGGTCTGACCCAATATAGCATTTCTTATGTTCTTACTTAAGCCATATCTTCCAACATCTCAAATGGCCAAAGAGGGGCATCGGCCTGCCTCCTCACATGTGCAGTGCACACATGCACGCACACGTACATGCAGAGACTCAAATACTCATGTGCGCCTTATCCAGCAGCTCCCCCTTTCATCCAGGGGATTTGACTGGTGGCGGTAGCAGCCCTGTCTAGCTCTGATGAGGGGAGGGGGACAGCTCTGGGGTTGGTAGGCCCAACTGCTCAGTTCTAGTGGTGGAAACCCAGCCAAACTGGCGGAGGCTACATATGAGGGCTTTGGCAGCAGCCAAATGCAGGCACCCCATTGCTCTGGCATCAGCCATTAGGTTGGCGGTGGGGGGACTTTTGTGGTGACCATGCACAGGCACCTGGCACTCTGGCAGTGGCCGTGAATGGGGACTCTGGTGGCAGCTGCACACAGACACCCTGGTACTCTGGTGGTGGGTGAGTGTGGGACCTCTGGCTCTGGGCACACTCAGAGGCCTTGTTGTTCTGGCAATGGCCATGGCCATCAACCTCCAAACTCAGGGCATTGCCCTCCAAAGGCAGTTCTCTTTGAAGGTAGGATTTTACCCACACTCCTCAAATTACTTATACTGGAATAAAGACTGCTTTGAAGTTAGTAGTCTGAGATCTGTTTCTTTATATAAGGTGCAAATGAACCAATACATAGGCATAGTACTGATACTGAGATAGTACAAAGAGAGGGATGAAGACATGTTATTTTAACCACTACCATTCCTGGACTATGGTGTTCTCCTGACAAAGTGTCATAATTGGGAGTTTTGTAGAAAAATATTCTAAAACTAAATCCTGAAGCTAGTTTTGCCTGATTAAGACTGAGAAATGGCATGTGCATGGCTGGTGTACTAATTTAATGAAATCAGTTTGTGTTAATTCATGTAAATACACTGATTTGAACACTCTTCAAATTGGGTTAAGAGCAATTCAAAATGGTTTCATGTAAATCAGTTTGTAATGGACTAAACCCATTTAAGGTACATAAACTGATTTCTGTGGGTCAGCTCTTGAAAAGGGAGTGGGAAGTGTGGTCATCAGTTAAACTAAATCTGTTTCTAAACATAAACGAATTTAGTTAAATTGGTGCACTAGCAGTGTGCAGACTATTCTTAAATTTTTATGGATTCACCTATATAAGCTGGTACTGTGAGGTACTTAGAACTTCCTGTGTAAAGTTAAGGACACACAGCAACACTCAAGAATCAGCTGATAGCTAACATGCCAGAGGGTTGCAGGGGATCAGAGTCCAGGAAGTCAGTGCAGGATCAGGTCCAAGGCATCTCAGGCAGACTGGAAGGCAACACATGGACAAAAAGAACAGGTAGACATGGGGGGTGGAGGGGAGGCTGGCAACAAATGAGCTGGGCAGGCAGGATCAAGCAGGCAGATAGGCAAATTGGCCAATTTCAGATCAAACACGAGGACTGGAATTTTACAGCAAGCAGGAACAAAGAAGCAGACAAAGTCTTAACTTACTATTTCCATGCTTTTTGAAGCAGAATTAAATTTGTAAGGGTCTTAACTTCTCTGTTAAACTGAAAGGTTTTCCGATATTATCATTTCCCTGTTTTTTGAAAAGGAAATACACTAAATTGGCTCTTGTATAACAGTACCAACCTCATAAAAATAGACTGACTTTGGTTTGGCCTAGTTTCCAGTTGTTAATGTTTTTGGGGGTAATATAACCTATTGAAAACATAATTAACCTATTTAGGTAATATAACAGATTTTAACCTATAATATATCTTAACCTATAACATGTTGCTTTTCAATTGTTCACTTATTGCTTTTTTCCTTTCTCAATCTATATCATATTTACTTACTGTAACCTACTGTAACCTACTGTAACCTACAGTAACCTACTGTAACTGTAACCTATAACCTAACATAAATAAGATGAAATAAATAATAATCTATTACATATGTTTTGGGGTTGGGGGGAGGTTTCAAACACGTTCATATTCCTCTACCCTTGGCAAAACTAGCCACGGAGATAGTGGTGGGAGGTCAGGGAAGCTGAACATGCCCTGTACACAGCCTCTACTGAGGCTGAGAGCAGCCACCCATGTTCTGTTATAGAAGCCCAGTAGGCCTCCCATGCTGATTTCCAGCCCCGGTAGGAGGAAATAATAGCTTCTCAGGCACCTATCTTTGTGGGAGAAGTCATGCCACTCTGACATGCCCATCATATTCCTCCTGAAGCCCATCAATTGCCTTCAATTGCCATGCGCAGCCCATCAATGGTCACCCACTCAGCCAAATTCCCTCCTGCATGTTGTTCATCAGGGCAGTCAGCATGGATGGTGCTGTTCCTACATCACACTGTGGAGGATCAGTAGCTGTCTGCTTAACCTGAGCAGATAGAAATGGATGGACTTCATCCCTTCTACTCCCAGTGTGCACAGACAACTGTTTGTGCCTTTGCACCCGGCATTGGCTTGCCAAAAGCACTGTGTGTTCAGGGTTGCACCGTTTCCTCCAAGCATCCTGGTTTCTAATGTGTACCTCAACACCAAGAACATGCGCTAAGTAGCAGAGCAATGCAGCGGTACCATGGTCAACCCTGTACACCACTGCATTGCAGCAGGTGCAGCATGCCTAGTCTTCGGGGTCCATTTCAGGGGGCTGAACGAAATAGTCCCACACTTGGCTCCCTCTGGTCTCCCCGCCACCCATGATTCACCATCTTCCCCCCAATTCCGCACAGTTCTTGAACACCCCACTAACTATGATCTATCTATTTATCTTCATGTCTATTTCCTGTGTCTTTCATGCATTTCCAGATGATTTCAGAAACATCCAGTCTTTTCCGACAACATCCGCCACCTCCGACATTGCTCAGAAATTCTCAGTATTTTCTGGAATTTTGGGGGACTTATTGACACAAGTTGACATTTTTAAATGCCACACTCCCATCAAAGCATTCGTAACTTTCATGGGGCTTACTGGCGGTGTCCTCAGGCATCCTACAGTGACAAATTTCATTAGCGTGCCCCTTCATGGAGGAACCAGTCCACCTGTTACACCTATGGCACTGTTCTGCACATGTATAATATAATTTCACTATTTCACTCTCTCCATAGGATAACATGGGAACTTCCAAACCTCAGAACTTTAAAACTACACCACTGATTTTCAAACTCTAAACTCAGGAATGGACTAGAGTGCAAACTTGAATTTTCTAAGCCCTCTAAACCTCCTGACAAATAACTTTAAACACACTTTTCTGTGTCAAGAAAACAGAAAAAAACAGTTCTGCCTCCAATTTTCAAACTCATATAATTAAGCAGTTTTTCAACTGATCTGTCTGAAAGTTGGACAGCTTCTACCCCTCACCCAAGCGATCCTCCCTGAAAAATCTCATGATGGGCTAAATCATCTTAATTTCTAACAAGTAGAATTTACGTGATTTTAACAGGGTGAAAATTGCCTTAAATATACAGTTGCTCCCGCGGCTCTGTAATACAAGCTGTAACCACAGATTACTCCAACAGTCTTGTTCATTTTCTCATTTGAATTATAAGACTAAATCCATCAAAGCTGGTGAGATGTGTATATGTTAGGGTTGCAAAATGGTGAGATGGTAGAAAAATATTAGTTAGCTAAAAGATTATCATTATCCAGAACCCACATTAAAGAAAAACATGTCCGGGTCATCTCCCTCCCATGATCCACTCCTATTTAAACAAAAACTTAGACATGATAATCCCGTCTCAACTCTAGGGACATTTTTGAGGGGGGGGGGGAATGTATTGCTGTTGCAACACTACATGCCCCAGTATGCACGGTGGTGGATTTTTTGCCACTTTTACCAACATATAATTGAGGTCCGTTCAGGAAGTCTAATGGAGAGAATATTGAAAATGGCTGCAGGCAGATAAGTCCTGTCTACAAAAAAGGTTCCCAATAGTCTTAAACATTGGTGGTAGAAGCTGAGAAAGTTTTCCCTTAGCATAGATTCATTGATTATATGGTGATATATTTAAAGACTGACTAAGCAAACTACGCTCTTGAAACTAGGAGATTTTTCCTGGTGGTTTCTTTGTTGAGATTCCAGATCAAAACATTAGAACAAGTTCCAGCGCTAAGAATATGCCAATAATTACTTGTTTTAATTTAAAAATAAATAAAAACAATTTTTAAAAAAAAAATTAAAAAGAAATTAACATAATTCAAAGTGTTGCTGGTTGTGACAGAAAACTTTAAATAAAGTTACATTATATCATTGATTGATAGAGAAGCAGTTTAATAATCCTGCATATCTGACAAATTCACAGTAAATATTATGTAGACGTTTACAAGAGTGTAACAGAGCAGCACTAGATCTTTAGTGGAGGCTAAATACATGTATTAAAACAGTATTTATATATGTATTTATATAGTACTGTTTTATAAACATCTATATTTATAATATAAAATATAATATAATATAATGTATAAGATATTTCTTAAACGTTCAAAGAACTTTATAATAAAAATTCAGCTACCTAATGACTTAAGATTTAACTAGGCACATTAGTGATTTCCTCTAAGGTACGTCAGGCTGTGCATAAAGAACAGCTCACCCTCAGTCATGCACTGTTTAGTTTCCAGAATCAGATCATGCTGTTCAGGTAGCTCCTGTCAACTTTATCCACTAGAAAAGGAGCTATGTCTTTGAAGTCAGCTAATTAGTTTTGCACTACTTGAGCCTGTTCAACAAGACTCAGGTTATCATGACTAATACAAAAGAGTATATTAAAATCCTAATAATAAAATCATTATCTTCAACATATTTCTCCTCAGAACATGCCTGTAGCCTTGTTCAAATAAGATTCCAGCTTCTCTCCTGAACATGCCCTTTACATTATCAAAGGATTTCATCTGAGCAGAGCCTTTTCTTGCTGAAAAGCTTTTAATCCGTGTCTTAAAAAGATCCTATCTCCTGTGGTTTCATCTTATTTCTTTCCAGCTGAGACCCTTTCTGTTTCCTAGATCTGTTCTTTGTGTTGAGGGAAGCTGCTTGTATTGATTCAATGATGATATGCAAGATACGGGTGACTGACTTGTGACCTGTGTGGGTGACTTGGTCAAGGAAAACTGATCTCAGCACGCTAACAAGGGGTGGGGGAGCTTTGAAGATTGGTTAGGTGTCTTTTTAAATGAATTGGCTCTATTACAATGAAAAGTGATTTGATTCCAACTGTTAGCAGAATTACACATACGAAGGCTCAAAACTTATCAAGTCACTAAGACTTATCATCAAGATAGTATTGAAAGCTCAGCCCTTATTTGTGTTTGATACACTCTAGTGTCCATAGCAATGCCACAAGGGAGCTTAGGCCTTAGGTAAACTTTCAGACTGTTCTAGTCACATGGCAGTGGGTGTGGCAAAAGAATAATATAGGTCCCTAAAATTCCCTTCCCTTTTCCAACCATATAAAAAAGTTATTGTGGCTATACTACTACTACTACTAATAATAATAATAATAATAATAATAATAATAATAATAATAATAATAATAATAATAAAAAATTTCTATAGAGCTGCTAGGCGTACACATCGCTCTAGAATTACAGATTTCTAGAGACAGGTCTCTGCCCACAGGACTTACAATCTAAGCTGGAGAAGGACAAGGGGAACACACAGCAATCAGAGAGCTCCCTGCTCTTTATACACATTTCAAACCCTAAACAAATTGGCTGCTTCAATCCTTCAGCTGCTCCAAGATGTACACAATACCCTCCAAAACAATGGCAATATTGGCATATATTGTGTGTTATACATTGGTTTGTGACTAATGGAAATGGTTTGACTTGGTTTGGATGAAAGGCTGTAGAGGATACCAGATGCAAAAGTTTAAAATAAATTTCTGCCTGTTTGAAAAACAAAAAGGATAAGCTACACTGCAATTTCTGAAATCTATGTTTTTACCCTATCAGCTCTCTCCCAAGTTACATTTTTCCCTAACTAGTCCCTCTCAAGTTATTGCCTTTTTATATATGTTCTGCATTTACTCAGTCTATGATTCTGACTTGTAACTTACATGCCCAAGGAGGGGTTCTGTATGGCCTGAAAGCTTGCAGAAACTCAGTAGTTGAACTACTTTGCCTCCACCGTAATGAGTGCAGTTTGTAAATCTTTCAAAAACAGCTGATTCACCTAATGAGACTGGTCCACTAGGAATTCTGACTGAAACTGCTTCAGAGTCCAAAGAACGGCAGAATGACAGCTGAATTAACAATTTAAGTAGTACCATACTGACCAACAGTCAACCTAGCCCAGTAGTGCCAACTAGTGGCCACCTTTGATTGTGTCAGAGAAGTAGGCAACAAATCATAATAATGGAATGATCCAGTCCCTGCTACTCACTTCCAGTCCTCAACAGTCAGAGGTTTCATCTCCCAACCAACTTGACTACTAGTCATTTAGGATATTCTCTAAGCTATTGTAAACTACGTTAGACTACTGTGTGTTTTTTCCTCTTCACTTCTTCATCCCAAAAGCTAAAGAAGGTGATTCTCTTTTTAATGCAAACAAATTCTAAAATGCCATCTGTATAGAGAAAGAATATAGTTTCTGGGAAGCCACACATGCATTGAGTTTGGAGATAGCAGGTATATCCTTTCCTTTTAGTCAGTAATGTTTTATTTTCAGGCGTGGTTTTTATGACAGTCTGGCATTCTAAACTTTAAAAAAAAAAAAAAAAAAAACACACACAGTCATCTGATATATGCTAAGCAAACAAACAGTTACTGACTTAACCCTTGGGGATTATGAGCCATCAGTACTATTTATTATATTATTATTTTTTACTTGATATGTACTTATGTAACCAGAGCTCAGGTTTCAAAGAGTCTTGTCTTGACGTTAGTAGGAGCTAAGGCTATTCAGATTCACATGGGCATCTCTTGTGGTTTTCTCACCATTGTTCCTTACTTGGATGCCAACTTGTAAAAGGAAACATTCCCCACTGCAGTCAGTTTTAAAGTATTTGTAAACTAGACTTTGTGACTTCACAATGGACGTATGTATGATGTCACAAACGTTGTATGACTGTGTCAAAAATGGATGACCCAGATAGGGGAAAGCTCATTTACAAAAGGTAAAGCTTCAGTGCACACAGTTTAACGAACAGAGCACTCCCTGGGATTCTGGGACTGTCCTCAGCTGGTTCTCCTCCTACCTTTCTGACCACTCCTTCAATGTATCTCTTCCTAACTCCTCCCCCTCCTCCTCCCTGTCCCTCTCGGTCAGGGTTCCCCAAGGCTCTGTCCTTAGCCCTCTCCTCTTCTCTATCTACACCCATGCCCTAGGCAAACTCATTGCCTCCCACCGTTTCCAATACCACCTATACGCTGATGTCACTCAACTCTATCTCATCACTCCTTCCCTCTCCCCCTCTGTTCAAGCTCGGCTCACCAATTGTCTCTCTGATATCTCCACCTGGATGTCTCAACGCCAACTCGAACAGAACATGGCGAAAACTGAACTCCTTATCTTCCCTCCCAAACCTTCCTCTCCCTCTTTCCTGTCAATTGCCATTGATGGGATCTCCATCCTTGCTGTCCCCCAAGCCCGTAGCTTGGGCTTCATCTTCGACTCGCACCTTACCTTCAAACCCTACACTGACTCCATGGCCAAATCCTGCCGCTTCTCCCTCCACAACATTGCTAAGATCCACCCTTTTTTGTCTGTCTCCTCTGCCAAAACTCTCATCCATGCCCTAGTCATCTCACGCCTCTGTAACCTCCTCCTCGCTGGCCTTCCCTGCTCTCACCTTTCTTCCCTCATCTCTGTTCAAAACTCTGCTGCCAGGATCATCCACCTAGCCCGTCGCTTTAACCATGTGCAGCCTCTCCTCTCCTCTCTCCGCTGGCTCCCCCTTCCTGAGCGTATTCTGCACAAGCTCCTCGTCTTCACCTACAAAGCCCTTCACAACCTCGCTCCCCCCTACCTCTCTGCCCTGATCTCCCGCCGAACCCGTTCGAGCACTACGCTCCTCTTCCACCCCCTCCCTCACCTTCCCACACCTCCCCTGCTTTCCTAACCGCCTTCATCCCTTCTCCCTCGCTGCCCTGCACGCCTGGAACTCCCTCCCTGCCCACATTCGCCTTGCCCCCTCCCTTCATACCTTCAAGTCCCTCCTCAAAACCCACCTCTTCCGCTCTGCCCTTCCTAACTCCTGCTAATCATCCCCACCCAGGATTATCCCCCACCTGTTATCTGCAAACTCCCAATGTACTGTAACCAAGCCAAGAACATGTACCTCAGTTCTCGCATCCTCATGATTGTTGCATCCCTTGTCTCTCCCTCTGTTCCCCCTTCCCTGTCTCCCCTTCCCCATCTTTAGATTGTAAGCTCTCGGGCAGGGACCGTGTCTATCTTATTCTCTGTAAAGTGCAAGGTACATCGCTGGTGCTATATAAATGCTAATAAAATAAAATAATAATAATAATAATAATAATAAAATATAGAAAAAGTTGAGAAGCTGATGGACCAGTGTTGTAGGCCAGATATGGAAATCACTGTTTAGTTTGTGCTTCATCCAGTCTGGCAAATCTCCCACTAACATAAATTGAAGATTTCCTGAATATGGACCAAGTACAAACACAGTATCCTTTTTAAAGTTTGCTTGAATACAAAGTTTGTATTCAACTTTGTTTTCAACTACGTTTATTCCAATTGCACTCATACACCCCTTTCATATATACAATATTTTTGACAAGCCTCTCCATTCATTTAGAGCCATTCCAATCAACTTTAGGGCCTGGGTGATCCAAACAGGTGTTATGCTTACTCAGCATATAATGGTCTTTTATGAAACCTGTTGTAGCTCAGCACAGTACACACACATGCTTTGGCTCTGAGTACTGTAGCCTTTGGTAAGGCATGTCTCCCTTTGGTTACACCCCTGCATAAAAACAAATCCTTCCAACATGCTTTTTGTGAGAAACAGAGTGTAAGGTGTATATGCTGAAAGATTCACTTACCATCTCTCTATTAAACCAAAGATGGAGACAAAGTGGTTCGGATTATATCTTTTATTGGACCAACTACTTGTTGGTGGAAATGTGCAAGCTTTGAGACCTTGCTTCCTCAGGCAAGTAGGAATCAGAGCACTTGCCTGAGGAAGGACCCTATAAGGTTCAAAAGCTTGCACATTTCCACCAACAAGTAATTGGTCCAATAAAAGATATAATTTGAACTATTTTGTCTCTGCCTCTGTCACTTGGGACCAACACGGCAACCACACTCTCTCCGGATATTAAACTAAAGAAATGCATAACTGTTTTACACAACTCAGTATGTGCAAGTATTACTATTACTTACTATTATTCTCTATTCCTAAGATTTATTCATTTATTTATTTTAACTCGGAGGCAAAGATTTGTTCCTGGCTAAATTTAGCCTTTAAGCCAAGGGTTCAAGTTTAATGGCATTTTTAAATTTTAAGTTAGCACATTTTGCAAAACTTTCTACAGTATTGGATTATTTTGCATCTGAATCTAAGTAGAACAGGCCTGTGGTCTGATTTCAACAGAAGAGATGGCCAAAGGAGGAGAGGTATGGAGCAACCTCCTCCCAGCCAAGCCACTAGATCAAACAAGGAATCAGTATCAATTTGTGACATGATTGATGTCTTGATACATGCTGACTTCCCTTTCAGCTTCAGGAACAAACCTGTCACCAACTGGCTATGCACCAAAGTGCATTTTGTGAAGTTTAGAGGCAGCCTTGTTCCCATTTCTGTAGATGCCTCGGTTAGGCTCCAGAGGTGACCCTGGAAACTACAGACTGGTAAACCAGACATCAGTACCTGGCAAACATGTGGAGACCATTGTTAAAAAACAGAATAACTAGGCATATCGACAAGCATGAAGTCATGCCTCACTAATCTATTAGAATTTTATGAGAATGTCCAAAAACATGTGGATAAGGGTGATATAGTATATTTGGATTTTCAAAAAGCATTTGACAAAGTTCCTCACTAGAGACTCAAGCAAACTAAGTAGTCATGGGATAAGAGGAAAAGTCCTGTCATGGATTGGTAGCTGGTTAAAAGATAGGAAATGAAGGGTAAAAATAAATGGTAATTTTTCAAGTTGGAGAGAGGTAGATAGTGGGGTGTCCCAGGGCTCAGTACTGGTCCGGTAGTTTAATATATTTATTCATTATCTTGAAAAGGGGTTTGTAAAAGGACTGAGGCGGCTAAATTTGTAGATGACACCAAATTATTCAAGATAATTAAGACCCAGGCAGACTGTGAAGAATTACAGAGGGATCTAGAACAAATAGGTGAATTGTCATTAAAGTGGCAAATGAATTTTACTGTTGACATTTTTTAATTTTATTAGTTTTTAACCCACCTGTATTCTGCCTCCAGCAGCTTTAGGCAACTTACAATCCATAAAATCACTTCAAAATATATTAAATATAAACATACAAATACATCAATAGAAACAATAATATAAAACAATAATAAAACCATTCTGATATACAAAAAAAAACCTAATCCCCCCCCCCTTTAATCCCCAAACTCCTCCCCACCACCGAAAGCCTGGCAGAAGAGCCATGCCTTACACTGACACCAGAGGCGAAGATTTGAGCTGACATGGACACCCACCGGGAGCCAGTTCCACAACACAGGTGTGGCTGCCAAGAACACCCATCTGTCGGTCCCCACCAGTCTATAGTGGGGAACCTCCAGGAGGGTGCCACCCAACGACTGCAGTGGCTGCTCTGAGACATGGGAAGTGAGGCGGACCTTCATATAGGCCAGGTCCAAGCCTTTTAGGGCTTTGTAGGTTAAGACCAGCACCCTGAATCAGGCCCAAAAGACAACAAGCAGCCAGTGCATAGCCTGGAGCACTAGTTGAATATGCTGTCGGTGGCCCATCCCAGTAAGCAGACAGGCTGCGGCATTCTGCACCATCTGCAGCTTCAGAACAGTAACCATGGGTAGCCCAATGTAGAGGACATTACAGTAATCCAGCCTTGAGGTGACAAATGCATGAATTATGGTGGCAAGATCGGAGTCGGGCTTTTTAGCTCCCCCACCTACTTTGGTTCATTGTCTCTTAGTCCTGTTTTAATATTGATATTATTTATGAGAATTTTATTGATTTTATTGTATTTTATTGTTGGAAGCCGCCCCGAGCTGCATGGCAGGAGGGGCGGGGTATAAATTTGTGAAAATAAAATAAAATAAAATATGGATGGAAGCATCGCACCTTATGTAGTTGGAAAAAAGCATTCTTGGCTAGGCCTGAAATGACATGCAACAGCCTCTGGCAATTCGGTCAAAAACCTCCCATCCATTGCTGTTTTCCCGACATGGCATGGATATGGCATCCCTATACTTGTTCCGATGCTTGCTGTCATTTTCCACTATTGTTTGTCGCTATTTCTTGACAGCGGAAAAATTGTCAGAAACTGTCACAAGTCCCATAAAGTGTCGGGAAATGCCACAGCGTCAAAATGTGTTGCTCAAGTGTCAGAAAAAAATGTAAGAAGTGCTGGAAAAATGGTCAGAAGTGTCAGAAAAACTACTGGAAGAACTGTTGGAAATTGTCACTATTATCTAAAGTACTGCAGAATACCTGGAACTATCGCAAAGTGTCAGATAGTGCTGTAAATTGATGGCAACTGTCGTCAAAGCAGCAGCAAGACTGATGAAATGTCAACAGTAAACAGCAAAACAGCAAACAACGGTACCGCTTCAGGCCTACTCCAGGTGTTGGCCACAGCCAACACCTGGACATCCATGTGCAGCTGTGGATCCAGGAGCACCCCAAGACTCTTAACGCAAGATGACAACTCTGGGCGGACCCCATCAATGACAGGAGAACCCCCCTCACCCAGATTACTGATCCCGCCAAAGAGCATCACCTCCATCTTATCAGGATTCATCTTCAATCAGTTAGTCCTCATCCAGTCCCCCACAGCTGCCAGACACCAGGAAAACAACAAGACTGCCAGGCCTGGGTCAGATGTAAAGGAGAGGTACAGCTGAATATCATCAGTGTATTGATGGCAATGTACCTCCACTGACGCACAACTTCCCCCAGCAGCTGCATATTCACATTGAACAAGAGGTAGAACATTATGGAACCCTGCGGGACCCCACACAGGAGACCCCTGGGGGAAGAAGTGTAATCCCCCAGAACTACCCGCTGAGATCAATGGGCCAATAAGGAGTAGAACCACTGCAAATCTGTTCCGCCCACCCTGACAAGGTCCCACAGGCGCATCACCAACACCTCATGGTTCACGGTATCAAAAGCCGCTGAGAGATCAAGCAGAACTAGCAGGGTTGAACTCCCCCTGTCCAGTTCTACTCCAGGTCATCAAGCAAGGCCACAAGGCCGTAAGTGCAAGGCCATAAGTTCAAGTTTTAAATAAAAAATTTTTTAAAAAAGTTTATGAACACAGGGAAAAATAATCCTCACTATATATACACTATGCTAGGTTCTAATCTGGGTGTAACCACTCAGGAGAAGGATATTGGAGTCACTGTGGACTTCAAGCACAGTGCAATAATACTTGGCATTATTGCAAAAGGAATAGGGAATAAAAGGGAAAGTATCATAATGCCACAGTAGTACAATTCTTTGGTACGACCCCACTTCGAATATTGTGCGCCAAAAGCTCCCAAAGAAAGATATAATAGAACTGGGAAAGGTTCAAAGAAGGACAATGAGGACGATGGTGAGTCGAATTCCATATGAGATGCTGAACAGGCTAGGGCTGTTTATTTATTTATATATTTATTTCACTTATAGCTTGGAGAAGAAGAGATTAAAGCAATTAAGGGGGGATATGACAGAAGTATATAAAATCATGAGTGGCATGAAGAAAGTAAATAGGGAACGGTTGTTTGCCCTTTCCCACAATAAGAGAACAAGGGGACACTCTCTGAAGTTAAATGGCAGCAGATTTAAAATGAACAAAAGGAAGTACTTTTCCATGCAGTGGACAGTACAGTTGTGGAACTAACTCATTGTCAAAGGAGGCTGTGAAAGCCAGCAGCATAACGAGCTTCAAATGGAAATTAAATAAATTCTTAGAGGATGGAGCCATAAACGCCTACTAGTTGGAGCTTAAACCCCTGGCTACCGATAGTTGGGAGCGTGACTTGGGGGGAGGGGGGAGGATACAGGGCCACATGCCTTAGATTTTCAGTAGACCTATAGAACCCCTGCCCAGCCCCAATTCCTGTGCCCTCCACCACTATCACCTATGTTGGGAGCCATCAGCAGGAGATGGGTGTCATCTCCATGATCTATACATGTACTTCTCTTGAGCTACTGGAGTTGGCCACTGTCAGAAACAGGATGCTGAGTTAGATGGACCACTGGTCCAGCACAGTATGGCACTTCTTATGTTCTTATGGAATTCTCAAACCACTTACTCCATAATCTTCCCATTGGCTTCAATGGGACCACCCCAATTTTTCAATTTTTTTCAATCAATTTCGTTTTATTGTTTAACAATAAGTCATAACAACATAACATACCACATACCATAAAAACATTGCATTATTACACAAGCCTATCGGAAACAACAAATCTACTTAAAATAACACAATACCAAACAACCATTCCCATTTGATAAAATTCCAAAATCTTGTTAGTCCACGACTAATTCATTTATTCACAGTTACTGTTAATAAGACTAACAATTCTCATCATCATAATAAACACATGGTAACAGTGAGAGCCACTTAACACAGGTATTTCCTCACTCCTACACCCTAGAACCAAAATTATATACCGGGATCATCCTAAAACCTAACCCTTTCAGCTCCCTTTTTGGTCCTAACACTACCTCCTACCCAACTTTGTCTTACATGGGCAGCCAGATTTGCAAAAATTGCAACTTCTTTTGTTAAATCAGATGCTACAGAATCTAAACATCATCTGTAGCATTTGTCCACTGAATTCTTCTCCACTAGTTCTAGTAGAAGGGTCAGCACCTTAGTCCTTAGAGGGTTTAACATGGGGCATTCAAAAAGCAAATGATTATTTGTATCTACCGCATTTAATACACAAAAGCAGCATACCCTGTCTTCCCATGGGACCCCCTGGTAACGGCCCTCTAAGATCGCTGACGGATAGATGCCACAGTGTAGTCTAGTAAACTCCCTTCGAGTACAAAAGTTTGGCCATACCACCAAATAAGAGGAATTCCCAAGGGGAGCTCCCGGAGGGGCATAGTCCCTGGCAACCTGTTGAATCTGAAGTTGGGCTGAATCCATCTGGCATTGCTGGTCCTCAAGACGTTGTTTAACTTGATACCATGCTGCCTTAGATCCCAAAACAACCAATCTCTGGGGGTCAAAACCCAATTTCCTAATTATCTCCTGTACTTGTCCCATCCAAGGATCCAAAAGCCCCTGATTCCTAGCCAACCTTAGCAGGGATTTATCCTCCAGGGGTAGAAAAATGATCCTCAACCAATATCTGATAATCGATTGGAGGGCCAGAAGGCGTATGGGCCGGCATCCTAGTTCAAGTCTCAGCAATATTTGGGGGGTATCTTTCGGGACCCCAAAATTGCCCACATAAAAGCATTCTGGACCGACTCCAAGTTGTCGGTAGATGTCAAACCCCATGCTGGAAAGGCGTAAAGGAGCTGTGGTAACACTTTGGCCTGAAACAGACGGATAGCGGGAAGCACCATCCTGCCTCCCTTTCCAAAATAAAATTTCAAGATAGTCCTCACCGTCTGCAAGGCCTGGCTGGACCACCCCAAAGTAAACTATAGCACAATTACAAACCCTTTTGTTTTAGGCAATTTAATTGCTTCTTACCAGAGGCATGGGGAGGCAGGGCAAAATCTCAGTATGAAGGAGAGCCCCCCTTGACTACGACTACTTGGCTACAAGCCTGAGTAAAATCCTTTAAAAATCACTTGTGCACTAAATTGAATCTGTTATTTTAAATAGAATGCGTTCAAAACCTATCGTATAATATAATAATAATAATAATAATAATAATAATAAAATAAATAATAATAATATAAACTTTTATTGTTTGGCCATTGGCCGTAGCAAATTCAATACAAAGTTATCAGTGAACAACATGCCACATAACAACATTTAAAATAAACTATTATAAGTTTTGAATATAAAAATTGGATAACCCTTCCCGGGGCTTGCAATAATGCAACTGTTACTGAAGTTCTATGATCAGACCAAAAACATAGAGAATCTTCTCAATAAAACTTAGACAGAGAACTTCTTGAAGATAAGGTATTTTTAAAGAGTTTAATGGGGAGATAAATTTTACTTTTGGCAAAATTTAACATCAGTTAACCCCTCGCAAATTTAGTCTGTTAGGTCTTTAACACAATTTCAAGAACCGATGGTATCATACCCATGTTTATATCAGATTATTATTATTAACTGTTTGTTGGGAGATATTGCACTTTTTATCTCCTTTTCTGGACACTAGATATACTTGTAGGGGTGGGAAGTTCGGATCTCCCGGTATCCAATACTGCCGGTATTTGGCAGTATCTGGGATACCGGAGAGATCCGATAATTCCCCATACCGGTGCCAGTTCCTGTACCGGATTTTTTTTATATTGAGGCCATTGAAATCAATGGCCGCAATGTAAAACAACACCAACCAAAAAACACTTTCCCTCCCCCNTGCGGGTGGAAGGGGGGACACCCCACCCACCCACCCTGCCCAGCCTGGATTTAAAAAACCCCAAAAACCGGACCTGGGCTACGGGCCACTGTTGGCAGCCCGGCAGCAGCCCGGGCTATGGAGGCAGCTGAGCTCTCCTCTGGGAGCCCACACATGGCTGGCTGGCACTCTCTGGCAGCCGGCAGGCAAGACCGGTAACCTAACACCACCCCCACCCCCGGATCGCCTTTTACCTGTGCTTCCTCCGGGTGGTGGCGGCGGCAGCAGCAGCAGCAGCGCAGCGCAGGCCCAGCAGCAGTCCTGGCTTCAGCACTTCACTAGGCCTTCCGGGGAATTTCCGGGTTTCCCCGGAAGGCCTGGTGAAGCGCTGAAGCCAGCATTGCCACCAGACCTGCGCCATGCTGCTGCTGCCATCGCCACCACCCGGATGGAGCACACACAGGTAAAAGGCGATCGGGTTGTGTGTGTTAGGTTACCGGTCTTGCCTGCCGGCTGCCAGAGTGCCAGCCAGCCACGTGTGGGCTCCTGGAGGAGAGCTCAGCTGCCTCCATAGCCCTGGCTGCCGCCGGGCAGCCAACAGTGGCCCGGAGCCTGGGTCCGGTTTAAAAAAAAAAAAAATCCAGGCTGGGCAGGGTGGGTGGGGGGTGTCCCCCCTTCCACCCGCACAGCCTGGAAGGGGGGGAGGTTTGGAGGGGGGGTTAATTGATTTCGATGGAGACACTTCCCCATTGAAATCAATGAAAAAATACCAGTAAATCGGTTTTACCGATAAAACTGATTTTTTTGAAACCGGTAATCAGTAAAACCGATACCCGTTTTTTTCACTTTGGTCCCACCCCTAAACTTAGTATGTTCATTTGCCCCCACACTGGAAATAAGGCACAGACACAGTAAGTTTGAGTAAACTGGCTGCAACTTTTTATTAAAACAACCAGCATAACCGGAAACCTGTTGATAAAGGGGAACCAATTAAAAACCAATCAAGACCAATTAATGAGAACTGTGGAAAGATCTGATTGCCAAGTTGAGTTTCCCAATTAATATAATTACCCCATTAGCCAATTACTGCAAATCTTCCCAATTATCCCCTGGCAGAATCAAATAGGAAAATTCCCAAATTAAGAAACCAATTAGTGCTTCCCATTACTTTTCACCATGAAAAAAATTACACTCGAGTTATCATGGGGTGGATTTCAACCCCAAGCTGATTTTGGCCTGGGGATTGAAAGTGTGCAATAAAATGTAACTTTTTTTTACAGTAGCCACACAATCTATGCCCAGCACACACACACAGACATTAAAGAGTCTGTTTTATGAGAAATACCAGCTCCACACATGAATAAATAACAACCAACACTACTCGTTTTTCTTTGCAAAAACATTTTTTATTCAAAGTACAGAAAATGGTTTTTATTAACTTTATCTATATAAAGTAAAGAAATCCTGAAAAACATTGTTGAACCCTGAAAAACATTGTTAAACCCTGAAACACACACACATACACACAGCATAATGTAATCCAACAGATTGCCCTACAGACAGTCTTCACAACTCATCAAGTGGATGAGGTGAATTTTGCACAAAAATTTGCCACACTCATCACATTTCTTGTTATATTTTCTGTCTAATTTTCTTGGGCATTTGAAGCACCGTCCACTAGTGGCCCCTGACTGTGGTTTTGGAGCCTGGCGAGTTTTATAGCCTAGAACGTACAATGCTTGTTTGGTTGCCATAGACAGATGACAGGGATTTTGCACTCTTCGGCTAATATGTTCCTTGATAAGCTGTTCTCCCAGCTGGCAAAGGAACAAGCGCTGTCTAACTTTAGGCTGTGCCATGTTCCAGTTCTCATTGTTCATTATCCACAGTACAAAACTCGCAATTGCGGCCACATCCAACATGTTATAAAACAAAGCCATTGGCCACCTATTGGTTTTTCTTTTACAACTATAGAGGGTGGCTAAATGGTTCAAGTTGTCCACTCCACTTTTGGTACTGCTGTAGTGGAGGATGGCTTGAGGCTTCCTCTGCTCTCCTTCCACCACCATGTCATGGTGCATTGTGGAGAGAAGTATTACTGCTTTCCCCTTCTTGGGCACATACGACACTAATGTGTGTTTCCCATCAAAACCAAAGATGGAGGACAGAGGTTCTCTACGAGGATGTGGCTGCATCTCTGCAGGTATATCCGGCTTGTTACGATGAATTGTCCCCACATAAGTCAAGTCATGTTCCAAAAGTGTGGCTGACAGTTCAGTGCTAGTAAAAAGGTTGTCCCCAACCACATTCCTTCCTGTGCCATAGTAGGGCCTAACAAGCCTTTCCACAACACGGGTGCCTACCTGCCCTTCCCGTGGTGCCCCTGGTTGTTTGCCCAGATAAATGTCCCCTGTGAGCGGATATGATGTTTGGGCATCACAGCACCACCATATTTTGAGGCCGTATTTGCTTGGTTTGCTCGGTATATACTGGCGGAAGGGACAGCGTCCTCTGAACCCCACCAACTGTTCATCCACTGTGAGGTCGATGCCTGGTATATAGCACTTCTGCAGTTGCTGCTCAAAGGAAGTCCACACATCTCTAAAGGCAGCCAGCTTATCGTTTACCTTTCTCTCCTCTCTCGTGGCTCTGTTATCAAATCTAAGGTATCGTGTTATCGCACAAAACCTACCTAGACTCATGGTCGCTCTGAAAAAGGGACGCCCCCAGTGTGTGTTCCACATTTCCTGGAGTGCTTCATGGTTTGAGTGAAACACCCCACCCAGAATGAGCAGCCCAAGGTAAGCTTTTAGCTCCATGATGTCAAGGGGCACCCACTCTTTATTTTGACCTGGGTGGAGCTCATTCCATCGCTGGAACAACCGCTCGGCCTCTCTATTGGTTTCCCCAACTATCATTGGTAGTATTGCTTCATTGAGGAAAATTAGGAAAGTATCTATAATACTTCCCTTGACCGTGTCCCGCACTGGCCCTGACAGCTCCCTAACTATGTTTGAAATGGAGCGGCGGTGGACAGGTTGTGGCAGGGTGGCCCAAATCCTGCCATTCCTGCCCTTCATGCGAGCAGCAGGCTCAGTGTCCCCCCTGGCAGCTGGCTGTTGTTCAACAGGCTCTGCAGTGTCAGTACCGTCGGTTGACTGTGGTGCCTCTGGCTCAACAATGTCATGTGCCCGAGTAGTTGATGCTCTGCCACGGTCATGGCAGGAGGGGAAACCTCCTGGAAGTACCTCTGCGACTGCTGCCTCAGGCTGCTCCTCCGCGGCGGGCTGTTCCTCCATGGCAGGCTGTTCTTCCTCGGAGGTTATGCTCTCTACTGACATGTTATCTTCCTCCTCAGAGCCGCTCTTATCACCAGGTATATATTCAGTGTCACTGCCAACTGGCGACTCTGTGCCAGTGGATTCCTCGCTGTCCGAGTGCTGCATCAGCAGCCTCAAAGTCTCCAAAGCGCTCATATGCTTGCGCTTTCTTGCAATTCCAGACTGTGAAAATATAACCAAAACAGCCTTGATTACTGGGGGTAGTGCACTCAGCAAGGTGAAAGCCAAACCCTCACCTGCTGGAACAAACCACCCATCCTCAACCCCCTCCACCTCCCGCCTCAGTGCTATCCCCCCGTGCAACCTCTTCCAGCCAGCCCCTCAGTGCCTCCACGCACCCGTGCCTCAGTGCCCCCAAGAGTCAACCCCCCACTGCCTCAGTTCTATCCCCCCTGCAAGCTCTTCCAGCCAGCCCC
>QEPC01008874.1:1052923-1077247 GCA_003113815.1 Sphenodon punctatus
GGGGGGAGGAATTAATTGTATTTCATTGATTTCAATGGGGACACAGTGCCCCATTGAAATCAATGAAATAAAACCGGTACCGGATACCGGATTTAATCCGAGAATCCGGTTCTTTGAGAACCGGTAACCGGTAAATCTGGTATCCGGTAATGGCCCCGGGGTCCCACCCCTAGCAAATACTGCACCTCAACACGTGCTTTATTGAGTGTCTATAGTGAAAATGGAAAGCGAAAGTAAAAATTCAAAGCCAAAGCAATCAGTCTTCCCGTGCTTGAAGTCAGGCCGGTTTCTTGCATTCACAGCTCACAGCACAGTTCACAACTCACTGACAGGCAACAGCATACATTTCTATTGGGGTCTCGCTCACTGGGGGGCTGAAAATCCCTACTTGTTCACATATATCCCCCATTCAAACATGCCCCTCATATAGTCCTTCACAAGCATCTTCTGCATTTCCATACAGTTGGGGCTGAAAACATCACCACTTGTCAGGGTTCCCTACACTTGCAGGAGTACCCAAACCTTGTACAGGGCAAGAAGCTCTACTTCAGTGGGTTCACCCTCCCTGTACCCCAAGCCACTTCTTTCCCCCAAGTGATTCAGCTCCACCATCCTATCGAGACACTCCTGGTGACCCCATGGGTTATCCTCTCACTGTCATCAGTACAGTGATGAAGAAAAATGGCAGGAAAGGTCCACCCTTGGTTAGTGACAGCCCTACTTCTGGCAGCGCACAAACGTCCAAAAGAGTTGTGGTTTCATTCATATCCCGCTCTCATCTCCTCTGGGGCTCCCACTCTTCCACGCTGCTGAACGTGGCATACATGAAATCCCACTGTGTGCATTTGCCACCCTAGGAGCCCACAGGCAGCCTTGCAGGATGGGTCTGATAGTTCTCTGCACATCCAAATATCAGCAAAGCAAGGGTATCCATCACCCCCCAAATTCTCTGGGCTCTGTACCCTGGGTGGCTGCAACATCCACAGACAAAAGCAGAAGCCATTTGGCTTTCCCTGGCAAACAACCAGCAGGAATAGCTTTCTGTGGTGTTATGAACCCTCATGCTCATTGCAAGCAAAAGTTGTTACTTTCAAAGGATAGGAAAATAGGAGTTGCTTTTAACCAATGGGCAGCTCTGCTCCCACATACATTCCTTGTTCTGTGACCTGCACTACCTTGCAGATTCTTTACTTAACAGAAGAAATGGGCAGGGGGGGTCTGCAAGGTTTGAAGGGAATCTTCAATTAGGTTCCTCCATGAGCCTAATTAAAAATGTCTATGGTTCCATGCACTACTACTACTTGTCATTTCTATAGTGCTACTAGGCATTCACAGCACTTTACAGTCACAGAGTTAGGTCCGGGTTCAGTGGGCTTACAATCTAAGATGGAAAAGGGGAACACAGACACACACATTCCCATTTAACAGATGGGTGACTGAGGCTGCGAGTTTGTGATTTGCCCAAGGCCACCTCCGGAGTTCATGGCTAGGACAGGACTCAAACGCTGTCTTCCAAGGTCCAAGTACAGTATCTTATCCACTACACCACACTAGGTCTCTAGGCTAAGAGGCTGTGACTTGCCCAGGGTCACCCAGTAAGTTTGTGGCTATGGCAGGATTTGAACCCTGGCTTCCCAGGTCCAAATCTAACATGGAACCTTGTGGTTCCATGTGGTAGCAGCTGTAACATTTTTACTATGGCTCTTTTCACACAGACACTCTAACACTGATAAAACAGGTGTTATATTTTATTATACATGTTGCAGGGCATCCATAGAGCACACCTGCAGCCCTGTAACATGTATAATAAAATGTAACACCCGTTTTATCAGTGTTAGAGCGTCTGTGTGAAAAGGGCCATTAATCAATGTGCCTTTTACATAGATTCACAGTGCCAGTGCAGCGCGCACACACACTCAGCTTTGCAAAAACGTTTTAACCTATAGCAGCCAATAGCTAAGTGCACAGCCAGTCATGTGATGACAGATGAACAAATGTGGTCAGTATTTGCTCGCTTGTGGCATACAGCCAATCCCAGCCAGGAAGCCACCCAGCTAGCCAACTTTTCCAAACATTTGGTGCATGGTCTGCATAGTTCACCGACACCGACTTACAGTCAGGGATGCCAAGAGGGCTCATTATTGTGCTCCAGGCCTTCATGACAACAGCTGAGCAGGATCTGCAAGTGACCCAGCAGAACCATGCCACCTGCTGTTGTTGGCTCGATGGGATTTCTAGTCACAGATGAGCACTTGCTCGATCTGTGGCCAGGTAGGGGTGTACCACAACACGCAGGAAGCTCGTTTCAGCACTATGTACTTGTCTTCCTCCAGTGACAATGGACTAAAACGGGGAGGATCAAAGTCCTCGCAGGAGAGCTTATGCATGCTCAGGAGACAGTGGACATGCCTTCAGTCGCCCAGCACCCTTCACATGGCTGTACCTGCTGAGAGGTTTCTGTGGGTGAAGGAGAAAAGTGCAGACTGGTGGAAGAACGTGCTGTCCTCATGGGTAGATGTGTCTCTCTCACTTCAGGATGCCTCCTCGCCTCATCCTGCAGATAGCCGAGATCCTCAGGCCTCAGCTGGAAAAACAGTGCATGGTGATGCAGTAACCCATCCCCTTGGAAAAATGAGCTGACATCATCATCTGGAAGCTCGACACTCCAGGCTCCTGCCGCTCTGATGGCCAGCAATTCAGCATTGGAACCTCCATGGTGGCCATCATCCTCATCGAGGCTTGCATCGTGATTTTGGAAGTACTGCTGGACCAGATGGTGCAGTTGGCTGATGCAGAGGAGGTAATGGAGGGCTTTCAGTGAGGGGGTTCCGGAACTGTATCAAAGCAAACGATGGGAGCCATATTATCATCATCTGCCCAACTCATAGCAAAGACGACTACCTGAACTGCAAGGGGTTTCTTCTCCGTGGTTCTCTAGGCCATTCCGGACCAACGTGCCCAGTTTATGGATGTGCTGGCTGGGTGGTCTGGGAAGAACTGCATCTTCTGCTAGTCCCCCTTCTTAGGCACATATACACCTGGGACTTTGGACCCACTACTGAAACCTGCATTTAGGAAGTGCTCATGCAGCCTGTTGTTCTGGGGGACCCTACCTACCAGCTGAAGCCCTCAATCTTTATGGTGATGTAAAGCTTGTGGAAGTTTCTCCTTAGAATGTAACAGCTCAGGAAAAGCGAGCATTGGGCATGTGCTGCAAACCAGGACCATCTGGGACAATGCATGTTTGAAATCTGGCACAGACTGGACTTTCAAGACTGATGTAGCGCAAGAGTGTAGAAAGAGGGCAGGAAGCGGTCAAGCCTCAGAACTCTCTATGCTTTTCATCCATGACTCTATGGTGCTGGTGGATTTGTATGCGGGCGAGGCTGCATGCAATTAATTGACAGGACATGGAAATGTGGGCACACATTAGCCTGGATTTGCCCCGCACGGTGGGCTCCGCATGTTCCGAGACCCTGTCATGAGTGGAGACTGTATATCCGGTGAGTGGAGGCCATGTGACCAGTGGGGACGAACATCTGTCAAACACTTAATAAACGGGCAGGTGTACACCCACCTGAAGTGGGCTATCATCCGGTTTGAAAACACACTATGACACTAGGCTTATTTCAAGAGGAGTCTTTTCTTTATCTTCATTAAGATAAGGGAACTGGGACTCTTACCTGTGAGTCCCTGTTCTGCTCGGGCTAGGCCAGTCCAGCTTATGGGTGACACTGTGCTTGTCCAGCAGGAGGCAGGAATCAAAGAAACTGACTGCGCATACGTTGGGTCACCCTCTTGCACAACTCAGTTCTAGTACAGCCAACAATCTACAATGCACTCAAGACATGGTTAATGCACTCCAAGAATCTGCTGCACTGTTGGGAGACCCCGCTGTCGGGAGGGCTGCTGGACTGGCCTAGTCCAAGCAGAACAGGGACTCACAGGTAAGAGCCCCAGTTCCCTTTTCTGCTCAGGGCTTCGGCCAGTCCAACTTATGGGATGTACCCAAGCGGTACCACTGGAATAGGGAGGGAGACAGCGGCACTATGATAGCACTGACTGAAGGACCCGCGTGCCGAAGGAGGCATCCGCAGACTGGAACGTGTTCAGTTTGTAGTGCCTGGTGAAGGCCCTGCACACCTCCTCGTAGGGAGCTCTGGCCACAAAGGCGGCCGAAGTAGCAGCTCCCCGGGTGGAGTGTGGCAGATCTTTTGTGGGGGCACCTTCCCCTTCGCCTTATAGGCTTCTGTGATGCAAGCCACCACCCACCTGGATATGACGGCTTTTGAAGCCTTGGATCCCTTCATCCCTGGCCATATGTTGACGAATAGGGCCGAGGACAAACGGAATGTGGCCGTGCGCTTTAAGTAAATGCACAGAGCCCGTCTGACATCCAGTGAATGCCAGTCCTTTTCCCTGGGGTGAGTGGGGTGCGGGCAGAAGGAGGGGAGGGTGATCTCCTGACTTCTGTGGAACAGGGAGTTGACCTTTGGGAGGAAAGCCTGGTCCAAACGAAGCACCACCGAATCCCGATTAAACTGGCAGAAACTGCCCTCTATGGAGAGAGCCCCCAACTCGGACCTCCGCCTAGCGGATGTGATTATGACCAGGAAGGCGACCTTAATGGACATAAAGAATAGCGAGGCCTTCCTGAGAGTTTCGAAAGGGTGGGACTGGAGCACCCTGAGGACGAGGTTGAGGCTCCAAGAGGGGAACCTGTGAACCACTGGAGGGGAGATTGCCCTGGCTCCCCTCATGAACCTCCAGATCAAGGGGTGCCCTGCTACCTTGATCCCCTTGGCCGGGAGAAACACGGAGTCCAGGGCGGAGACCTGCCTGGAGAGGGTATTGGGTTTAAGGCCGCAGTTTAGACCCTCTTGCAGGAACTCCAGAATTTGGGGAATCTGGGCCTGCTCAGGATCGAGTGACTTTTTCTGACACTATCCCCTGAAGGCTCTCCACGTGGATTGGTAAATCCGGCGTGTGGAGGGTCTTCTGGAAGCTAGGAGGGTGCTCATCAGAGCCTCCGAGAAGCCTTGTTCCCTTAGCGCTGCGCGTTCAATGTCCATGCAGCTAGTCTCAGGTGGGCCAAACCCTCGAAATGGAATGGGCCCTGTGTCAGGAGGTTCGGGGTTTGTGGGAGAAACAGGGGCGAAGATACCGCTAGCTCCACAATGTCCGAGAACCATGGCCTTCTTGGCCAGAACAGAGCCACTAGGATGAGGAAGGCTCCCTCTCCAATTAGCGGGAATGGAGGGAAGGCGTACAGGGGGGCCAGGGAGCGCTGAGAGCGTCCACCCCCTGTGATCCCTGCGCCCTTGCTCGGGAGAAGAACAGTGGGGTCTTTGCGTTCATGGGAGATGCAAATAGGTCCCACTGGGGATGCCCCAGCTTGGTGCATATCAGGCGGAATGCCTGAAGGCATAGGGACCACTCCCCCGGATCGAGGCGTTGTCTGCTGAGCCAGTCCACCTCGGTGTTGTCCTCTCCTCTGATGTACAGAGTCCTGAGGGACAATAGGTGTTGTTCCGCCCAGGATAGGAGTGTGCAGGCCTCTGCGTGCAGAGTCCGGCTCCTTGATCCACCCTGGTTGTTCACGTACGCTTTTGCTGTTGTATTGTCTGTGAACACTAAGACGTGGGAGTTGTGTGCATGCGGGAAACTGAGTAGGGCGAGCTTGATCGTCCTGAGCTCGAGCAGGTTGATGCTGCTGCTTGCCTCGGTGCTTGACCATTCCCCCTGAGCTATGATGGTCTGGAAGTGGGCTCCCCACCCTGTTAGGCTTGCATCCGTTGTGATCGTGATCCTTGCGGGTTATGAGAGGAGAGAGTGCTGCCGGAATGGCTTGTCTGTTAGCCACCAGCGCATACGTGTTGCCAGTGTGCGTGGCACCCGTATCCAGGGGTTGCTGCCTGAGATGAGGTGTGTCTGCCATGGTCTGAGGAGGCGTTGGAGCGGGCGCAGGTGGAAGCGAGCCCATCTGTTGGGTGGAGAACACGAGAAGGCCCAGGAGACTTGCCAAGACCTTTAGCCGAAGGGTTGTGTTGTTGATGAGGGAGAGTACTCCCCTTCTGATCTTTTCCTGTTGCTGGTGCGTGATGAAGATCCTGTCCTTTTCTGTGTCCAGGATCACTCCTAGGTGCTTTAGCCTCTGCGAGGGTGTTAGGTGACTCTTCTGCTCGTTGATCAGGAAACCGTGATCATGCAGATACTCGATTGTCCTCTGAACATCCCTCACTGACTTCTCCCTGGAGGCCGAGCGGATGAGCAGGTCATCCAGGTATGGGTGTACATAGATCCCCTGTAGGCAGAGGTTTGCCACCAACGGCACCAGGATTTTCGTGAAGGAACGTGGTGCTGAGGCCAGGCCGAACGGGAGAGCTGTGTACTGCCAGTCCCCCCCCCCCCGGTATGCGAATCTGAGCCACGTTCGGTGGCTGGGGACTATTGGTATGTGTAGGTAGGCCTCCCTGAGGTAGAGGGAGGCCATCCAGTTGCCTCCCCTGATCGCCTGGCAGATTGTCCTCAGGGTCTCCATGCGGAACCCTCGTTTCCTTACGCGTCAGTTGAGTCGTTTGAGGTCCAACACCGCTCTCCATTCTCCCGACTTCTTTGGCATGAGGAATAGGATGGAATAGAGTCCCTGGCCCTGTTGTTCCAGGGGTACTGGTACTATGGCTCTGATGTCATGTAACCAGTGGATCTGCTGGATCATGGTTTCTGTGGTCTGGACGAAGATGGAGAGGGGAGGAACTTGCTTGGAGGAGGGGCAGAAAGTTCTATTGAGTAACCCTGTGCTATGCACTCCCTTACCCACACGTCGGAGACTGAAGCTTCCCAGCCCGGAGAGAAATTCCGTAGCCTGCCTCCGATGCGGACGGGTTGGTCAGTCTTGTTTTCTCTGGTTGGTGCCCCCTTCTGTCCTGTTGCGAGGGGGTGGATGATACTTCCTCTTTCCTTGCCAACCAGACTTGTTCTTGGGTTGTTGTCTGTGAAAAAAACTCTTCTGATTTCCCCTTCTGAGCCCTGCCGAGTCCCCTGTGAGGCGCGTCTGGCGAAAGGAAGGCTTCTTGTTGCCCACCTGTTGGAGAGTCGTGCACTTCTCCTTGCTGTTGTGGTCCTCCAGTACCTTCTCAAGGTATGCGCCGAAGAGCTTTTGGCCGCTGTAGGGACTATCCACTAGTAAGTTCTTCGCTGCGTGGTCCCCGCCCCAGGACCTGAGCCAGAGACGTCTGCGGGCTGCGACGCTTGAGGCTGCTGCTCTGGCAGAGGTTTTCAGCGCATCCGTGGATGCATCAGCGATGTATGCTATTCCTAGCATTATTCGCGATGTGAGGGCTTTAACCTTTCTCTCTGAAATGCCCTCATCCTGCACCTCCTGGAACCAAGAGATGAGGGCCTGTGCCACATACGTGGTGGCCGTGCTCATTCTCATGGCCGCGGTGGTGGCGTCGACCCCCTTGCATAACGCCCCCTCGATAGCCTTGTCCATGGAATCTTTGGGGTATGGGTCTCCCTCGGTTGGGAAGAGGGTTTGTCGGGCCAGGGAGGCTGCCTCCGCGTCCACCTTTGGTTGGTGGAGGAGGGATCCCCTATGCCAAGAGAAGTCATACAGCTGCTGTTGCTGCTTGGGCAGCCTGTACGAGTGAGTGGGCTGCTTCCACTCGTTCAGGACTAGCCTCTCAAAGGCTTTGTCTAAGGGTAGGCCCTTGTCTGGCCTGTGGACCTTAGGTATGTGGGCCCTGACCGCCTAATCATCCTCTGACTCTGAGGGTTGGTCCTTTGTAGTCCTCTCCTTTAGTTGGAGGGTGCGGGCTACATGTTTCTTGAGCTCCTCCCAGTATTGGACTGGGAATTCCCTCCCGTGGTCGGGGGCTGTGGGCAGGCAGTGTGTCCTGGCTGTGTGCCTGGGACCCCTCCCCTTCCAAATCTCCCAGTTCTCCCTCCTCCTCTGAGAAAGAGTTGTCACTGTCCCCTTCCCGTGTGTCCTGCGGGCTGAGGGAGCGTGATTGGGGTCTGATGGGGCCGGCTTGGAATGAGGTGGCGTGCTCCTCCTCCAATTCTGACCCCGAGTCCATCAGCCTGGCGACCCTGGCTGTGGATGCCTCCCTGGCTCTGCTTTGTGGCCGCTTGCCGGGAGGGATCCCTGTAGCCTCCCTGGGCCTCTTGCCTCCCTCTAGGGGGAGGGGGTTCTCCAGCCTGTCGAGGCGAGCCATCATTTTCGCGTGTGTGAAAATCCAAGCCTCCGCTATAACAGTGTTCATGGCCTGGTCCTCCTGGGAAGGGGCTGCGGGGGATGGGACCGGGGCTGGTTTTACCAGGTCCCCTTCCCTTGTGAGGACGGGTGGGGGGGATCCCTAGCCTGGCCCTGTGATCCTTTCGCGCCCCCTGTCTCTTCGGGTGCCATCTTCTTCTTTTGCCCCCCCATCCTTGTACCTGTGACCCCGTGGGGTCGAAGAGGTAGAGAAGAGGCTTCCAGCTGTTCCCAGAGCGGAGGGTTGTCCGGCTAGTCCCAGCGGAGGCAGTGGGACGCAGCCGGGCTGCCATGTGGAGACTGGGTCTGCTGGCTAAGAAGGCGGCGGTTGCAGCTGGCAGCGGCAGCTCTGGTGTGGAGGTAGCGGCAGCTGTGCTCCGGGAATGGAGTGGATGGCCGGAACCGGAGGCTTGGCGGAGTCGAGGCGGTGGTGAGCAAGTTTGCTGAGCTCCTCTTGCCTCGTGGTCAATATGGCGGCTGCTCCAGCCGCGGTGGGGGGGGGGGCGATTCCTTCGGCGACCTGGAGTCCCTATGGATGCCGCCCTCCTGAGCCGCTGGATCCGCTGGAGCCCTGGTACCGCCGGAGCTCTGGATCCGCTGGAACCCTGGTGCCACTGGGGGCTCTGGAGCCGCTGCAGCCTTGGGCCTGGGATCTCTCGCAGGACCCATGGCTCGAGAGGAAGGAGGAGAGAGGGTCGAGCGCAGCCAGGGAGTCCTGAGCAAGCGCAGGGTCCTGCCACGCTATGGCTCCAGTGCGCCTCTCTCCGGGGCTGTTCTCCTTGCCCCCCTTGCCTCTTTCCTTTTTCTTCTTTGTTCTTCTTTTCTTCTCTCTTTTTAAAAAAAAAAATATCCAAGCCCTGCTCTATGGAGCAGGGTGAGACTGCTCCTGCTAGCACGGAGGCAGGAAGGAAATTGAGTTGCGCAAGAGGGTGACCCAACGCATGCACAGTCAGTTTCTTTGATTCCTGCCTCCTGCTGGACAAGCGCAGTGTCACCCATAAGCTGAACTGGCCGAAGCCCTGAGAAGAAATGGTACAGCAAACTTACACACCTATATGGAAAGACACTGCAACTGCTGTTAGGTATTGTGAATCTTTATTCCTTCAGTGTTAACACAAGCGATTCCTGAATGCCCGTGCTAATGAAATTGACAATTATATAGAGAAAGAGCACAACATATAAATAGAGATTTTTTTTAAAGCACTAATATTCTTTTATAAGTCATTTAGGAAATACTTAGAATATGGGTTTTAGTAAAGGATTAGATACAGTCTTCTGAAATCTTACAATCAATATTTATTTGTATTTGTATTTAGCAGAAAGTCACATGTATTAAAAACTGATAAAAAACAAAATCAAAGGGTAAAAAGAAATAGCAATTTACTAAACAAAGGGTGATGTCTACTCAGATGAAGAAGAGATCAGTATTAGGCCCTGTCATATTTATACGAATGATATAAAACTGCAGCTAATAAAATTCATAGCACTGTATTGGGAGGAGTTATGAATGTCCATAAGAACAGAGGGAGGCATGCAGAAAGGTAAGAAATGTGTAGACACAATAAAAACAAACAAGATTCAGTTCGTGTTTGATTGCTGTTATGAAACACTGCTGAGAATCAAGTTGTGTATGAACAGAATGAGTTAGCACCTGCTTCCCCATGAATATGTTGTTCACTGTATGAGAGAGGTTGCCCCCTTCTGGCCACACTCCAATACTGAGATGAATGTTGCTCTTTTTCTTTCAGTCCAGCTGAATTTTATTTTTTTGTAAACTTTCTGCATTTGAACTTTAAGTTATACTTTCACTAGCACACTGTCCTTTTAAGTCTAATATTTGGAACAAGTGTTCATCCACCTATTACCTGTTCAAAATTGTCAGACTCAGGACTCTCTTCTTTTAAAGAAACCATTGTAGTCATCCAAGTGCACTGTACGATGGAAAACACCAAGAAACAATGTTCTGTCTTGGGATTACTGGCTAGTGAGGCAATGCTTCAGATTCACCTTGCTACAGCAGAATCTGCTTTTATTTGGCTTTGCTTGCATCAGTAGCTGAGCCCGCTTTTTAAACCTAACTTTCTATTAAAAGGCGGCTTATGCAACCACCTTGTATATGCGTTCACACATTCCCTTCCCTAATAACTTTTGACTTCACAAGTCAATTTTACAGAAAACCCACATTTTTGTAATAGGTGCATCTGGAGGGGAGATGTTGTCCTTTTTGTAGCCAAAAAATACCAACGGCCTACATTAAGCATTGTTCCCATCTTAATAACGTTTGACATATCTGTCCCAAGAAGATGCAATGTTATCATACGTTCGGGGCACAATGTTATCATACGTTCAGGGCTCAACTCTGTTCTCACTGAAGTCAATGGCAAAAGACTCCAAATATGACATATTTTATACCACACTGAAGCTGTTCTGAGAGAGTGCAGAGAGAGAACTGCCAGACAATAACTGCACCACCTTGACTCTCACTAATCTGGCACTGATCAGGGCCAGTCTTAGGGGCAGGCAACGGGGGCAGTTGCCTAGGGCGGCAGGTTCGGAGGGGCTGCAAACCCCTCCCCTGCAAGCCGCCACCACCACCCACGCCACAGCTACGTGCACAGTTGAGCCAGGACTGGCTCAGTTGTGCAGGGGTCTGTGGCCTACAGAGAGCAAACATGGCAGAGGCCAGTGTGCACATGCCTGAAATGGGCACAGGGAAGCCGGCTACCATGCTACAGGCCACCCAGCCTGCTCAATCCCTGGCCTACCCAGCCCACTCACTATCCAACCTGCCCATTCCCCCAGCCCGCTCACTCCCAGGCCTGCCCCTGCCCACTCAGTTGCTCGCTCCCTGGTCTGCCCTCAACCCACCCACCCCAACCCACTTATTCACCCACTCGCCAGCCCCCAGCTATCCCAGCCCCCACCCCAGCCAGCCAGAGGGGGCAGGCTGGGTTTCTGGGCAGCAGCTGAGGGTGCTCCCCACTTTGGGGGGAGTAGGATTTTTTATTATTATTTTATGTTTTTTCCATTTATTTAATTTTATTTTAATTTTTCTTATTTTTCCCCCAAGGGGGGAGCCTGGCATGGCTTAGGGAGGGGCGTGGCTTGGGGGCATGACTTCGGGGGGGCAGCAGCCTCAGAAGTGCCTATGGCCGCAAAAATTCTAAGTCCGGCCCTGGCACTGATGGAAGCTAGAACTGCACAGGTGTATCTTTAACTTGCACCACTGGCAAAACTTAAAGATCCATCAAGGTGGGACCTTAAGCTCTGCTCTGCACACCACTCCACTTTCCAACCATGCCCCACTACACCCTCTTCCACTCCCTCCTCTTAGGCTGGAGACAAGGGATAGATCCAAATGAAACAGTAGGTAGCAGAGTAAACAACAACTGTCCACAGCTGGCAACTTCCTCTTTACAAAGAGAAATCTTTATTAGTTATCACCAACAGGGAAGGCCATTCTGCACAGACTGACATTGTGGACTGGAGAATCCAGCCCAGTGACATTAATGAAAGCAAGATAAAGGAAGATGAAAGGAAAAACATTATAGAAAGACGAGCGCTCATACACACATTAGCATTGCTCACAACCAGAAAAAATTCTACGCACTGAAAACGAAAATGTTAGGCTCATTAATATATTACCTACCCCACATTTTGTGGCATATCATAACAAATTTGCAGCCTTCTGTTTTTCTTTAGGGCTTACCTTTGAGTATTTTCTTTGCAGAAAAAGAACAGCAACTTAATGCTTGAGATGAAAGCTGAGAGTCTCCAATAAATCAAATAACTCCAGGAACTATGACTTGAAGAAAAAACGTACCAAACAACACAAGCCTTAAAAAAAACAACCAAACCCCAAGAAGAACTGGTAATACTGGGATTATGCTCAAAACGTATTAATCATGAAAAAGACCATTTTTAAACAAAAAACATGCATTGTCATACAGACTACTGTACAACACCTGAATATTAATGGGGAAAGCTTTTTCAGTTCTCCAGCTCTGTTATCAAATCAGCTAGTGCATAAGAATTTAGCCCCATTTAGTGAGCAGATGAAGAAAATTACTTTCTGCAATTTCATGCTTGGCTTGTGTTCTCTCCAATTATATTTAGCATATATTAGTTTGCTCTGACTCTTTTCACTGTTTTAGATGTGTGGGGGGGTTATTTAAAAATATGCTTACAACAGTTCTGATAATACCGCAAGAACCTGACAAACTTGGCTTTCTATAGCTAACTAGACAGCAGAGTTTTTAAATTTCACATTATTTCCCATGAAAATATATCAAAATAAACCCTCAATAATCTGGGCTCTAAACAATGCACCTGATCTTCCTTTCTGCAGGAGTCTGCCCACATGTAAAAGCTTAGAGACCTGAGGTCATATGAGATGTTTCTATGCCTCCTGGCTATGCTGAATAGAAAATATATGGAAGAGAGGAAGAAATGAATTAGTTTAAGCTGATGAAAAGGAAGGCATAGAATTTGCTTAAACTGGAAATTTCACCTTGTCAGCACCCAGTCTCAGACCCTCGCCCTTGTGGTTCCTGCTGGAGCAGTAGCTGGACCTGCAATCCCACAGCTTTTCCGTACCCCTGGCCCAACCACTTCCTCAGAAGGCATTTCTGTACTAGTCAGGTCACATCTCTTCATCTCTAGCACTTACCACACCTCTCAGCCTCCTGGATGTCGGTCAGCTAACCAACCATAAGGAGAATTGTCCCTGCCCCCATGTCCCCCCGCCCCACTAGCAGGGGTGGACGGTGGCAGGCCCTTTGCCGCACCCGCCTAGGAGGGGGGCAGGACGGCGGGGTAGTTCCCTGCCTTGGGGTTTGCATGACCCCAAGGCGGGAAAGAGAGCGACTGCACGGCACGGGGGCGGGAAGCTAGAACACCGCCGGGGTTTCTATGCAACCCCTGCAGGTGCCGATAGGGTGAGAATAGTCACGTGGGCCCCACCCGACTGAGCAGGGCCCACATTCAGTGTTCAGCAGCTCCAGCTCCAGCCCCAGTTGCAGGCTGGAGCCAACAGAAACAGCAGCGGTTTGAGCCGCTGCTGCACCTGCGTTAGGTCTAATTGGCCTCTGCTGCCTTCCTAAGTGCCTCCCCCAGGCAGATGGGGAAGGCCCCCACCGCCGCAAAAAAGCAGCGGCACAGGGCCTGGCAGGCAAGTGAGCCCCTGGCAGCGGGGATGTCTGAAAACACCCCCAGGGCACCCGGGACTAGCCTGGAGCGCCCCGACCCGACAGCCCCCGGGGCACTGGGTCCCCTCGAAGGGGGGGTGATGTCCCCCTCTATGAACCTCTGGCAGGCTGTGAGGCCCTGCTGAGAGAACTCGGGGGGGGCTCGGCGTAGGGTCCCCCCAAGCCCAGTGACTGATGGCTTGTCGCCCCTGCCCCATGTACACCCTCAGCCCCTGCAGGGCCAGGCGGAGGATCCCCCTGCCGGGGATCCCGGCCTTGCCCTGCCACCCCCGGCCACCGGGTCAGATAGGGCTTTGGGGTGGGGGGGCGCAGGGTGAGTGCCCCCGCTTAGGTGGAATGCGCTGCCCGCTGGCGGCCAGCATGCCCCCCACCCCCGGCTCCTGTCTACCAGGCGGTCGGGCCTGCATTGGGGCCGGGCCAGGCTCCCCCCTCGCAGGACTTCTATTAAACAGGGATAAGCCGGCGTGCATGGGGCCCCGCAAGCAAGAGAGGGAAGATCTGCGTTGGAGGATCGAGGGGATTGAGCACGCTATCCAAACACTGGTGCAGCAGGCTCCTTCACTTACCAATCAGCATAATCCAGGTGAGGCAGGGGCCCACTTGCAGGGGACGGACACTGTGGGCGTCTTGTCGCATAAGCACCCCAAGCTCTATCGCCGGGACGGGTTTCACCTGTCAGCTGAGGGTAACGATTACTACTTGGCAGCCCTAAAGGAAAAGCTGGTACTTGTATTAGAGAAGAGGTAGGAGGTTGGGGTCGGGCTCGTCCAGGTAGTTCTGGCGACCTCTTAGTGGCAGGGGTCCAGTACTGCAGGTTAGAGTAGATTAGAATGACCATAAGTATGAGTCATCTCCTTAAGAGATGGAGAGGTCCATCTGCCGGAAAAGCAGGGTGCGGCAAGCGGCGGGGTAGCCTCCCTGGGAGGGGTTGTCAGCGAGGGCGGTAGGGACAGGTGTGGTCCCCCGTTGGCAGGTGCCGTCATCCTTACTCAGTCCGGAAGGACTTTGGTCCCCCTCACCCGTGGCAGGAGCCACAGACGGGGAGACATCGTGTTCGTGAGTGGGGTGGTAATCGAAGGTACATCGAAACCACTCCTGAGTTGCTGTTTTTTTACAAAGTTCAAGTACTGGACCCGTATCGCAATAGGCGATCTCCCCCACCTAATTTATGATCTGACCTAATAAAGAGTGCTGCCATTTAAAAACCAAGCTTTGTGCCTTCTCCTTCGGTGCATCAGCAAAGGAGTCAGGGAGCAGGGCTTGGAAACAGGACCAAGGACAAGGCTTGGAAACAGCAGCAAGGCAGGAATAGGATCCAGAAGTTAGTAGAAGTTCCTCCCTGCTTCTTGCTGCTACTAGTCAACCAGTATATAAGCAGTACTTAATCTGTTTGGAAAAAAAAGAAAAAAAGAATTGCTGGGGTCTAAGCCTGCCTCTAAAACCAGCCCTCCTGCTCAAGAAGCCATGCCTTCTTGCCCAGAGCTTGTTAGAGCAGGGAAATGAACCCTAGTCTGCAGCTAGCAACCCAACCACTGGACTAACCTGCCTCTCTACAACTGAATATAAAACCGACGTTCTTGTGATTTAATCTATACGATGGCCAACACAGGGAGTGGGGCAGGAAAGTCATTAATGAAAGCCAAATAAACCAGCCACAGGTTTTTCGTTTCCAACTCTGAAATGGCCAGTATTGGTCTTTCTCGGGTTTTTAACATTTCAGGAGGTACACTCCTACTGGGAATATTTTCCAGGGCTCAACCTCCTTTGAATTTAATTGCCAGGGCTGAGCTCTGGCAAACCTCCCACACAAATTAAGCCTTGTACATAAGGCTGGCTACTAGCAATCAGGCTCATAATTAAGAATGGTCCACTTAAATGATACAGATCTTCTGAGCACCTTTTAATAGTTTCCTGTTCTTAGCCCCCTTTCCCCTATTAGGTCACCTAGCAGAAGGCAGAAAGAAAGAGGGAAGAACTTTTAACCAACGCCTTGCCATAGATTTTCCTGTGACTCCAACAGAGACTACTTGTAGGGGAGCAGCCTTACTCTTTCACCGTATCCCATTCACCATCACTGTTTACCGGACCTAGGCAAAACCAAGGCAATTAGGCTTGCAAACTAGAAATCCTGTTTTGGTTCAGTTATAATCTACAGAAGAATTAAAAAAACAAAATTAAAAACTACTTCACATGTGCAAAATGGCTGTCAGACTTTTCTGCGCCTGCATGCCCTTTTCCAAAATAGAGCATCACTGTCATTTTGGTAAAGGGCAGCTGGTCTGCACATGTGTAAAATGGCCACTGCACATGTGTAGACTGACTGCCCTTTTCCAAAATGGCAGCAATGCTGCTGCTGCAGCCACCATTTTGATAAGAATGCACATGCAGTGGCCTTGCACATGCACAGTAAAAAAAAATATGTTATTTTTTATTTCTTAATTGATTTAAATATAGATTCATAATACGTATCTGCATTTAAATCTGGAAATTTAATTAAATGACACAAAAGGGAACCAAATACGCATCTACCACCAAAAGACCTCCCCTAGTTATGATAGGACTAAGAATTTTTCTGCGTAGTGTAACAGCAACTAAATCCCTAAGTGGAGCATTTAAATTAAAGATAATGTCTTAAAGGATGATTAGTTATAAAGATGGATAAACAAACCTTGGCTTCACTTCTCCAAGTGTGTAAGATGACCATGCAATGCTGGATTTCTCCCAATACCTCTGAAAAGCAACTATTTGTGCCCTGGTGCTGCTTTTGGCCCCTGGGAGTTTCTGATCTAAAAATATGCAACAGCACTAAAAGTTAGCAAATATATATATTTAATTATAGGATCAAATATAATATATCAAATTATATAATTATAATTATGTAGTATAATTATATAATTATAGTATGTAATACTTATACATTACAATTGTATAATTATAATAGATATTAATTATGTAATTAATTAAATTATATAATTATATAATTATGATCAAATATTTATATCTAATTAAAAATTGGTCACAATTCTGTATTGTGTATATATTGAACAGTTACAGTCCATTAAGAGTCTGATACTATAGTATCGTCTTCTAGGTTCAGCACAAACATTTCTGCAAAAATATGTCGATATAATCCCTACTTGCTGATTCTGAAGAACAGTCTACATGTACTCCACTGCCTCTTTATTCACATACAAGTGTCTGAAAAGTAACAGCTGTTTGTGTAACTGATTGCTTCCGTTTCCTTACTTGACAGTGATTTTTAATGCAGAAATTGCGCATCCCAAAATACATGAATCTATTTCTATATACACTGAGTAGGGAATGAAAGGGATGGATGTTGCTTTTCATTGCTGGCTTATTCTTATTCTTATTATTGGTTACATCAAAGCCCATTAAAAAGTTTAGATTTTTACATATAAAATGAATTATAAATAAATAATTATGGCATTCACTGCTAATTAAACATCTTTGCATATATATTCAATATTGACCTTTTATGTAGTCATTTTCTAGGTATTAGTGGATGACCATTTACTTCATATAAATAACAATACAAGTTTAGTAGGTGTCAACAAATTCGTTACCTATTGAAATGTGTTTTTTTCTCTGCTTTGCCTTATTACTTGACTCAAGAGAATCCAAAAGCTTTAGAAAACCATATTCTGAAGTGGATTTTCCTTCAAATATCTCCTGTTCCTTGAGATGGATGCTCTCTTGTTCTATAGCATCAATGTTTATGTCACTAAGTGAGCTCACTTCAGTAGTTATACAATCACTATTAGTTTCTTCAGTCTCCGCTTGCTGCAGTATATTGCTACTAAACTGATCCACTGAGAATCTACAGAGTTCTTGAGAAGAAAATGATTGTTTTCTTTCTTCGTGTTGAGCACTTTTGGTCTTATTCAGCTGATTCAGATAAAAGTAATATTTACTCAAAACACTAGCATTGTGGTCAGAATTTACAAGTGATTGATCATCCAAGAATAGTTTTGTGTGATCACTATTATTTTGTCTTAGTCTGAGGGATTCCTCTGAACTTCTTTTAGAAATTTTTTTAGATTTCATAACCTCCTTGGAAACATTCTTCATTTCTTCGTCAGTCATGTCACTTGAGATTATATCGTGTTTGTCTCCCATACTATCTTCTCCAGAAAAGGGTAATATTCCTAACAAAGCACAACCACATTCACTGCACCAGTTAATATCTGGATAAGTGAGACTTGAACAGTCAGGACATACTTTACATGAATTGTTTTCTGGAAGGCTCACAAATGAATTCTGCAGAAAACTGCTACATGGTATGGTTGAATCTTTACTGGAGCATTTTAACTCTATTTCTGTTTGTTCTCTACTGTAGTTATTTCCTTCTTCTGTGCTCTCAAAAGTTGCTCCTCTAAAGGTACTGTCTGTCTTTTCTTCTGCAATCCATTTTCTCACTTCAAAAGTCCCTTTTCTCCCCAACTTATGCTCCAATCTTGGTTGATTTCTCTGATTTTTATCTCTTTTTAGATGTGGAAAGTCTAAAATTAGATCCTCCACTTCATCTTTTTTTACCTCCGACACAGCAGAGAAAGTGCTGTATCTATCTGTAGCCTCTTCCTTGATGCTATCTGCAATATTCTTGCCCTCACTGGAGCTGTCATCCATTAGTGCCACCATGAAATCTTTGTGCTTATCACTTCCTTTGTTCTTGAGGACATGCTTTTTTCCTGCTGTCCATTTCCCACTGCTGTTAGTCTTCTCTTTGGAAGCAACACTGCCTCCCTGCACCAGAGGATTAAAATATTTTATATTTTCTCCATTGAAAGAACTAATGCAGCTAGAAGGTTTACTGTGTTCCTCTATCTCAGTACCAGATGTATTTGGTCTCTTTGTCCTTACAATTCTGTCTGTACAGTCCTCATCTGAACTATCATCAGTGACAGGAGCCCAAAAATAAGTACCAGAATCTTTATGTGGAGTCATGGTAGCTGCACTTGGATAACTGTCATGCTTACACAAAACTTGGGATTCTGGCTGGACAATGTAGGTCGCTGACAACACATCTTTCTCACCTAGATTTTCAACGTTTGCCTTCTTTGTGCTCTTGTGGTCACTAAGCTCCACAGTAGCTGAGTTCACAGAATCCCTTCCTTCCCTCTCATTCCTAATTATTGACTTGCACTGTTCGGTATTTGATTGAATATCATAGAATCTCTTGTTTTCAGTAGGTAATGTGTTATCTTTTAACAAATCAAGAAGAATGCATTTTTCTGTATGCTGTGAGTTTTCCTCAGAGACTGAAGCCGGGTTGACACCACTGGAAATATTAGTATGTGCCTCAAGGTTAAAATCATCAGTCCAGTTGGGTGAAATATTATATGAGTTTATGGTTTCCTTGTTCCTGATACTTGGAGTTGTCTCATTCTCATTGCCATTAGCCGAGGCAAGTCTTTTAGATAATGGTGAACTTCTCAGTACATGATTTTCATGAGATTTACTAAGGAACAATTCTGCCCAGCTCAAAACATGTCTGAGTTTCTGTGTCTCAGGAACAGTCACATCTGCAAGTAGCTCATAATCTATTTCTGAGTTATAGGTATTGCTCATATATTTTCTATACATTCTTTTATCTCTGATGATTGTTTCCTGTTCTTTTCTTTGATTGGTCACGCCAGATGATTTCTGATCATCATCTTCAGCAGTGTTGGGTTGCTGAAGGCCACTTAATATGGAAGACTGATTTCCTTCATCTTTGTTGGCTACAGAATGTAAAAGTGTAATTCCAAACGTTGCTGAACTATGTTTATTATCAGTACCACAGGAGCTAGTCTTTGTCCTTCCATAGTAAGCTAAGCGTTTAGCCCGTAAGTGTTTGAGATTGCTGGTGCGAGGCGTATCTGTCTCATTAATGATCTCAGAACTATGGTGTTCATCCATTTTGTCAGATAAATGTTCCATCTGAAAAAGAAAAACCAAAACTACCATTTCAGATGTATCAAGGTCTGCTTAATCCAAGCAGTTTGGATTAATTACACATGAAAGAAGATACAGATATATTTTACCACTCTAAGTTTAAAGATTGCACTCAACTAAATCAGTTTCAGAATTCCTGACTCCCATGGCTGCAGAGTCAAGCCATAAGAGATCTGGTCCAATTCAGCAAGACACTTAAGCACATGCCAAAATTTTAAGCACAAAGGTTTAGAGCCACTAAAATCAATGGGGCCACTATGAATAATTTACAAACATTTTGTGAACTATTTATAAATATAAAAATATAAATAATATGACTAACATAAAATATGACTGAAAACAGAAAGCAGGCAAGACAATATTATACCTAATAGGAAGAAATTAAACTACCTGTCAGTAATCATATGTTTGACTTTAATCAATTGTGTGTTTGTTCCTAATGAGCTCTGGAAACTGCTATGCGATTACAAAAAAAAAAGTCTCTCCAAGAGTATGACATCACAGTTTAATCACGTTCCTATTGAAGCCAATGGCAAAATGCCCATCAACTCTAAAAGGGTAGACTGTACCCCAATGAACAGGAAATACTTTAAAAAAAAAATAACAGTTTCCTTTTATGCTAGGATATGTTTCCTTTACATCCTTTTTGCATGTTTTGAAGTCAAGACTGTCAAAACACATTCTGTGCTTATGGACTCTGGGCAGTAGTACAAATTCAGGACTATAGATTTCCACAGTTCAATAGCCACTTATCCCAGTAAAAAGTTTGCATAGACATCCGAAGGAGAATATGGCCTTTACGTGGTTACTGAATGGTCAGTTATTTATTTGTTTAGTTCCACAATGCCACATTCACCACTCAGTTCACCTTTAGGCCCAGGCTACTTCTGCCCTTCCCCCACTCTCTCTTCATTCTCTTTTCTCTGTCTTTCTCCACCGTTTCCTATTCATTCATTCATTTACTCTAATATTTATCCTGCCCTTCCCAGTTAGGCTCAGGGTGGCTTACAAAATATAAAAATATATAAAACTAAAAAAAAAATCCGCTAGCCCCCCCCCGCCCTACCAACGTTTCCCCTAACCCCTCCACCCGTTTTTAGACGAGCGATTTGACCACCTCGATCGTCGACCCGGTCAAATCGTGGCCAGAAAAGAATGTGCGTCCCCCTCCTGTGTGGGTGATTCGCGGCAGCGTCTCGTGTAATCCCATCTCGCGGGATTTTGGAAACCACATGCAAGCGCACCGTGCACTCATCTAAAACCGGCCTTAATGCCTGGCCAAACAAAAGGATCTTACATCTCTTCCTGAAGACAAGCAGCATCAGGCTTAGGCGGACCTTCAAGGGGAGGGAGCTCCATAATTGTGGGGCAGCCACCAAGAACGCCTCCCTGTGTGCCCTTGTTATAAAAACCTCATGGGCCTGCAAGAGGGTACCTGGCCAACCGCAGGGGCCACAACTGAACATAAAGGAAGAGGTGGTATTTCAGATACCTGGGGCCCAAGCCATTTAGAGTTTTTAGGTCAAAACCAGCACCTTGAATCATACCCGCAAAGCTACTGGCAGCCAGTGCATACTCTGGAGCACTTGTATAATGTGCTTCTGATGACCTGCCACCCACAGAAGAAGGGTCACTGTGTTCCGCGCTGACTGTAGCTTTCGAACAGTCATCCAGAGCAGTCCCACATAGAGCATGTTGCAGTAGTCTAGCCTCGAGGTTACAAAGGCATGGATGATGGCGAAATCCAAATCTGATTTTAAAAAAAGGTCACACCCTTCTCACCAGATGAAGTGGTGAAAAGCGCTCCTGGCCACCACCGTAACCTGGCAATCCAGCCACAGCAGTGGATACAAGAGCACCCTTAAACTGTGAACCTTAGTGACCAAAGGAAGCCGAACCCCATCAATAACAGGGGTTCTTATATCCCCCAGGTCACAAGGTCAGCCAACCACCATCATTTCAGTCTTGGATGGATTCAGCTTCAATTGACTCACCCGCTTCCAGTCCCCAACAGCAGCCAGGCACTGGGTAAACACTGACACTGCAGGACCTGGATCAGATTAAAAAGAGAGATAGAGTTGGGTGTCATCAGCACACCAATGGCACTTCACTCCAAATCTCCAAACTATCTCACCCAGAGGGCCTCAGAAACATATTGAACAGGAGTGGGGACAAGATGGGACCCTACGGTACCCCACAAAGGATTTCCCATGCCACTGCCCATTACACCCTCTGGGGTCTCCCAGCCAAGTATGAGCGGAACCATTCGAGAGCAGTCCATCAAACCCAACTAGAATCAACTCTATTCACTGAATTCCATTTCCTTCCTTGGAGCAGCGTGCAGTTCCTTCTCATTACCCCTTTCCATCCACTAGAAAGTCAGTGATTAAATAGTTAATGTTAAAACTGATGCGTCATCACTGGGACTTGATGCTGATAATCACATTAATAAGGGACAGGAATCTCAGGATCATTTTTCCAGGCTGTGGTATAAATGCATTTATTGCACTTTGTATCCCCACAGCTATGAGGACTAGAAACTTACATCTCTGAATGAAAGCTGAGATTCTTGAAATATAAATACGTAAACGATATCTAAATATCTCGATTAGACTACACCTTTACATCATATGGACTGGATCAAGCTTACACTCCATAAGTTTGATTCCTCTGTCAAATGTGTTTGCAGGACAAGAGCTTGACAAAAATAATAATTTATTTTTAACGTTTGACTTTGGTTACCACTAACTGTTTTGGTTGCAAAGCCAAAAATCTGATCATGATAGTCATTTATACAAAACTGACTTGCTCACAGTTCCACAATAAACCAAATACCACCACATAAAATCTTGACCTTCTCAAAAGTACATGTTTTTAGTGAGACATGTAATAAGAGGACAGTCTACAGTTGCCACCTAGAGGAATAAATAAATTAGACTTGTGCTTTAGCAGTACTGCGTAAGATATTAGTTGATTTCATTCAGTATTGTTGAAGCATGCAAAGCTGAGCAAAGCAGCCCAAGAGGGTAATAAAATAACAAGGATAAGGAAGACAACAAAGGAGACAGACTTTGAGGGATGAGGCAACATGCAACAGAGACAAGAATTGGTGGGGGGGGGGGGGAGCATTACTTGTTTCCCAATAGAAAATAGCAACATTTGAATTTAATCAATAGGAATGGGAATTTCAAATTCGGACAGAAGAGAACCTACCCAAAAATGGCTAATTCGGTTCTATCCAAAAATTTGGATCTTTTTTCTTTTTGGGTGATTCAGATCTTTAACACTGATTTGGATTTTTTGCATTGCTGTTTGTTCCCATTGACTTCAATGGGGAAAAATGCATGCAAAAAAATCCAAATCCGAATTGAGATCCAAAATTCCTAAAGAACTGAATCCGAAAAATCCAAATCCAAAATTCCCCCTGGAGTCCCGCCTGTAGTAATCAAGTAAAACTGAGGAGCAAAGCTTGTTCTAGAATAATTTACAACTGTAGGTAACAATACCACGGTTACTGACTTCTTTAAAAAGGCAAAGCTTACCATGCTTTCTCCACAGTACACTAGGATTCTCTTTCACCAACATGCTTTCATGTCTATTTTTGTCTCACTTCATATTAATATTTACAAAGGAAGAGGAATAGAAACAATCTTTAAGGCAAATGAAAGCAGGCTGTAGCTAAACAAAGACTATTTGAATTCAGACTAGAATTCTCCAGACTTTTAGTTCTCCAGCACTTTCTGGTGCATACTTATGTATTCATTAACTTAGCCTTCCATTAATTTAATCTTCTGCCCTTCTAACCAGGTCTTCTGCAGGAACAAAACATACACAGATTTAAAATGTACCTTTGTAATTTTCTCTCTCATGAAGGAGAAGCCCAAATTTCTTTCACTCACGTCAACCTGTTTTAGCTTATCCCTCACCCCAACCTACCTCCTCCTTTCTAGAAGTCCTTCAACCTGAAGGAGTGCCCTTGGAGAGTTAGAATGGCAAACCCTAAGAGTTTTAGGACTTTGAAGATAGCCATATCACACCAGCCAACAATGCTGCACTTTTATTGGAGTTGCCAGACCAAGCTACTTAGATCAAAATGGAAGAGCATTGTATATTGGAGCACGCAGGTTAAAAATAGATTTGATGGTGGTCTGCTTTGGCCCGGGACCCATCGGCACATCTGTCTATATGCCACTAGATGTTAGCCCTGGACTGTCCTGGGGTGGGTAAGTGGCTAGCCCAGGTTGCGTCCTTGGAAAATCTCTAAGGACAAAGCCCTGGCTAAGGGTTGCCCACATGGGCCAATGCAGGCTAGCACATATGTTCAGCCCTGCCATATACACCTTGGGGCAGGGGTGTCGATCATGGTAGGGGGTGTGTTGCTGGGAGCAGTAAGAGGCGAGGCCGCCCACCCACACGTCTGTTTAGCTTCTTGCCCTAGCCGAGCTGTGCGGGCAGCGGGACGGCTATCCAGCCACGTTTGTTTCATGCCTCTCCCCAAATCGGCTGTGGTTTCAGCCCCAGGAAGCCACCATGCCACAAACATGTCTGTTTTTACCCACAAACTCCATGGATCTCTACGCCACCCCTCTTCTTGCATCCAGGTTTTGCTTCCATCTCTCACCTCACTGAGAAACTTTTCCATTTCACTCAAAAGCTTATCCAGGCAGCTGTGAACTGAAATGGAAAGCATTTTTGTCAGCTACATTGCTTCTCACAGAGTTCTGAACAGCAGCCATATAAACTGGTAAGACTGGCCAGTTTTTGCTCTGCTGAGGTTTTTTACTTTAAAATCAGCAGAGTCTGAATACCCAGAAAGACAGCACGGCATCTTCTCAGGCTCAGTTCACCAGCACTCTGCAAAGTTTGTAATTAACTTTGTAACTAAGGAAAGCACATGCACTACTC
>QEPC01008874.1:1111821-1131416 GCA_003113815.1 Sphenodon punctatus
GTCTTGCCCGTCGGCAAGAACGGGGCAAGCCAGACTGCCCTAAGTGAATTGTAATGGGGACATCTTAAAAGAAAATGCTCTGCTGATTCCCCCTTGGCCATAGAACAAGACACAGCCTGGCCTGATAGGGAATGGAACGAAACCTTCCCTCCAGAACGGCCATTTGCATTAGCTGGAACCGCAGTACCAAATATGCTCTTCTGAGTTTTGGGCTTGCCAACATGTCCAAATAGGGCTCATGTTCTGAAGGAGCCAAGCAAGGGTGCCACTTTCCATCCTCTTAGCACTGCGATGTTCTCCTGATTAGCCATGTCCTGAATCCTAGTCAGGACCTCTGATTTAATTACTACCAATGGTTTGCCAGCAAAGTATTGAAAGGAAAAACGATGGTCACTAATCAGACGTGCCAAGTGGCCCACCCATGGATAGGTCCGCACACCCTCATAAAGCAACTCTTCCCTAAGGCACTGGTGAATGAGGGCTGTTTTTCCCTGGGAAATCACCTTCACCCAGTACCTTGTGAAGGCTTTATTAGCCAAAGACGAGATCGATGGGATGCCTGTCTCAGCTCTTAATAACGCACCAGGGACGCCCGGAGCAACTTTTAGGATACATCTGAGGAATAAGTTCTGCACCCTCTCCAGCGGAGCTAAATCGGTGTGCGAAGTAAGCTCCATCCCAAAAAGCAAAGAGGGCAGAACCTTGGCCACGTACACCTTCAAAAGAGCCGAAACCTGCAGTCCCCTGGAGATCTTGGCTGCCTTCAACAAGGCTCTAACAGCACGCAAGGCCATGTTAGCCCTATGTTGGACATGGGAATTCCATGTCCCCCTAGTGTGAAATGTCATCCCTAGGTAATTGAATGAATGGACCAAGGCAACCCTCCCTGCGCTCAGATCCCAGGCCCTTGGCAGTTTCCGCTTGCCATAGACCATGATCTTCTTTTTGGTATAAGGACTAAACCATTTAACCTGCAATACTCGCAAAAACTCTCCAAGGTCCTTCTCATGCCGATCTCTGTTTGAGTCATGAAGACAATGTCATCGGCAAATTGTAAAAATCCCAGTTGCTCCAGCCCCACCCTAGGGGCATGGGTTGTCTCTAACGAGATAATCTTTGAAAGGTCTGAAAGGTACAATGAGAAAAGCAGAGGTGCGAGGACACACCCCTGGTGCACCCCTCTTTCGATAGGTATCAGGTCACTTAGGCCCATGAGCTCATTGCCCTTCACCCTAGCCTCGTTATTACAATGTAAATTAACTATTGCAGCGAGTAAATTCGACTCAACGCTCAATACCCTTAGTTTCGCCCATAGGCGAGCCCTTGGTACCGAGTTGATGGCCTTGGAGAGGTCTACGAATGCAAGATGTAATTTGCCCTTCCTAATGTTGTGGCTCTTATGGATTATATGATGCAAGATGAAGCAACAGTTTACGGTGGAGTGGCCTTTGCGAAACCCAAACTGTTCTCTTGGGATAACTGCTGCCTTCTCTGCCCATTTCTCCAACCTCGCCAGCAAACTTTTGGCATATAGCTTCCCCGCTATCGAAAACAGGCTAATTGGCCTGTAACAGGCTGGGTCGAGGGATCTCCCTTTCTTAAAAATGGGAACTATAACGCTTTGGGTCCGTGTTAGAGGGGGACCACCCCCCTTAGCTACAGCGGGGAACAATTTAGAGAAGATACGAGCCCACCAACGTGGAGTGGCCTGTAAGATCTCTGCTGACAATAGGTCTGGACCTGGAGCCTTGTTGGATTTAAGTTTCATAATGAGGTCTATTCATTTAGACTCCTTAAAGTCCTCATCTTCCCAGGCACTGGGAGATAGTTCCTCCCCAGTCCCATGGAGATCGACCAGGCACACCTTACACTCCGCACAGAAGTAGACCAATAGAGGGGTAAAGAACAACAAAGATTCTTACCATAAAATGGGCTCCAGTATCTTAGTCAATAGGGCCTTCAACAGTTGTGATGTCTGAAGTATGCACAAGGAAATCATTTACTGAGAGACCTGTGGACTTGAAATGTGAGATGATTGTCTAACATACACTAGAGTAAAAATGACAGGGAAGTAACATATCTGATAAGTCCCTCCATATTTTGTATATTGTTGATAGTTAAGCCCCCATTAGAGCCATGAAACCAACACCACCATCTTTCCCTCCTTGCCCAATTCCCATTTGGTAGTCTTTCATAACCAGTGCCTCACTTTAGAAAGCTTGGCATTGAGTTTCATAATATGATCCCAACCCACTTCCTTACATGTTCCAAGAAGCAGTGAAATGTTTACTAAATCTTATTGAAATGAATGGGCAAGTTCATAAGTTCACATTTCAGGATATGCCTCAGGCCATGGGTCAGATTAGATGGCCTTTGAGGTCCCTTCCAAACCTTCATTTCTGTAATTCTCTCATCAGCTGAGCTGAACATTTCTCCATTGGTTATATCCACTTCATGGGTTTTGTTTTTGTTTGTTTGTTTGTTTGTAAACCCCAATAGTTCAAGAGAAAATGAAAATTAAGACACTGGAGAACAGTTGAAAGATCTGCCTGCACTTTCATCCTAATTAGTCCACTTCATCCCCTCAAGGGGTATGTTCCAGACTTTGGGAAATACTGTTATAGTTTTATCATAACAAATACAATAATCATTAATAATGCTTAATTACAATATAGTCTCTGATGATGAAATCTCAGGCCGTTTTTAGACGTGCGCTGGGATCAGGCGCGGGAGCAGCGAAACAGCCGCGGCACTGTTTTACANAAATTGTGTGTTAAGGCTCCTGCCTTAACTTCCACACCATGTAAGCAGTAAAGATGTTGTATGGCTTCACATACTGTGCTCGCTTATAACTTAGGCTCCATGCACCCACACTTTGCCTTGGTCTTTCAGCTCCAATCCTCTTCCTTTGCAGGTTGGGGGCAACCTGCAAAGCATCCAGGGTCGCATCCACTGAATAAGCTGTGGCCAGAGCTAGCTTTTTAAAGCTGTCCTTCAGTTTTTTCTTCTTGACTTTGCAGGCAAGGTCGCTGGCCCCTAAGGCCACTCTGCTGAAACTAGATACATAGGCTGAAGCTTTGAGGGCCAGTGTGGAAGCGTCATGATTATTCCTTAAGGCTATCCCCACCTTCCTATCGAGGAGGTCTTTTGGGAACCCCTCCCCCTCAGACGGGAGGGTCGCTGATTTGGACAGATCGGCAGCCCCTGCATCTACCTTGGGCAGGAAGATAAGTTCCTCGTGAGGGATAGGAAGTGTATAAAATGTATTGATGAATTTGTGTGGCCCTTTAAACCTAGCTGGGTACTCCCATTCTCCCTTAATAGTATCCACATAAAACTTGGCCAGTGGGAGCTCTGGGGAAGGAGTGGATCCCCTCGGGAAAGCCCTCTTGTTCTCAGTAGGGAACAAGTAGCTGTTCTACTGGCTGGACTGGCAGGGAGATGGCCAATTCGGCTGCTACTCTGGCGTGGAGCTTGCTAAATTGCTCTGCCTCAAACAGTCTCTCACCTGCCGGCTCCTCCCCTACTTCCCCGGTTTCTGATTGCAAGTCAGAGAGCTCCACGTCCTCCTTATCGGGAAGGGGGGGAGCATCTTGGGGGATGGGGGCCCGTCTGGTGGTCTTAGATCTGTGTTTGGTTCTCCTGCGCTTCTTAGAACGGGAGGAGCCAGATCCCTTAGTCCCCCTTCACTTATAGCTTTGAGGGGGAGGGGGAGCGAATGAGAAGTCAGACGTTGAGGGGGGGTGAGGAGGATGAGCCTGAGGTTGGGGACTCCTCCAGACTCCTCTTTCTACCCCAACGTCTCTGAGGGGGAGCACCCTCTGACTGAAGGGGAGCACCCTTTGACTGAGGGGGGGTCTCTCCGCCCAGATTCTCTCTTCCCTGCCTGCTTCGCACGATGGGGAAGAGCAGGCCGTCCCTTGGACAGGGGATCCCCCCCTGGGGGAACGGTGGCTTGAGGTTATACCGCCCCCCGTGAGTGATTCAAAGAGGTGTGGGAAGGCTATAACCTGCTGCCCCAGTCACAAGAGAACGGCTTCGGGGACCTCCACCAGAAGGCGAGGTCTGATTCCCGTCCCTGGCCCGTCCCCGAGATCACTCACCCCGTCCTGAGGTTTGCCTGGGCTGTGGGTAGTCGCAGTATGGGCCATTGGCCAGCACGCTTGCCTCCCTGTTGCTGTGGGGGAGGGGCAAACCCACATCCTAGCGAGACTGGCTCCTGGCTCTCACCGTTATGGCGGAGCGTGGTAAACTGTGAGCGGCCAGCCTGCGCACTAAGCGCCTGAATTGCCCTGCAACGGCTTAACTCCCCGTGAGCCCCTTGGTCGCTTGGGAGGAGCGGCTCTGAGCGCAGCGGCTCCCCCCACAGTAATGGGCCCAAAAGACCTTGAAGGTAACTAGGTGGGTGGGGGAGACACAGGGGAAGGTGTTCCCCCCCCCGGGTCCCCTGCCAGCGGCTCAACCCTGCCCCCCGGTAGGGAGGGGAAGAAGTGAGAGGAGTGGGCCCCCAGAGGAAGAAAGAAAAGAAAGATAAACTAAAACAAAAATCTAAGGCCTAGGCTCCCAGAATGGGAGCTGTTGATCCTGCTTCCTACCCTGCTGCAAGGCAGGAACAGAACTGGGTCAGCTTGATGGGCTGTGACCTCTCTCAGGATGAGGCTGTCAATCAAGTTGATCCTGCCTATCCTGAAGGAGGGAGGGACACATCCCATCAGTGAAGACCATCTGTCCTGGGAGGAGGGGAGAACATGGCCCCGACAGACCCCAGGACTTCCTCAGCATCGGTGGACAACACAGGCTGAAACTGATCCCACAAAACAGGACATACTGATTTCCCTACTGTGTCAAAGGCAGTGTCGAAGCAGTGGTGAATGAGAGCGATTTTGTCCACAAAATAGTCAATAAACTTGTTCCAGCAAGCACTGGAAAATTCCAGCTCCAGGTGAAGACAAGCTGTACTGACCAGCCCCTTCCCCACCCAGAAAAGCTCAGCCGGATGCCACTTTGCCAATGCTATTATGGCAGCAAAGAAACTCTTTGCTGCCCACACACCAATGGCATAGGTTTTTAAACTAGTTAGATAGAGAGGGTGTTTTTAAACAACATGCTACCATGCATGGTCAGTCACCCAGGAGCCACTCATCCGACCACCCATCTGAACGCTCGCTCCCACAAGCCACTCAGCACCCACTCATGGTTCACTGTCAAGAAATTGGGAGTGTGCTGTGCAGGGTAAGCCAAAAAAGTGTGTGGCAATGAATGTCCATGCATCCCCTGCCCACGCCAGCAGACAGGTCCACCAATACCATGGAGGCTCTCTGCCCCGAAGCACAGAATGGCACCACACCCATCTGCAGCCTGGCCAGTTTCCTGGTCCCACCTCCAGCCCTACCAGCGCTGGTCCAAAACAAACCCACTTCAAGATGTGCTCTGTGAGTGGTGTGTTGGCATTCCTGTGTGTCCTGGCCAGTATGCACCGCTGTGGTTGGTTGGGACTGGCAGCAGCTGCACCGGGTCATGGGCAGGAAGGGGTTACTGGCTGCTGCAGCTTCTTGTTCCCCAGATTCTACAGTTTCACGTCATGGCAGGGGGTGGGACGTGGGGCGGGGTTTGGGGTTGGAGGTGCTGCGTGGTGGAGGAGAGAGAGAATGGCTGCCCATGTGAGTTGTTCGCAGGGCCGGTGTGTGGCAGGGGGAGTATGTGAAAGCTGCCTGTGTGGCTACGGCGACCACCCTGAAAGCCGTCTTTTAGAATCGCTCCCCAAGCACTCCACCTGAGTAGCTGCTCCGACTACTAACTGCCCCCACCCCACCCCCGCCCCACCATCACCTGGCTTATTTTAAAACACCCAGAAAGGCAACAAAAATGCAGCGTGTCCTGTACTTATTTTACTTCTGATTACTTTAATTAACCCATAAATTGCAGGTTTATCTCTTCTACCTCTGATAACCTTGATCGATTCATTACAATAGAACGATGCTGACGTGATTAATTATAAATTATGACAAACTGATTGTGTAATATCTAAAAGGAATTCATTTATTGTTAAAAGCTAAATTAGTTATTCTAGTCAATCAGGTCATTGGGTATTTTCAAATGTGACGCCACCATGAGTGGACACGCTTTACTCTGTGTGGCCACCGGCAGTGCCATCACGTTTGATTCCGCCTGCCAGATGTTACTTCGAGCAGGATCAGGCCACTCCCCGTACCATGGCAAGATTTAGCCCATGCTGTGACTTGGGCTCTCTGCGAAGTCACAGCGTGGGCTAAGCCCTGCCATGGTCTGGGGAAGCCATCCCTGGACTGGGGTAGATTGAGCCGTCACGTGTGATGGCCTGCTCTACCTAACCCCAGTTTGAGGCTGGAGCTTTTTTGGGAGTGAGCAGCAACCTCATAGGCTGCTACACCTGCCTATCCGGAAGGAGGGTAGGCCATGCTCAGCAGCATGGGGGGCAGGGCCCTGCCCATCACCCTGCCCACTCCCCTACCCAGGTCACCAGCACGTCGGCTTGGTGGCCGGACTGGATTCTGTCTGGGGTGAGGGCCCTCACCCCGGGCAGGATCAATGCGTGATGGTGCATAGTGCTGTCACATATGAAAACATTCATGTGCCTTGTTAGGCATCATCTGATAGATACAGTGAACAGCTCTTAAATCTAGTTGGGACCTGCAAGGCATGTAAGGGACAAGCCGTAAACCCGTACAATTCTATGGGGTTTCTCACATGCATATCCTTATGAATCTCATGGCTGAAGAAATTGTGCTTGGGTTGTCTTGAAGGAAAATATATGAAAGGAAGTCCATCTCAGAAGGTGCAAGAGAATCTACTACAGCCTACAAAATGAGGATTGGATCTCACTGAGGAATGTCTGGAAAGGCTGAAGAGCAATAGTCAAGCCAATTTTATTATGGGCAAGTTTTCGCTATATGCCCCACATCAAAACAGACTGTACATTAATAAAATAAAATATGGTAAAATGTAAATACAATAGACACGTGTAATACAACTACAAACCATGCCATCGATCGTCACTACTAACTATAAGCAAAACATAATAGTCGCCCAACCCCATACTGCCCAACTCTATTTGTTGGGCGACACTAAATTTCACCCTACCTCAGGAAAAAGACATGGTACAATAGAAAAAAGAAAAAAAAATAGAGAAAAAGAGCCAGGGGTATATCGATCCTGGCCTCAAAACACAGTACCATTCATCACTAAACCACAGTGGTAAGGAAGCACAAGAATCCCAAGCAGATTAAGCTGTTGGTAACACAAGGCATGGCACATGATGATTTGGGACTCAAGTATAGTCGTATCTTATCATTATCATGTATCAAGCCCAATCGATCCAGCTTCACTGGCCTAAAAGTTTGTGCTTGGCAGATGCCAAGTGGGCAAAGGAAGCCAGAGCAACCACAGCCTCCCTCTGGGGGGGGGAAAGGAAAAAAGCGTAACAGTCCTTAGATTCAAAGGTCTTGCCCGTCGGCAAGAACGGGGCAAGCCAGACTGCCCTAAGTGAATTGTAATGGGGACATCTTAAAAGAAAATGCTCTGCTGATTCCCCCTTGGCCATAGAACAAGACACAGCCTGGCCTGATAGGGAATGGAACGAAACCTTCCCTCCAGAACGGCCATTTGCATTAGCTGGAACCGCAGTACCAAATATGCTCTTCTGAGTTTTGGGCTTGCCAACATGTCCAAATAGGGCTCATGTTCTGAAGGAGCCAAGCAAGGGTGCCACTTTCCATCCTCTTAGCACTGCGATGTTCTCCTGATTAGCCATGTCCTGAATCCTAGTCAGGACCTCTGATTTAATTACTACCAATGGTTTGCCAGCAAAGTATTGAAAGGAAAAACGATGGTCACTAATCAGACGTGCCAAGTGGCCCACCCATGGATAGGTCCGCACACCCTCATAAAGCAACTCTTCCCTAAGGCACTGGTGAATGAGGGCTGTTTTTCCCTGGGAAATCACCTTCACCCAGTACCTTGTGAAGGCTTTATTAGCCAAAGACGAGATCGATGGGATGCCTGTCTCAGCTCTTAATAACGCACCAGGGACGCCCGGAGCAACTTTTAGGATACATCTGAGGAATAAGTTCTGCACCCTCTCCAGCGGAGCTAAATCGGTGTGCGAAGTAAGCTCCATCCCAAAAAGCAAAGAGGGCAGAACCTTGGCCACGTACACCTTCAAAAGAGCCGAAACCTGCAGTCCCCTGGAGATCTTGGCTGCCTTCAACAAGGCTCTAACAGCACGCAAGGCCATGTTAGCCCTATGTTGGACATGGGAATTCCATGTCCCCCTAGTGTGAAATGTCATCTCTAGGTAATTGAATGAATGGACCAAGGCAACCCTCCCTGCGCTCAGATCCCAGGCCCTTGGCAGTTTCCGCTTGCCATAGACCATGATCTTCTTTTTGGTATAAGGACTAAACCATTTAACCTGCAATACTCGCAAAAACTCTCCAAGGTCCTTCTCATGCCGATCTCTGTTTGAGTCATGAAGACAATGTCATCGGCAAATTGTAAAAATCCCAGTTGCTCCAGCCCCACCCTAGGGGCATGGGTTGTCTCTAACGAGATAATCTTTGAAAGGTCTGAAAGGTACAATGAGAAAAGCAGAGGTGCGAGGACACACCCCTGGTGCACCCCTCTTTCGATAGGTATCAGGTCACTTAGGCCCATGAGCTCATTGCCCTTCACCCTAGCCTCGTTATTACAATGTAAATTAACTATTGCAGCGAGTAAATTCGACTCAACGCTCAGTACCCTTTAGTTTCGCCCATAGGCGAGCCCTTGGTACCGAGTTGATGGCCTTGGAGAGGTCTACGAATGCAAGATGTAATTTGCCCTTCCTAATGTTGTGGATCTTATGGATTATATGATGCAAGATGAAGCAACAGTTTACGGTGGAGTGGCCTTTGCGAAACCCAAACTGTTCTCTTGGGATAACTGCTGCCTTCTCTGCCCATTTCTCCAACCTCGCCAGCAAACTTTTGGCATATAGCTTCCCCGCTATCGAAAACAGGCTAATTGGCCTGTAACAGGCTGGGTCGAGGGATCTCCCTTTCTTAAAAATGGGAACTATAACGCTTTGGGTCCGTGTTAGAGGGGGACCACCCCCCTTAGCTACAGCGGGGAACAATTTAGAGAAGATACGAGCCCACCAACGTGCAGTGGCCTGTAAGATCTCTGCTGACAATAGGTCTGGACCTGGAGCCTTGTTGGATTTAAGTTTCATAATGAGGTCTATTCATTTAGACTCCTTAAAGTCCTCATCTTCCCAGGCACTGGGAGATAGTTCCTCCCCAGTCCCATGGAGATCGACCAGGCACACCTTACACTCCGCATAGAAGTAGACCAATAGAGGGGTAAAGAACAACAAAGATTCTTACCATAAAATGGGCTCCAGTATCTTAGTCAATAGGGCCTTCAACAGTTGTGATGTCTGAAGTATGCACAAGGAAATCATTTACTGAGAGACCTGTGGACTTGAAATGTGAGATGATTGTCTAACATACACTAGAGTAAAAATGACAGGGAAGTAACATATCTGATAAGTCCCTCCATATTTTGTATATTGTTGATAGTTAAGCCCCCATTAGAGCCATGAAACCAACACCACCATCTTTCCCTCCTTGCCCAATTCCCATTTGGTAGTCTTTCATAACCAGTGCCTCACTTTAGAAAGCTATGGCATTGAGTTTCATAATATGATCCCAACCCACTTCCTTACATGTTCCAAGAAGCAGTGAAATGTTTACTAAATCTTATTGAAATGAATGGGCAAGTTCATAAGTTCACATTTCAGGATATGCCTCAGGCCATGGGTCAGATTAGATGGCCTTTGAGGTCCCTTCCAAACCTTCATTTCTGTAATTCTCTCATCAGCTGAGCTGAACATTTCTCCATTGGTTATATCCACTTCATGGGTTTTGTTTTTGTTTGTTTGTTTGTTTGTAAACCCCAATAGTTCAAGAGAAAATGAAAATTAAGACACTGGAGAACAGTTGAAAGATCTGCCTGCACTTTCATCCTGTCCACTTCATCCCCTCAAGGGGTATGTTCCAGACTTTGGGAAATACTGTTATAGTTTTATCATAACAAATACAATAATCATTAATAATGCTTAATTACAATATAGTCTCTGATGATGAAATCTCAGGCCGTTTTTAGACGTGCGCTGGGATCAGGCGCGGGAGCAGCGAAACAGCCGCGGCACTGTTTTACACGAACCGGAAGCGGAAGGTGTGCACGTGATTGGCGGCCGTGCATTCTTTTCTGGTCGCGTATGTCCCCCCAGAGAAATCAAGCCAGTTTGATCACAGTCGGCAAAGAATGCGCGGCCGCCAATCACGCACACAACTTCTGCTTCCGGTTCGTGTAAAACAGCACCGCGGCTGTTTCGCCACTCCCTCGCCTGATCCCCACTGCACATCTAAAAACGGCCTCAGTGAGCTAACTATATAGAATGGATATTTTCAACCTTTATATTCTAACAAGGACTTAGTCAGGAAATTTCTTACCTGTGAATTTTCCTTCTTCTCCGTGACATGACTGATGGAATGTGTCCCTCCTCACTTGGATAGGCAGGGTCAATAATGATGACTGACAGCCTTGTCCATGGGAGGAGCACAGCCCTTGTTAAGACCCCAGGACGAGACTGCCAAAGCTAAATCAAAAACTTAGAACATAACTGTTAACCATTAAACCCCCAAACTGGTTTTCTAATGAACATTCTGGATAAAGCAGAGACAAACAGAGCAGAGATAATAGGGAGAGCTGAGGTAATCTACTCTAAAAAACCCTACTTCCACCAAATTCTGGTGGAATTCCCAGCGTGAGGGATGAAGACCATCTGTCCTGCCATGGAGGAGAATGAAAGTTCACAGGTAAGAAATTTCCCATTCTCCTCCTGTGGCAGGACAGATGGTCTTGACTGATGGGATACCTCCAAGCAGTGCCTCTCCAGGGAGGGCAGTTTCCCACCAACCAAAAAAATTCTCCCATCTGGAGTTCTCCAGAACTAAGGCTCTAAAACCCTCTGAAGAACTCTGTGCCCGAAGGCCGCCTCTGTGGAGGCCACTGAGTTAAGTCTGTAGTGTCTGGCAAACGTGTGCACAGACGCCCAGGTGGCTGCCCTACAGATTTCTTCTATGGAAGTCCTATTTAAGAGAGCTGAATTGGTAGCTGCCCCTCTGACTGAGTGGGCCACAATGTCACTATGCTGCATCTATGCCACCTGTCATGGTAGGGGTATTTTCCCTTCCTCTTATCCCTTTTCCCTCTGTGGTGAGAGCAGGAATGGGAGGAGGAGGAGGATGTCCTCGAGGAGCTATGCCTGGAACAGCTCCTGCCTCTTTTGCGCCCGCTCCTAGAGGGGGAAGCCTCATTAGAGAACCTATTCTCCAGATCTACTATCGTCCTAGGAGAAGGGGAAAGGTCCCTGCTCCGCTCCTCCGAGTCTCAAGGGGAGTCCCCCACAGGAGTAGGGGAGGGTACCTCGGGTGCCACCCCACTGGCAAGGGCAGAAAACCGGTGTGCAGTATCCACCACCTGTCCCCTAGCCACAGAAGGACCGCCTCTGGGACATCTGTCCTCGGGCGAATCTGTAACGCGGGGCCCAGAACGGCCCTCTCAAGTGTACTCACCCCCCATGGCCTTGCTCCCGAGGGAGACAAAAAGGAGGATCCTGCTGGGTCGCTTGACCCTCCAGGAGCTGGACCCCTGCTCTGGTCTGCCTCCGCAGCATGGATCAGCCTTTGGAGGCTGTAGAAGAGCCTGCATCCCAGCGAGAGGACTTCCTGGCCCCAGATGCCATGCCAGGGCTACAAGATGGCAGCTCAGTGGGAAAAGAGAAGCAGATCTTCAAATGGCGCCACCGTGGCTCCAACTCCCTGCCAGTAAAAAGCAGCAAATGGAGGAGCAGTTCCTGGTGCGACAGTTCCCCCCGGAAAGGCCCCTTCTTGTGGTAAAGCGTTGGGGGGGGAGGTGGAGACACGGGGAAAGGACCCCTCCAACCCCCAGCCCTCTGCCAGCAACTCAACCTGCCCCCCACCCAAGGAGGGAAGGGAGAAAGAGAGGAATGGACCCTAGTAGAAATAAAGAAGAAAAAAGGACAAAGGAAAAATCCCTAAACCTACATAGGGAGTGCTCCAAAGGGAGCCTCTAGATCCTGCTTCCTACCCCTAGCAAGGCAGGAACGAAACTGGGGTCTTGACGAGGGCTGTGCCCATGGACAAGGCTGTCAATCATCATTATTAATCCAAGTGAGGAGGGACACATCCTATCCAAGTGAGGAGGGACACATCCCATCAGTCAAGGCCATCTGTCCTGCCACATGGGGAGAAAGTAGGTCTGTTCCACCATATCAAGTAATATAGTTTTCAATAAGTACTATCATAACTTCAGAGTATTTTCCAGTGTATTTTTATTAGGGATTCCTGCCATCATATTAACATACAAAACAATCAAGATGTTGACATAGAAATTTGAAATTTACTGTACAAAGATAAGGCTTGAGTTACAGGTACATTTCCCCCTAGGTTGTTTTTTTGTTTTGTTTTTTGTACTTGAATGATTTTTAATTCTTCCCAGAGTTGTATTTATAAATATTAGACAAACCACAAAATAGATTTCAGGTACATAACATTTTACAATATATTCCAAGCACAGACAGAAATACACAGTACTGTACCTACAAATTCTTCATAATCCAACTGTCATCTCCAGTACTAAGACAAGATTCTGTTTTTGTGTGCAAATGCAATACTCTGTGTGTGTCTGTGTGTGTGTGTTACAGTACATATACTCCTGGCCCTTCTAAATTCCACCGTTTCTTACAAAAGATGCATCTTACAGGACCTCATTATTATTCAATGGAGATCATTTTATAAACCAGCCAATCTCCTGTACAGCAGGAGGAGTTGTAAGGGGCCAGGGCTGTGTATATCTACACATATAACACACATACACTTTTGCATTTAATCCTACATATAACCTTATTGCACTGTTCATTCACCAAGGTTATCTGTCCCTCATGCAACTCTGCAATTTTCTGATCAAGTTAAATCAAACAAACAAATGCTCCTAAATTTTCTCAGTCTCTATGACTTTAAACAGACAATACTACATTTTAGAACTCAGGACCTGACCTTTTTTTAATATATATAACTAAGGGACTTAATAAATAGGACCCAGTATAGAACCTGATCCTGTATTCTAGCACACAGCCTGCAACCTCCAAGCTGCCCACTTCCATATGTATAACTATCCAAAACCCATCCACTCACCTCTTTGTCTAGGAAATGATGTGTTTAAATAAAATGGCCTGTTAAGGTCAAATGCCTCCTTTGTTGTAATAGTCTCATGGTTCTTGTCTAAAGGGAAAGAATTATTTAGCTGGAAGTTTCAAAGGGTGAAATAAACACCAAACTGCTAATCAGTGATGATTCTCATTATGATTTATGAACAGTATTAATAATTGGGAAAGGCAGATAGGGGAATGAATAGATTTATTTTAATGATCTTTGGAAAGAGAAAAACATCCAAACTGTTACAATTAAAAATATCTTATCAGGAGCTCTGACTTGTTAAAATGTAAGGGTTATGGAAAGAAAGGGAGAAATCAAACTTCTGAGTGGGAAACCTGCAGTTCTCAAACTAGTCAAATTACAAATGCTTCTGGGGGGAAATTATTGTTTTTATTTTTATTTTTTTTGCAAAACCAGGTTTTAATAAATTTTGTTAAAAATTAAAAAACCCACATTGTTACAAATTAGATTCCCCTGTCAAGCATAGTTGAATCTGCACTGTGACAGTTACAATATGTTGTAAATGTTTCTCAGCACAGAGTCTCAACTATATCACTGTTTAGGAAACCTTTTTATGAATGAAACTCATCTTATGGAGCTAATGCTACAGCCAAACATAGGCAAAACTAAAGGATTCTCGGTATTAAGAAAGAAATCAGACCATGTGCTTTTGGTATCTAAAAGTACAAAACTAGGATGATGCTCCAGTTCAAAATCGTGGACATAGGGGTCTAATGATCACACATTGATCACACATAATCATAGGGGTCTACAGCACATGAGGTTTGATGTACTCTCTTAGCAGTACTGGCAGCTAAGACGACACAAAAATCCTCAGCGCACCAAGACAACAATACACTATTACAATTGGAGTCATACTTTGGAGGATAATAGTGTGAGTGCATTGCCACACACACAGGATGAGATAAATAGCATGCATGGGAAATAATACATTAAATGATTATTCTCTGGGATTTTTCAGAAAACAGTAACAAATTGAATCAGGAACCAAGGTATTTATTCTCAAATGCTATCATCTTTTAATGTGACTCAGGAAAATATTTTACTGTCAACTGTATAATCTAATGTCTTACTTTTTAAAGTACTATTTTTTAAAACCTCTAAAAATGTTTTTAAAAGTAGGCTGCTCACCTACAGGTCTAGCTAGATGTTTTTGCTACTTACTATCTCTTCATGTTTCCATGTTATGTACAATAATCTACATTTAGTCCAAAGATCCATCATCTTCTTACAAGAATTACTCACACTGTCTTGCAAAGACTTTCTCCAGCACTGATTAAGTGTAAGGTGACAGTACACGGATTACCGTCTTGTCAGTGATACTCATCTCCCCTAGTGTTACAGCTGTCACATTTAGAACCCTGTCATTTGAGGATTCGGCACCATTTCATCTTCCTTCACCAGTCCCTGTCTGCACTTCAGCAAACCTGCCATACATTCCCCAATTATCTGTAGCCATCTTGTTTAGACCTATACAAAACTAATTCTCCTGCCAAAATATTTTAAAAACAAATCATTGCTAAAACATTAAAAAATACCCTACATGTCCTTGTGCATTTATCTTACCAATTTTTACACTTAAATAACTTCAGAAGTTGTCTTTGCTAAAAATTTACCAAAATAGTTTAAACACATAAAAAATACATTAAAAAAAAACCAGAAAGACAAATCAAGAAACAAAACCCCAGCACAAACATTGCTTGTATAGGCATTGGTACGAAGAGATTGTTATACTAAGGAGTATATTCAAAAACACTGCCCTCTCATTTTAAAGTTCAGATTCCGAAAGTCATAACTTGTAATGTTACAGACTCGGTACTGCCCCGTTTTGTATGATACAACACACCAGCAGGAAAGCCTGCAAATGCAATAAAAATAAAAGAACTTTTTGGTTATTTAAAGGCCACCTTATAACTAAAGCAACTATTTAATGATGAAAAGCAAACTTAAGAATTTGAACAGTCTGCGGTGGACTGAAAATGGAGATAACTGCCTGCTGATGGTTCCAGGGATGTTATGAGCACCTAGCACTAGCTGAAATGCACTAGTTTTGAATATAGCCCTTAGTTATCATATCACATTTCTTTAAAATTTAAGAACTGCCCAGCATGTCAAGAATGAAGTTTATTTTGCAAGCCACCCACTGCCTAAGAGGACAGTAATATTCAATATGAAACTGCTGAAACTCTGGCGTCTGGCGGATTTCATGGAGAAAGGAGATATCAAGGTCCGACTCCAAAAGAACAAGGAGAAGCGGGAAAACAACCAGCAATATTCCAAGCCCTACGAGAAGAAGTCTTGAGAAACTCTTCACAAAGGGATTTACCTTCATATTGCCCACCAGAAAGTTATATCTCCACCTAAGTGCTTTCCGGGCTTCTTTAAGCTCCTCTTCTTCTGCCACTAAAAATGCATTTTCATCAGCTTCCAGTTCCTCAAATGAATCTGTGTCTTCTCTATCATTCTCACCCCTTGGAGCGGTGTCAAAGAGCTTGTCAATCTCATCTTCTTCAACTGGGGTGGGCAGCAAGCTGGCACTTGGGTTGTATACCAGTTCTGAGATTGTTAAAGGCTCCTCTTTGATTTTCTCTCTCTCCTCAATGGCAAGGTCTAGACTCTCCCTCGCCTCCTTAACAGGAGAATTAGATATTACAGGTATTAAGACCTCATCTTCCATCGGTAGCTGGATACCTAAAGAGGTGGATAAAAGAAACCTTAATTTCTGACATCCAACATATTTCTACTAAATATAGACAACAAACTGTATTTCAAGACTGTATTTTTAAGTGTGGCAAACAGAGGATTCCAAAGTCACCTGTTCATAATTTGATGACTACTGACATTAATACTTATTTAACAGCAGCTGTAACAAGGTCACTGTAATATGTTCCATACTAATATACACTCACTAAACTGCACATGTTCTACAAAAACAAAGAGCTTTTTTTTAACAGGAACTCAGTTCCTTGCACCCTAATGCTTGATTAATTTGAGCCTTATTGAGCATAACAAATATCAATGATCTTAAATAGTTTGCAAGAGATGAAAACAAATTAGGTCACTTTCTACTAAAAACCTGCGATCTAATAATATAATTCCTGTTTTTTTCTACAGAAAGAAGCACAACCAAGCAGAGCTCAAAAATGTGACAAGAAAATGACTGTGTGGATGATCTTAATAGGAATTTCTCTCTCTGCAATGTATGTCTTATTCTAACCTTTCCTCCAGCTTCTCTGTTTCCCGTTCCACCCCCATCTCCCACTATCATCATATAAACTTTGTAAGGGCTCGTTCACAGAGAACAGCAACCCCATGACCTATCCTGGGCTATTCACATGATGGAGAGTCGCTTCCAGGGAAAAATTCCCAGGAAGTGTCCCTGGAACCTGGGATAGAGTTCCTGGGTCAACCCGGGGTCCATTTATCCTGGGGGGAAGCACTTTCACATGAAATGCTGCAAGGGAAACAGCAAGGTAGAGCTACTCTCAGAACTACAGAGTGTGTCCTGAGGAGACTTTGATTCTTAAAATTCAGTAACTGCTGGAAGTTGGGATTGAACCTCCAAGTATACCTCCTTATGTATAAAGTATATGTCCAGGGATGGATTGCTCTATCATTGCATACTTCCTCTAAAGCATCAAGGCCCAGCTGCTGTCAAAGACAAGATACTGCCCTTAATGGACCATTGGTCTGACTCGCAATGGTAATTCCTATGGTTTACGTGACCAAAAGCGTTATTGTCATCAGTCCAGCACCTTTCCCCACACTTTCTTCTCCCTGCTTCTTAGAAGCCTCTCCTCATTTTCTTCTTGTCTTATCTTTTCCTACTCAGATGTCTATCCTCTTCTGCTGGAACTTAACTGCAACAAGGGGTAAAAACAGACATAACAGCAGACTGCTGTGACCCGCTTTGGACCAGATCTGACCTGCACATGTGTGCAGATGCTGCCAGACGTTGGCCTGGGATTGCCCCAGGCTATGTTGGCAGCTAAACAGTAAACAAAAGTTGGAAAAGTTCTATGTCCAACGTTTCGCTAAAGAATAGCTTCCTCAAGGTTCTTTTCACCTCCAACTTCTTTTTGTTATAGTACAACTGCTTTACATCCAAAATTAGTTCTTTTGTCCTTTCATTTTGTACTTCTTGTTTGGGTAAGTATTTTTTCCTCCCCTCAAGGTTTATTTCTCAGCTGAGCTCTCTGTTTTATAGTCCCTCTAAACCCTGTGGGATCCGTCTGAACACTTCTGCTGAAGCTTTTTATTTCTGCTAACAGACGGACTGAAGCTACAAACTGCCAGTTTTACTGAAAGTATTTCTTTGGTTGTCTGCTTGTTTTTGGCTAATCAGTTTGGACTGTATTATATCACTTGCCGATTCATTGACTTATTCGGTAGACTTGCACTGAATCATCTGTTTTGATAGACCTGCATTTCATTATTTGCTGTTGTTCATTAAACTTTATTATTATTATTTTGAACATTTGTTGTTTAAATAGAAGCAATTCTTTTGTTTACTGTTTTGCTATACATTGCTTCTTTATACTGTGTTGTGTTGGATTATGTTGGCAGCTAGCCTGGGCTCCGACATCCAAGGTCACAGCTCAGGCTAAGGTTCGCCTGACCGGGCCAAAGCATCCACAACGGGCTATCACATCTGTTGCTGGGCTGCCAACCCTGTCTGGGGCTGCCATGGCTGCCTGTCATGATTGCGCGCAGCATGTGGGTGGGGCTGGCCGCATGTTTCTTGTTCTCCCTGCCATTCCTGGTGTCCCGGCCATGGGCACGTTTGTTCGGCGGCCCCAACTACGTCTACTTCAGTTTTTCTCCCCAGGCCATGTCAGAACGCTGCCATCGTGTGTGTTTCTACCCAAAGGCAGTAGTTTTAAAAATCCCATTCTCTCCTGTCTAGGACCTGCTTCAAAGATGGATTTTTCAGATCACTTCAATCTACAGCAGGGGTGGGGAACCTCAGGTCCACGGGTCAAATATGGCCTATGTCTAGGTTTTATTTGGCTCCCTTCCATTCCCTGGATCCATTTTCTATAGGGTTGCTATAGTTGTAATTTTTTAGAGGGCACTTATGAGAAATACAGGTTGCAGGGCTGCATTGCAGTCAATGCAGTCCTGCAACTTTCTTATAAGTGCCCTCTAAAAATTTGCATATATAGCAACCCTAATTTCCTACCCCTGAACACTGAAAGAATGGGCTCAAGGTACGTGGACAGGATACGGGGCAGATCCATGGGAGATATCCGTGACCTGGATCCTTCTCTTCCTGGGCACACTCTTTAAGCCCCCAACTTCTATGAGGTCCTCGGAGACAAGTCCTATTGGTAAAACTAGATACACTATAATAGGGTTTGGCAATATACAACTGATAGGAATAGCTCTTGAAGTTGGGACTGCTATAAACGGGTTCATTATAAACAGAGTTTGCTATAGTGAGATTTCATGTAGATAGAATATACAACAAACAGTATGATACAGATGCAAGTATCATAGTTGGGCTGGCCTGGAAGGGGGGCGGTGGCTGTGGGCTGCGTGCTGGTTGCTGCCTGGACTCCTCCTACACCTGTGGCTTTGCATGCTCCAACCCCAGGTAACAACAGAAAGGGGAGCTGCCCTGAGGGCGGTGCCAAAGGGTGAAGAGCCATTGGTGGGCCACTTGCGGGCGGAGGCGGTGGAGGCTGCTATCATCTATACTCCGCAAAGCAATTCCAGCAAAGCCACAGCTGCCCGGAGTGTGCCCTCACCTCCCCATTGCCTGACTGGGGGCAGGAGGGTGAAGACACTTGGGAGGGCTCTGTTCCCCTGCTGCCACTACCACTGCCGCTGTTGGTGATCTCACCCCCTGGGATACGTTGAGAAGGGGCGGGACAGGGATATCCTATACCCGGGGCCGCCTTTAGAAGAACAGCCCCAGCTCCAGACGGCGCCACGCCCCATGTGCCGCATGCCGAAGGGCCGTGGGGAGGGACTGAGGGGCGGGATGTTATATTTGTTGTGTGGGGGGGGGTAAAATTTGGGTAGTGGGTTGGGTGGCTTGGGGTTGGTCGTAGTGTGGGGATTAGTGAGGGGGGTTGGAAGTGTACTGTTGGGGTGATTTTTGGGGTGGTGGTGGGATTGGTGGCCTCCCCCTTGTGGCAGGAGAGGGAGGTGGGGTGGAGGTGTGGAGGGGAACCCCTGGTGTGAGCGGGGAAGACCCTCCATGGGGGAGGATTGCCCGCCGATGGCAGAGGCGGGCGGGGGGGTGGGGGG
>QEPC01008874.1:1133362-1143915 GCA_003113815.1 Sphenodon punctatus
GACCCAGGCCATGCAGTCTCCTTATTTTCCCAGTGCCTGTCAGCTGTGGGGGCTTGGATGAGGTTGAGCCATCTGCAATTGATTCCTGACAAGATGGAGGTGATGGTGGTGGGCGAGGGTTTAGGGAGTCTGGGGGTGGTTGAATCTCCTCTTGTTGGGGGCGTTTGCCCTCCCATGGTCTCTGAAGTGCGGAGTCTGGGTGTGCTCCTCGATTCACGGCTCAGCTTGGAATCTCAGGTTGTGGCTGTGGCCGGGAGTGTGTTTCGGCAATTACATCTTGTCTGGCGGCTTGGGCCGTATCTCTCAGACTCTGACCTCGCCACTGTCATCCATGCCTTCATCACCTTGAGCTTGGATTACTGCAAAGCGCTCTACATGGGGCTGCCTGAAAGTTAGTCCGGAGGCTGCAGCTGGCGCAGAATGCTGCAGCCCGTCTCCTTACAGGGGTGGGCCACAAGGAGCACATGACACCAGTGCTCCGGGCTCTGCACTGGCTGCCTATAAAGCACCGGGCTAAGTTCAAGATGCTGGTTTTAACCTTTAAAGCCCTTCACAGTCTGGGCCCCACTTATCTATGGGTGTGAGGTTTTTAGATTAGGAGGGAAGGATGAACCCAACAGACCTGTTGTAGCAGTCAACGTCTTCACACAAGGGACTCCTATGGGGAGAGGGTGCTCATGCTTTGACTGGAAAAGAAGTTCCCTCAGGGTATAAGGTGGCCCGTTAAGCCTCGTTAGAGACAGGGCCGTTTCATCACAGGGAAATGGGATCAGTAGAAGCGTGTGCAAGTCCCTGCCTCTTTCCACAGGGGGACAAGGTCCCTGCCCACGTGTCCAGACCCCTTCCGATCCCACAGTGCGCGGGGGAGAGTACCACGTGAGAAAAGGTGAGGAAGGGAGAAGAACTCTGGGGAAGGGGGACTGGGAACGGGGGAAGCTACCACCAACCTAGAGGGAGGACAATCAGGAATTACCAGGAGCTAGAATTAACTGGTGCACATCAACGAAGACACACTCTGACAGACAGCCACTCACTCACCCGACACTCCACTTGCACATGCCACACACTCTCCTCACACGTCCACACTCTCAGAAACCAGGATAAAGATTCAAGTCACATGCAACGCTCAGGGGGCTAGCTTCACAGTAGTACTGATCGCCAGCAAGTGAAGACTGTGGCCTCCGGCATTAAATCCTCTTGGCCCCTCCCTGTTGTGCTTGCAGATGCGCTGAGCGTCTCAACGTCAACCCTGGCCCCGCCCCCGTCCCTCCGATGCGGCGGCGTTTTCTCCCTGCGCTCCCGCCTCGTCTTGCTGCCCCACTTCCGGGTCCCGGAGGGAATCCCCAGCGTCCTTCCCTACCTGTCGTGTTCCGTTCGGCTCGTGTGTGTTGGGGGTGCTGTCGCTTTGCGTGAGTTCCTGGGGCTTGGGGATTCTAATCTGCCGGTGGCTTCCCACCTGCCCCCGCCTCCTGACAATGGGACCGCCTCACTCTCCATGTGCCCGTGCGCCCTCTGAGATCGTCCGGGGGAGACTTTTTGGAGGTTCCCCGGGCGAGATGGGTGGCCACCGATGTTAGATCTTTTTAGGTGGCTGCCCCTGTGCTGTGGAACTCGCTCCCAGAGGAGGCTCAGTTGGCCTCCACTCTCCTGTCATTTTAATGTTTATGTAAGACCTGGCTGTTGCGCCAGGCTTTCGGCAAGGGGGGAGTAGGGTGGTAGTAGGGGTTGTTTCCCTGCATATATGATAAATGTTTAACTTTTTAAATTGTTTTATCTTTGTTGTTCACTGCCCCAGGCTGCCCTCTGGGCAGGAGGGGTGGGATAGAAATTTTTTATGAATAAAAAATAAATGAATAAAAATAGTTAAAATAATTCACTGCATTTTCCACTTTATAGCACTTGCCAACCTGTAATAATCACAGTTCCTTCTAACTAAGGGTCCAACAAAGGATCACAAAGGGCAGGTATTAACTTTCTGATAGGAAAACTGCCATCTTAATCGCTTGTCCAGAGTACCCAGAAAGTGCATGCCAGAACTCTGAGTGTTTTCAGACGTGACGGGGCGGCTTCGCCCCGTCTCGAAAACAACCCAGAGATTTCCTGCCGGGATGACCCAGGCACGGCAAACAGATGTGCCGGGGATCCCGGCGGGGAATCAGGGTGGGGCCGCGCGGCGCAACGTGCGGCCGCACGGCCCCGCCCCCTCCACGCTGCCTCACCACCCGCCCTCTGGGGAGACGGGTGGGCGGCAAGGCCAATGCCGCCGCAGCGTCTGGCTGAGTTCACCACGGCCCGGAATCCCGCCGGGGATTCCGGGTCGTGATAGTCGACCAGACGTTACTTTTTTTTAATGCCCGCCTGGAATCACTTTCACCACGCTTCAGCCGATTTTCGCGCCGGTAGCCCGGGAAGCGTGGTTGAAATTGACCCCATGTGGGTATTCAGCGTGGCGAACATCTGGCGGCCGCCGAACAGACATGCAGGGCACAGTGACCACATGTAGGTATTCAGCGTGGTTCGTCACGTCTGAAAACACCCTCTGATTAGAATCCAGATTGTCTGGCTCACCCTCTGCTTTAAACTCAGGTAAGACCTAGCTACACAGGGCAAAGGAGAGCCTGATTCACTATTTCATTTTAAATGGATTTATGCTGATGTAAACCTGGAAAATGCAATGATAAGTGGTTATAGAAAATCTACTCTTTCCCCTTTCCACTCCAACCTGGTGGATACTTTATGTGACCATCACTCAGTGCAGTTCAGTACCAAAACACTAGATAATTCTGAAGAATGTGTTTCCATGCCAGAGTTTTCAAACTTAGCAGCCTGAAAATAGACATCTAACTCTGTATTTATTAGGCATGCAAGTAAGTGGTCTGATTCTGAGAGGTAGAGGACTCCCCCAGCTCTCTCTGAAACCAATGGGAGTAAGACCATTTATTTAGATGGCTAAATATGGATTTAAGGGCCTAATTCAAGCATTCAGGTTGAAACCTTTGCCTTCTTATGCCTGCTTGGGTACAAAGCCACTGAAATCATCTCAACATATTTCCTACTACCTAGGAGACAGATGCAACTGCTCCAAAGAAAGGTCACCCACAGTTGTGTTTCCCAGCCTGCTCCCCCTCCCCATGGTGAATTCCAGTGGACATAATTCACATAGTGAGCATACACAAAACAGATTAGATTGATGCAAGTAACATTGTTCTCATTTCAGATATCTGGCTAACTTCATTCAACTGTGCAGGAAGAGAAAACAGTGGTGAAAACTCCTTCAGCCCATCCTTGGCTGAAGGGGTAGTGTGAGTAGTTAAGAAATTAAAACGCAATGATAGCTGCTAAGTTTGCATCAGCTACATAGCACTGTAATTCAATTTGAGCTAATTCTTCAAAGAAAGAATGAGAAAGGTACCTTTGAAAAAGAGATGTCAATATACATTATTGCTAATTACCTAAACAAAAAACCTTTGGTTTAAAAACCCAGTTAAGGTGGCATTTCAAATTATACTGAAATGTTAACATGACAGTAAATTGTATGTTAAGGCAACTTTATTACATATCAGACCAATCTATACGTTTTTCTTTTCTCATTCATTAATTTAAAAAAATTACGACTTAACTGAAATTAAACTGCATATGTGTGGTATGGTGACTGAACAATACTCGTATGTGATGAGGAATCTATGCAGTTTAATTTCAGCTAAGTTGTAAAAAATATATATTAATGAATGAGAAAAAAAAGTGTAGATTGGTCTGATATTTAATAAAGTTGCCTTACAATACAATTTACTGTCATGTTAACATTTCAGTATAATTTGAAATGCCACCTTAACTGTGTTCTTAAATCAAAGGTTTTTTGTCTAGGTATTTCCCCCTTCTGTTGCAACTTAATATTTTCATTAATTCGTAAGGTGGCTCCAGACACAAGAACACTGCAGGAGCACACAGGTGCTAACTCATCCCCCCCCACCACATCCCCCCACCTGCCCCCACATGGAACAAGCTGTGTTTTCGCAGGTTGCCCTGTACAGGGGTGATGAGTGGAGGTGTGTGTTACACAGGAGCGCACACGCCACCACTTTCATCCGAGACACACCCACCCATGCCGCTGCATGGGTGCGCCTCACGTAAAAAAGGCCACACACTCATCTACACACACATGCTCTCACCTCTCTCACACACAGGGCGTCTTTAGACATAACAAAGATCAAGCGTCAAACCCCCTAACCACCTGTTTGGTCAATGTGTGTAAGCACCATAACAATCCCAACACCAATATGGCCACCCATTGAACACGTGATGTGAGCGCCATTGCATCACAAGGACAATTTGCATGTTTCAGCTGAACACATGGCCAACGTTGTGTCTAATGATATCGCGTGGTGTGTTAGCAGGTACAACACGGGAATGAGGTGGCTGCGCTTATGTGCTGAGATTGGGTGGCGACCAAAACATCAATTTGCCCCAAGATGGGCTGTGTGTCTAAGCAGCGCCACATGGTGAACACAGGACCAAACTGGCATTCATATCAAGGTCAAAACACACATTCAGACACCCATTGATGTTATGTCTAAAGACACCCACAGTCATTCAGACACAGTACACACATGCTCTAACCTCTCACCCCTCACCCATTCATTAAAATTGATCAGTCGCGCACACTACACACACTCTCACCTCTGCCTCACACATACATTCATTCAAATTGATCACTCACGCACACTATACACATGCTCTCACCAAACACACTCATTCAAATTGCACACACTACACACACATGCTCTCACCAGTCTCTCTCACACACACACACTCATCTACACACTCATACTCTCACCTCTCACACACACACTCGTTCAAAGTGATATCACACATGCTCATTCATGCTGAAAAATCTCTCTCTCTCTCTCTCTCTCTCACACACACACACACACACAAAACGCAAGTCCCCCTTCCCATGCATCTGCTGATCCCTAGTGGCATGTTCCTGTTGGTGGTGGCAGCAGTTGCAGCATTGGGCCAGTGGGGGAGCAAGAGCCCAAGAAACGGCCAGCAATGGGCGGGAGGGGGAAATAGATCCCCCCCCCCCCCCCCGGCCCAAGCTGTTGCTGCGGGGACCCTCAGGCAGAGAGGCTGTAAGCAGGAAGATGCGGCTGGCGGGGGAACAAGAGCCTGAGGAGCGGCCAGCGATGGGCAGGCAGGGGCAGTAGATCCTTCCCTCCATTTGCCCAAGCTACTGCAGCAGGGACCCTATGGTGGGGGGGGAGGGGAGCTGTGAACAGAAGAGGCAGCCGGTGGGGAACAAGAACCCAAGAAGCAGCCAGCGACGGGTGAGCGGGGGCGGTAGATCCTCCCCTCCCCCCCAAGCTGTTGTCGAGGTGGGCTCAGGAGGACCAGGCCAGTCTGATTGCGAGCAGGAAGAGGTGGCAGCAGGCAGGCATACAAGTGAGAACAGGCTACCGGCAAGCAGCCAGCGCTGTAATTCCTCTTTGCCCCTCCTCCCCAGGCTGTTGCCAAGGGGGGCTCAAGTGGAAGAGACAGGAGGACAGTTAGAGGTGGGAAGGCAAGAGGCGGGTGGGGGGCAGTAATTCCTCCCCACCCCCAAAGCTGTTTCCAAGGGGAGCTCACTTACTCGGGTCCTGCTTCAGCACCTCCCAGCTGCTGTTTCGGGAATGCCGCTGCGCTTACAGTGCCTTTTTATATCTCCTGCCCCATGTTGCCAACCGCCCCGCTTGCTTTTTGTTTCCCCTTCCCTTAAAGGGAAGGTCACAGTCTTTACAAAAATTTTTTTTCAAAGCACTATCTTCACAGAAAAGCACCAGCGCATACTAGACACTCCCGTTCAATTGTACAACCCATTCAATCACACACACATGCGGAATGAGCACTGTAATCTTGATCAAAACTTTTGGTCACCAACCGGAAGTGTTTGCTATACAAACTCCCAGAACAGTATAGGCACTGTTCAATGAGACCTTGCAGCCACCTTAACTATAGAGCCTCTACCCTAATTCTATAATAATGTACTTAAGTAGTTATACCTCCCTTTTAACTTCACCAAGGGAGAAATGGTGCATTCATAGGGTGGGGGTGAAGAGTATATTTTAAGACTGACAGTTGGGAATTCTGAATAACATAAGAACAGTATAATCTAGAGTTACCTTTCTGAGGCCACACGACACAGGGAGGGGAGAGTATCACACCTTGAGTAGACATAGCCCTCCTGGGCAGCCAGGCCATGCGATGCAGTGCATTGCGTGGCCGGCAGCCATCAGATGTTCCCCCAGCCACGGGGCAAACAGCTGGCTGCTACGTGATGCATCCGCGAAAAAATTTCGAGGACACATCGCAGAGCAGCCTTACCCCAAGAGGGGAAAGGCTGCCCAAGGTAAGGCTACCAGTGCGGAGGGGCTGTATGCAGGATTATAGTTAAAGCTCAATGTTTATTATACCCTGCCCCTCCTACACAGCAGTTCGGGGTGGCTTACAATCTAAAAGGACATATTAAAATACAGATATAAAAACTCTTACAGGGAGAAACAAAACCAAACCAATAAACCCTCCCTACCCCTCACCCTTCCACCCTACCCGTCTCCCTCGCCAAAGGCCTGACAGAACAGCCAGGTCTTACAAAGTCACCTAAAAGAGGTGAGGTCTGTGGCTGGGAGGGTGTTCCACAGCCTTGGTGCGGCCACCAAGAACGCCCTCTCCATAGTGGCCCCCTGGGAAACCAGAGGGACCTCAAGAAAGGTGCCCCTGGTCAACCGCAGGGGCTGATCCAGAGCCCGGGGAGTGAGACAGTTCCTCAGGTAACTGGGGCCCAAGCTGTGTAGGGCTTTAAAGGTCAACGCCAACACCTTGAATCGGGCCCAGAAGACTATAGGCAGCCAGTGCAGAGAACAGAGCACTGGTATAATATGTTCCCAGCGGTCCATCGCCATAAGGAGATGAGCTGCCGCATTCTGCACTAGCTGCAATGTCCAAGTCATCACCATGGGTAGCCCCATGTTACAGTAGTCAAGTCCTGAAGTGATAAAAGCATGGATTATATCGGCCAGGTTGGAGTCTGAGACATATGGCTGAAGCCACCGCACCAGATGTAATTGGTGAAATGTGCTCCTTGGCACAGTCCCCACCTGAGCATCCAGGCAGAGTTGGAAATCGAGGAGAACTACCAGACACCGAACCTGCAGAGCCAACAGGGGGCAAACCCCATCAATGATGGGGGATGCCACACCCAACACCTTCCCATCTAGCATCACCTCCGTCGATGACCCTGATCCAATTCACAGCGAAGGTCGTTGACCAAAGCCACAAGCGCAGTCTCAGTGCCATAACCCAGGTGAAAGCCAGACTGCAAGGGATCCAGATACGCAATGTGGTCAAGATGCACCCATAGCTGCGGAGCCACTACCCATTCAATAACCTTCCCTAAAAAGGGAAGGTTAGAGGCCAATAGCTGGCGAGGAAGTCAACGTCAAGCGATATTCTACACTTATTACCCAGATCAAGTGTCCTTGGTTAGAAAATCAGAAAAGGCGGCTTTATTTCTACTGCCTAGCACTTTCTGAAATCGTTCACTCCTGTGTGAAGTGACTGCAGAGAGGCTGTAAAATCCTATCAAGCCACACTGATCAAGTTCTACAATCACTTTGCTCCTGTTTAAACAGAAACAAGCTGTACTTTCTTCTCCTGCAGCATCACCTACAATAAAACTTCTATAACCAAGTTTTCTCGAATACAACCCTAGATTGTCTATATCTTCCAGGCCTCTTAACTTATAGCTAAATATATTTGAGGGTCAATTAATATCACTCACAATGGTGTGTGTTTACATCAGGGGCGGGGAACCTTTTCTCTCCCGGGGGCCACTTTGAAAGTTTGCACGAGCTCAGAGGGCCACACAGAAGTTGGGGCGGGGCTGCTTAAGGGATGCACTCCAGGAAAGGAGGGCCCAAATCATGGATCTCTGCCATGGAACTGTCCCCTATCCTTGTCTGCATTATCTCATCTCTGCTCCCTTCTTCAGTGATTGGAAGTAAGAACCTGGATCCAACAGCCAGATCCAGGAAATGGAAAGGGGCCCACATAAAAACATGCCGAGGGCCGCATCTGGCCCCTGGGCCTGAGGTTCCCCACCCCTGGTTTACTAATGACGTGAGACAACAAGGTCACGATGTTACAATTCACGTGTCATTACACTGTGTCACAACAAGTTTTTCCAGCAAGACAAATATATAAATTGGAAGCTAGCTGCTTTGTTAGCGTTAGCATTTGCTTCAAGATCACCTCAACTGAAATTTAATTAAAATGACACACCTCTTTTAAAAGAAAATCCTCAACAATTAAGATCCTCCAGTCAGAGAAGAAGAGTTCCAGTGCAAAGCTGGATCCTGGTCTATTTTATGCAGTTTCTGGCATTCTGAAAATCCATTGCACTTAACTCCTGCCTAAAAGCTCTCTTTTCTACAACCCTCTGCAATCTGGCAAGATCTATTCAATAAATATGTGGGAGATTGAAGTCTACGATACTTGAAATACTAGCAAAAACTTGTAACTGGAAGTACTTGGATTAAAAAGACTCACAGAGTAGAATATTAAACTACATTTTGGGATTGAAGCTTCTTTAATTCATTCTGTATTGAAAAGCTTGGTTTGATATAGGCAATTCTAATCTGAAATTCAGAAGCTTTTCAGATACATTATTGGCACATGAGCATTTCAAGATGCTCTACCGTATACTTATACCTAATATTTCCAGTATTTTCCTCCAGGGAGATTGTGTGGTTGCCATCTTGGTCCCAAGTGGCAGAGAGGGTGAGAGAAGGTGGTTTTTGATTGATATCTTTTATTGGACCAGCTGTTGTTGAGGAAATGAGCAAGCTTTTGGGCCATGCAGGGCCTTTCCTCAGGCATGTAAGATGACCAGTTAGAAATATATAAACTGAGCAAATTTGGTGCAGGTATATAAGGAGACAGGAATGGGTGGGAGTGGATAAGACAAGGTAACTGGTAGGTGGGGAGTTAGATAGGGAGGAAAGAGAGAGACCAGGCATTTTTTTTAAAAAGAGTTATAAAAGGATGTACAGTTCAAAATGTCTGGTCTCTCTCCTTCCTCCCCATCTAACTTTTAAAGCTCCGTTAAAAACAAAAAAACCTGTACATCCTTTATAGCTCTTCTAAAAAAAAATGTCTGGTCTCTCTCCTTCCTCCCTATCTAACTCCTCACCCACCAATTGTAGCAGTTTAACAGTACTGTACTGACCAACACCAACTACCTTTCTTCTTCATTCTCTGTGCTGCAAGGAAAGGTTGGAAAGGCTCCAATCCTCAGTTACAACTGCCAACTAACCTAGGCAAAAGCTGAACAGGAAGCAAGTACAGCAGCAGAAATACCCTCTGGACTACAGCCAAACCAGACCTGTTGAATTTACACCTGCTGATAATGGCCCCAAAGGGGTCAAAAAGGCATTTGTGTAAGGATGCTTCAGCCACACCCATTTTGCTTCTGCCAAGCCCCCTAGACTGGCAGTAGGGAGAAAGGACACGTAGAAACTGCTGAACTCATGCTGTGCCGCCAGAGCATTCCCTAAGTATTTAGGTAAGACTACTCCAGTGCCAGTTAATCCAGCTCTATGATTAGGTCTGACAGTTGTTGTGCAAAGTTTTGCACACTGCAGTCCTGACTGTGGCGCAATACGGTTCTAATAATAAAATCTGGATGATCTTAAGGGGAAACTCCTTTTACAAATAGATCTGTTATATCACTTTCCCCCTAACCTAAACAAAAACAGCTCTTAACCATATCTTGCCTAGGAAGTTTATAATGCAAACAAAGATTTCGGAGCAGCTTCTAGGGCAGGGAAAGTGTTTAAATTCTGCCTCTCTTCACTCAAGTCTGCTATCTCCCTTGCTAGACAGCAGTATTAGAGGTGGGACCCCAGGGCAATTACCAAGTACCGGATTTACCGGATTCCGGTTTCCAAAAAAACGGATTCCCGGATTAAATCCAGTATACCGGTACCGAATTTATTCCATTGATTTCAATGGGGCACTGTCCCCATTGAAATCAATGGAATAAAAAAATTCCTCCCCCCTCCCCCTCTCAGGCTGCGCGGGTGGAAGGGGGGACACCCCCCACCCACCCTGCCCAGCCTGGATTTAAACAAAAAAATCCCCCTGAGTGTCCCTACTGTGGCTCCGGGCCGCTGGCGGCAACCCAGAGCGAGCCCACCAGCAGCCGTCCCAGCAGCAGCCAGTAAGTATTAGTGTACTGTATGATCCCTGGGGTGGGGGTGGGGTTAACACCCCCACCCCACCCCAGGGATCACCCTACTTCCAAGTTCCCACCCAGGGATCCTACCTTCATGGAGCTCCGGTGGCTTCAGCGCCGACTGTGGCTGCCGGCTTCAGACGCTTGTAGGCCTTCCGGTTTTCCCTGGAAGGCCTACTAGCATCTGAAGCCGGCAGCCACAGTCGGCGCTGAAGCCGCCAGACCGCCGGAGCTCCATGAAGGTAAGATCCCTGGGTGGGAACTTGGAAGTAGGGTGATCCCT
>QEPC01008874.1:1145908-1156735 GCA_003113815.1 Sphenodon punctatus
TCGAGCACTCTGCTCCTTTTCTATCCCCTCCCTCATCCTCCCACGCCTCCCCTGCTCCCCCAACCGCCTTCGTCCCTTCTCCCTCCCTGCCCTCGTCTGCCTTGCCCCCACCCTCCATACCTTCAAGTCCCTCCTCAAAACCCACCTCTTCCGCTCCGCCTTTCCTAACTCCTGTTAATCATCCCCACCCAGAAGTATCCCCTACCTGTTATCTGCAAACTCCGATTTACTGTAACCAAGCCAAGAACGTGTACCCGAGTTCTTGCATCCTCGTGAATGTTGCATTCCTTGTCTCTCCCTCTGTTCCCCCTTCCCTGTCTCCCCTCCCCCTGTCTTTAGATTGTAAGCTCTTGGGCAAGGACCATATCTATCTTATTCTCTGTAAAGCGCCAGGTACATTTCTGGCGCTATATATAAATGCTAATAAATAAATAATAATAATAATAATAATAATAATTTTTAAAGAGGAAACTAAGAAAACAACATGGCTGAAGGCATCTCAGAAATTGAAAATGAAACTGGCCACTATTTTAATGAAAATGGGCCACTGTAGAGAAAGTGCAAAAGGTAAGCATTGCAATGCAGCAATGAAACTGAAAATATATTTATTCCTTTTTTCATTTCACTATTATAAAATGTTACTAGGAAAATCAGAAAAAGCTGCTAATGTAAAAACCTAGGACTGACTGTGATTGTATACCTCTTTGACATTGGTTTAAAATATCTGGGGAGTTACTTTGGACTTACACCAGTGAAAGGAAAACCAGAAAGTGGGCTAGCAAAAAAAAAAAATATTAATGGGACACAATTAAGAAAATCTTCAAAGGAAATCTTCAACAATAATCTTTCCATGGCACAAGGTCTGTTTTATATATTCTTATATATTCCCAGAATATACAGTGCCCAGAACAAAGGAATCCTGGCATCAGTTACAACAATAACAAGATCAACTTAAAACCAAGGAAAAAGTGCTTGCTTCTGCAACCCAGTCTACTTGTACCTCACCATCTGCAATTAGGGCCTGCTCCAAAGTCAGTGTTAATACAAACCTTTCATCCTGGGTGTCTTTCCAAAGTCCCTAGCTACCATTATATGAACTATTTTGTAGTTTTTAAACTTAACAAGTATCTGTCTCCACCTCACTCTCATCAGAAGCACATGGCATAACAGTCCCGTTACTCATATACTAGCAGTTTGCACTTAAGATATGCAGCTTATTTAGGAAGTTATGTATTGGATCTTTTGGTCCAATCCTTTCTCCATCCTATAAGTTTCTCTTTGTCCCATTAAGAGAAATATTCACAAATATTACAGTTTACTTCACTCAAAGTGATCTGTGAAGAATCACAAGCTACAAAGAAAACTGTAAAGTAGACTTCCCTACAAAGTCGCAAAGTAACTGAGTAGTTTAAACTTACCAGCACCTTTAGCTGTGATTCTTGACCCATGCCTCACCAAGCGAATACACACATCCTTGCTACAGTGGTTAACCATACGAAGATGAATGCTTCTCCTGGTCTGGATTTTTACCAAACATTTCACCATACTGACTGTTATATTTTCTACCACAGCCTTCTAAAAGAACCAGCCATACTGACTTGGACCTTTGCTGAGCTTTTACTGAGTTTGAAAAGACTGCAAGCAAGTGCTGCTGAATGAATCAAATGACAGGCTTCTAGCATGGCCAACAAAAATATCCCAGTAGGGAACAGAATGGGAGGTTATTTTTAAACACTTCCAACTGTCTCATATCATATAATACAATTACTTCAATAGAATCCACTTTACTTAGCAGTTGCTAATAAACAGCTTGATCACAAATACAAATATTAAATGCATACTAAAATATAGTGTGATGAAACAAAAGGTCATAAAAGTACACACATACAAAATATCACAGTAAAATAATTGAATGACCCTTACGGTTTAAAGGATTTCAAGTCACCCATTAATTTTGCACTTGCAACTTTATCCATAGTCATACTTGTTGCTGCAGTCCTGCAGGCACAAACTGTGGGTTTATCTTATACCTCATAGATAACTTTTAAAATAGATATTGAGGGTCATATCGATACTGAGATCCTTGCCCATGCATTTTGGCCCCAACGCTACCCTAGATAGTAGGAGAGGATTCCTGCAATGCAGAGGAATTGTATCCATGAAAGATTATGAAGGCAAAGTAATTTTAAGGGTTAGGACTTTCCTAACATTGGGCCAAGTTTTGACCTGTCCTGAAACCTTCCATAATTGGGAGCAGAGAAAGAATTTTCAGTGGAAGGAATGTACTGCCCTTTAGAGATGTGCTCCAATTCTCAGTGGCAGACAAAATCAGTGAACATAGGGGAACATATGCCCCACAAGTTTCAAGCTTGACACGCACCCCTGTCCTTCCAGCTATTTGCATGAACGGAAACTGACCGCCCCAGCTGGTCCATCTTTGGCAGTTGCCCCTCCATACAACAGAACAGTTATGACATGATACGATGGGGCCATCATTCTGGGTAAAGCAATGAAGTGTCTCATTCACACAGCTACAGTCCAAATGGGGGTTTTGATGTCAACATTTTGGAATGGAGGGGCAATGGCTGCAGCAGGAGGAAGGTAAGGGTCAGGACAAGTTCTGTCTTTTTGTGTTGAGGTTACTGGAGGCAGGGAGAATGTGGGAAGAACAATGGGATGGGGACTGGGGGCTAGTATTTGGGGTGGCTATATAAGGAGATTGATATGGCTGTCCTTGGTGTTGCCAGGAGGTCAGATCTGGTAGGGTTCTGAGGGCAGGGTTTTTCCAGGAGGAAGGCCAGTTCATGCAAGGATGGGAAGGGAGAGAGGGAGGTGGATAACACTTGGATTAAGATTACTACACTGTATGTGAGTGATCACATCCATTATGTGTCAGAATTACTTTTGCCGTTTTTAAATGAGACATGTCCACGCAGGTCCACCCATCTCCCATGCATCCAGATGCCTATCTGAAAGCGGTGTGTGGGGAGAAGCATGTTCCTGTGACCCACACACTGGCCACGCATGGAGCATGGGGGGAAATCTGGGATGCTCCATGTGGGAGCAGGCTAAACCGTGCGTGGGTAGGGGCGCACACTCATAGCACACTCAACCCTGGCCCATTTGATTCCACCCCCACTCACTGGACGTGCGTGGGTGCTCCATGTGCCCACGGATCCACTTACCCATGTAAAAATAGCCTTTGTGACAGAAGACAGAATGTGGCATTGCTTCAAAACATAGGGTCGTGTTACACCCACCAGCCAGCAGAGATACGTTGACACCCACATAAAGATTCACACATACATACTTGTCATACATCACTTACTCCACTTGAAAGTTGGAATAAGTCAGCATGCATAGTGCCATCCACACAGCCACAATGGGGGTCTTCCTGGTACCAAGGAAGACATGTGGAAATTGGAGAGGGTTTCTCACCCTTTGCAGCCTTCATTCTTGATGTTCAAAGGCTACTGTGCTCATGGACCAGGAGTGGGGGACCGTCTGCCCATGGCAGTGTTTTTATTTGGTCCCTTACCAATTTTTGAATATTGCCCATAGTTCCAGTCCCATCCCTCAAGCACTCACGAGTGAGCTAGGGGCAAGGAAGCAGAGATGAGGGTATACACTCAAGGACAAGGAACAGATCCATGGCAGAGATTCCATGATTTCGACTCTTCCTACCCATTAAGCACCTCCAGCCCCATCTCCTACATGAGTTTGTGTTAAATTTCAAAGTGGTTGTGGGAGGGAAAAGGTTCCCACCCCTTCCCTTGACCCTTTGCCTCCAAGGTACCTGCCTCCTCACTGTCATGTAGATGAATGACAAGTGGGGTAATCCTGAGAATTTTTAACTTCTCCCAGAGTATGCCCATGTGTTGTAGATGAGTCCAATATTATTGTACTTTTATATGTTTAAGAGAGAGAGAGACACTCTCTAGCCCATAAAAGCATGAACCTGGCCAGTGTCAGTAGTCTTTATTCTCTTCTCATTGCCTGGTAACTACATGAGAGAAAGGCCCTTTTTACATGGACTGCGGCTGCGTGGGAGATGGGTGTGCGCGCCACTGTGGAGGAGGTGAGGGAGGGGCGGGTGTACATGGGCGCACACCCATCCCCCGCGCATGCTCCCGCATGGAGCAACCTCCGTTTCCCCCGGTTGCTCCATGCGGGGGTGATGGGTGGAAGTGCATGGGTTGTGGGAGCATGCACACACCCCTACTCACCCGCCGTGGCGGTCACACAGGCGGCACCCACTCATGCCCATGCAGCGGACCTGCGTGGGCATGGGTGGGTGTGTCTTGTGTAAAAAGAGCCAAAGGCTGTTGCTGCTACTTTTAGTATACTTTCTTTCCATTTCTATGGATGAGCCTTCTGTGGAGGAAGGAGGAACCACCAATAGAACTTTCTCTGTTTTCTCCCATTTTGTACCTCAACAAAAGTATCACAGCTATATAATCCTGTTAATATAATCATCCCCACCGTGGAAATTACTAATATATATGAAAAACTGGATGTTATTTATAGTAAAGGACCTCACGATATCACTAAAGTGTTCCTGATTGAAAAGGGAGCCTGACTCAGTGAGTAAATGACCCCTAGAAAAGGTAATGAATTATTTTCAAGGTCAATGAGTACCCTTGTACAAAAAATAAACTGTATTGGGTTACTTAGAACAACCCCCTCCAACTCCCCAGTGATCATGGGCATGGGATTGAGGAGGATTTGTGCTGGAACATGCAGTCTGACATCAAACAGCTGAGTCAGTGACACTTCAGCTTTTGCCACTCAGCAAGCATGAAAGAGACTCCATCTCCTGGAAAAGAGAGCAAGCAGTGCCTTTCCTGACACTGACAACAACTGCAGTGTAGTGTTTGACAGATATTTTTAGCAAGATGAATTCCAAACAATGGGTCAAATTCTCTCCTGTGATCTGGTCTGTCTCAAAGACCTGTGTCAGAGTCAAGACTTATATTATCAATCAAGGATGCATCAGGAGCCATGGGCTGATCCTTAATTCAAGCCAGGCTATTGTACTAAACCAGGAACTAAGTTATCAGGAGTTTGTCAAGCCGAGAATCAGAACTAAAATAACAAAGCCATAAGCCATACCCAGTTCTTGGCCAAGAGTTCAGAACCAAGGCAAAGGAAGAAATGAGGGAGAAGACTGGAAGCAGGTGCAGGCTGGAGCAGGACAGGAGCTGCAAACACATACCACAGTGTGGCCAGGTAACCATCACATTGAGTTGACACTTTCCACTTCCTGCTGGAATGGTTTATTTCATTATAATAGTTCATTTATTTAGTAAAATTTATACCCTGCCCTTTCTCAAAGGCTATGGGGGGCTAACAACAAAAATACAAGAAGAAAAATAATAAAAATACAAAGCAATACAATAAAATCCCCTAAAAAGCCCTACCCTCACCCCCCAAAACCCACCCACCCAACCTCTATCCCCACCTGCCAAAAAGAAATGTTTTACACTGCCTCCAGAAACTCAGGCTCTGGCAGACCTCCGGGGGGGGGGAGGGAGCTCCATACTAATGGCACAGCAATTGAGAATACCTCTCTGCGGGCCCTCATTGTATGGATAAGATTAGCCGGTGGCATCCGTGAGGACTGTCCCAGCCAAACACAGGGGTCGCAGTGGAGCTATGGAAGGAAAAGCGGATTTTCAAGTATGTGGGGCCCAGGCCATTTAGGGCTTTAAAGGTCAAAATCAGCACCTTGAATTATGCCTGGAAAGCAACAGGAAGCCATTGCAGACTATAGAGCACAGGTATAATGTGCTGCTCACAGTGACCCACCCCTGAAAGGAGTCGGGTGGCCACATTCTGCACCAGCTGCAGTTTCTGAACAGTCATCAAGGACAGCCCCACACAGAGTGCATTGCAGTAGTCTAGCCTTGAGGTAATGAAAGAATGAATATTGGTGCCCAGATAGGATTCAGAAAGAAAAGGCCACAGCCTTCTCACAAGATGGAGCTGATGAAAGGTTCTCCCGCATACTGCCGCAACCCAACAATCCAAGCACAGCAGAGGATCCAGAAGCACCCCAAGGCTGTGTGTCTGGATTCAGCTTCAACCGGCTCACACTCTTCCAGTCCCCAACAGCAGCCAGGCACTGGGAAAGCACCGAGACTGCAGGACCTGGGTTGGAAGAAAAAGAGAGATAGAGCTCAGTGTCATCAGCATACTGATGGTACCTCATTCCAAACCTCCAGATGATCTCACCCAGCAGTTTCAGATACACATTGAACAAGATGGGAGACAGAATGGAATCCTGCAGGACACTGCAGGGGAGGTCCTGGGGGGATGGCGAGTAATCTCCCATCATTACCTGCTGGGATCTCTCAGACAGGAACAAACAGAACCACTCAAGAGCAGTCCAGTTCACCCCTGCCAGGTCCCACAGACGTGTCAACAACACTTCATGATCAATTGTATCAAAAGCCACTGAAAGATTTAACATGATGAGCAGGGCACAATTCCCGCTGTCAGTTCCATTGGCTGTAGCCAATGAAAGGCAAGCTGAAGTCAGCCAGTCAGGAGTGCACTAAGCACAATGTGGCCAACAGGAAGTAATACTGCTGAACCGGAGCTGTGTATGAGGTTCCTGGTGACACAGTAGTCAGGAGAACCATTCACAATGCAGTGGACACAGGTTCAGTTCATAACTGAGGACATACTCCTTGTAGACTGTGTGTTGTTCTGCTTTCTCAAAGGAGCTAGAAAGCCACCAGTTCCAGAGTCAGAAAGCCACTATTGATTCCTCTGTAGCCTCCTACTTCAAAGACAACAGGGGCACCGTTGAGAACTTTGAAGAAATCCTTGTTGGCTGTAGTTAAATAAAGGGAACACACCTGTTATCGGGGGTGTTCATCCTCCATTGGTTCCATCTGTGTGGAGCCCCCAGGAAGAGCTGCCGCAAAACAGCTGAGGGGGAAGGCCCAGAGGAGTGCCCTCAGCTGGCCCTGGTTCACACGCTAAACAGCTGATCAAGGGTCCGCCATTAGCTGTTTGGCAGCCGAGTGAGGGCACACTTCTGGGTCCAGTCCTCTGACCTTGCCTTGCAGTGAGGCCCGAATAGAAGGGAGGGAGACCATTAGCCTGGGTCTTTGCCTGGGCTGCATCGCCAACTACTGCCATCCCACGCATCCCTTAGCAGCCACCCACCCACCCTGAGACCATAGTGGGCAAACATCTGGCGGTGGCAAGACAAGCAGGTGAAGGGAAAGTTAAATACAGTGGATGAGAGGGTAAACCGCAGCGTAAATAAAGAATGGATCATGAGTTTGGATTTTACTTCCATTGACTGGCTTCTCTTTCCATCCACTGATTCCCTGCTGTTTTTGGTCAAGGCTATTTACTACCTTCTATAGCAACATCCGAGTTGATACTACATTTTAAAAACCTACTTATAGAAAGTCACTCAATGGGCAAGGAGTGCATGCGCACCCAAACAGCTATGTAGTAGTGGGCCCTATGCAGAACAATACCCATCCTCCTATGCATGTCACTTCCTTGGGTACACTGTAATTCTGGCTGGCTTGGAACTTAAGGCCAGAGGACTAGAGTTGGACTTAATTTGTGAAAAACCTCAACAAGGTGTTTTCTTTCACTGTAATCTCCTGATCTAAGAACATCCTTTTAAAAAAGAAAAGCTCAAGTTCTGATGTAGGATGTTACACTAAGAGAAACAGAGGCTGAAAGTTCAAGTCATTCAATAGGAAATTTGTTTCAAAAGTAAAATCTCATATTTCAAAGGTAACTGAGTAATTAGTGAGAAAGGAAACTATAGAGTATTGATGAAGATATGCCCACTATCTATTACCCTGAACTTCCCAGGGGAAAAAAAAGTTATATTCTGCTGCTTGCTAGAGGTTGTTTCGTACAGTAAGTACTACCGGCATTCATGAGTTCTGTTTCTGCTAACTTTAAGATGAAAAACAGTATAAGCCTATGGGCATATCCCCACAAACTGTAGCAAACCTGATTTTGGCATGCTGACTTGGCTCTGTAAACTCCAGGTCCTCCCTCTGTTTGAGGGATGAGAACCTGGCTCTGGGTTCTTCAGGCAATCAAAGCCCTCCTTAATTTACAAGTATCTTTTCTAAGAAGAGTTTATAGAGTTATTAGGCAGGCTTGTGCACCTGTGTTTCTGCTATAAGTTCTGTGGAGAAGTGATATTTATTCCACAAGATAGCGTGCGGCAGAAAGCAGAATAATTAGTGTTGTATTAGTGATGTTGGATAGCAAGTAAATTACTTGCTATCTTATTGGTTCTTCATTATTGGTTTTTCATTATTGGTTTTTCATTAAAAGGATCTGAGGATGCTGTCAAACTCAACTCATGCTACAAGCACTATTTTCTTATGCACCTGTGTTTCTGCTATAAGTTCTGTGGAGAAGTGATATTTATTCCACAAGATAGCGTGCGGCAGAAAGCAGAATAATTAGTGTTGTATTAGTGATGTTGGATAGCAAGTAAATTACTTGCTATCTTATTGGTTCTTCATTATTGGTTTTTCATTATTGGTTTTTCATTAAAAGGATCTGAGGATGCTGTCAAACTCAACTCATGCTACAAGCACTATTTTCTTAATTAATATATAAACATAAATATGATAAACAGTCTGAAAAAATATATAAGACACAACAGAAGAGGTACAAACTTACAGACCTTCAAAAAAACCCCATGCTTTTGGAAACTGGCACATTGAAATAAGATGCATCTAACCCTGCCATCCTCCAAACTATATGTTGAAGTAAAGCTTGGTCAGTCTTGTTGTAGGAACTAGGTCTGCTATGCTGAAAGATCACACCAGAACAATGTTTTCTCAGACCCAAATCTCAACAGTGCCATACAATTAAAGTTGGGAGGGAGTGCTATGTGACTGCCTTGCGTATGATTTAAAACAGACCTGAGGCTGGCAACTAAAGCTACTCTGTGAGCCAGGCATTCAATGACAAAATCCACAGACTTGTCTGCATCAGTCACTCCAGTAATTAATGCAGTGTCTTAAAATAGCCAACTGCACAGTACAGGCCTTTTAGCAATGACAACACCTGTTGATTAGTTATCAGTTAAAAGAAAATGTGGGTGAGCTTCCTGAGGGCCCAAGTCCAAACAGAAATTACGGGTGAAAACAGACATGACGCTAACCACCCTTGGTGGTCATTTATGCATGTTGCAGGGCTGCATAGGGCACCAATACAGCCCTGCAACATGCAAAAATAACCACCAAGGGTGGTTAAAGGGTGATTAGCGTCATGTCTGTTTTCACCCAAAGACACCAAGCTTGTAAAAAAATGACTTTGTGAGGAAAGACAGGAGGGCATCAGGGAAATGATTGGCTCATTACCAGACTGAGATGGAATTGAGGGCAACCACTTATCTTTGAAAAAAACTGGGATAAAGTGCATCAGTCACTAGAGAGATTGAAACTCACCAAAAGGCTAAAATCACTGCCACCAGGAAAATAACCTTCCATGTATGAACACTGAGCTCACATATATCAAATGGCTAAAAAGAAACTTTCAGCAAGTCATAGCCCATGACTAAGGCTATGATTTTGGCACAGAGATCATGGATTCCGTGACTTTTGCTGCCCCTGATCCAGCCGCTGAGCTAATCAGCAGCTGGATGAGGATTGCGGTCAGGACCAGTGGTGACGGCACTCTAACTCCCTCACTCTCACTGCCCTTGAGCAGGTCCGATTCTCCAGTGAAAGGCACTGACACAACAGGCATGGGCAGAGGGGGAGTCAGAAGGCTGTTCCGCTCCTGGCCCCCTCCCCGCCTGAACCAGGGACCAGCAAAAAAGGTGCGGGGGAAAAGCCAAGAGGCTGCTCTGCTCCCGTCCCTCTCACCTGAATTAGGCAGTGGCACGACAGCTGTGTCACAAAGCCGCTCTCATGACACTCTTCCAGCAGTGACTAAGACACCATGTGGAACCCAACTGGCTCACAAGGCCACCACTTCTCCTGACCCCAATCCTGGTATTGACATGGCTTCTCCTGGCCCCCACCCTGCTGCCACCGCCGCTTCTGCCCATTTCCATCATTTCTTCTATTATTTCTCTGTCCTGTCCAGGGCCAGCCTCAGGGTTTGTGAGATCATGTGCAAAGTCTTGGTGCAGGGCCTAATTTGCATAATCAGGCCCCACCTAACTATGCAAATGTGTAAATTTACATATAATTTACTCCCTCTGAACAGAAAGGATTCCCATTCTCCACCCCTCTGAGCGGTCATAGACAAGCATGGCGTCTCAATGCTTTCCCCCACCACCTCCCCAGCTGAGCGTTACCACCACTCCCCAGGAGTGTGTCCACTGCAGGGGCAGCTGGGCGGGCAGTGAGGCAGGCACAGAGGTGAAGTTCCTGGGCCTGTTACTTCTTGCTACCGGTGCCGCCTGTGCCTTGTGCATGCACACGGTGCGACTGGTCCAGAGATGCTGCTATCAAACACACAAGACACCCAAATGCAGCTAGCCTATTAAGTGCACTAGGTTTTATATATTTATTTATTTATTTATTTATTATTTATTTATAAACTTCTACCCCGCCCCTCCTGCCATGCAGCTCAGGGCGGCTTCCAGCATTTTAAAATACAATAAAAACAGTTTAAAATAATCATAAATATTATAAAAATAATTAATTAACAGGGCTAGACAGCAATATAAAAACGAAAAATAGGTGGGGGAAATAACCCCCCCCCCACCCTACTCACCCTCCCTCCCAAAGGCCTGGGCGAACAGCCAGGTCTTACAGTTACGCCGGAATGTTAACAGGCTAGGGGCCAGGCGAGCTTCCTCCGGAAGGGAGT
>QEPC01008874.1:1160474-1198725 GCA_003113815.1 Sphenodon punctatus
AGTATTCCTGTTAGCAATAACTTCATTAAGAAGAGTTAGTGAAATAGCAGCCATAACAATCTCAGAACCATATTTGCAGATTTTCCAAGATAGAATAGATATTGCTTTACATCCTAAATTCCTACCTAAGGTAGTATAAGTAAGACAGTTGTGAGAATGTAGCCCTTTTTACATGGGCCTCTCCCAGCCATGTGTAAGGAGCCGCCGGACTCTGGCGGCTGTGGGCAGCGTGGTGCGGGTTGCCAGACAACAGGGGAAAGGACGCCGTAGCAAGCAGGGCTGGAGGCGTGGGAAGTGGGAGGCGGGGCCACCGCACGCTCAGAGACGCAGGGGAGCCCGGCCCAGCTGCAGTGCATCGGGGCAAAGATTCCTGGGTCAGAGATGGGTGGGGACTCTGCCCCAGATATCACAATAGGCTAATTGACTGGCCTATATTAACCACCGGCAGGGCCGAGAGCCCTTGCCGGTAATCAGTTCTGAGAAGCTGGCCCCCTAAGTGTCTTGACTCTAGTATTGCCTGAGAGAGAGAGAGAGAGAGAGAGAGAGAGAGAGAGAGAGAGAGAGAGAGAGAGAGTGAAACTACTACCCTTGTCTACATCTGGTTCGCTACCCTTCCCTGGAGAGCGTATGGTGAGTGAACGTGAGAGAGTGTGATATTGCTTGTGAGTCTTGTTTTGTGTTGCAGTAACTGGTGCCCCTTATACCTTTGTGTGCCTCCCTTCCCCCCGCCTTTAGTAGGGACACTTAACCTCCCCCCCACCTTTGCCTGAGTGAGTTTCCTATCCCACCTCCCTACTCCCTTTCCCCCATCCCCTTTTCCTCCCAACGTTTCCCTGGAGTCTCTCCCTTCCCCCCCATTCTTCACTGTGTTTCACGGTGTCCTGGGCCTGGGTTATTTCCCCGATTGCGTGTCTCTCTTGTATCGTACCCTTCATTGTTGGGGCAATTGCCTTGTCTCTGAACTTCCCAATGATGAGCAGGGCTACTCTCTGAGTCAGAGAGACAGCCCACCTAAGACCCTGAGGGATCATTTTTCCACCGATAGAGACCTGAGACAAGGCCGCCCCCTGTGTGTTTTTCCCCCTCCGAGAGTGTGGGTGGGTATACCCCCCTCGCTCCTTCCTTCCTCCCCATATTTCCCCCTTCTTTCCCCTACCAGCTGTGACACCATGAACACACAGATTTCTGCGTGGTCATGGGTGGGGCAGTTCTGTGTGAACGACGCGTGCACACACCCATGGTGAGTGGGGGTGCGTGCGAACGTGCGCGCCTGCCTAATAGGAATCCCCACTCTCACACACCCCACTCGTCCCCACGCACGGAGCAACCGGGGGAAACGGCGGTTACTCCATAGGTGTGAATGAGTGGGGGGTGAGTGGGGATGCGTGTGGCCGTGTGCACACCCTATCCACGCACCAGAGTGCCCATGGACCCCCCACCTGGTGGAGCCATGTAAAAACAGCCTGTGAGGAGCAACTCGAAGAAGAACAGAAGGTTGCTGCCTTGTAAATAAGGTTCTTTGAGATGGCTTTTAACATTCTCACAACACCCACCCTTCCAGCCCTGCATGGAATTTTCTTCTATTCCTAGAAAAGGTTGGAAGGAACTGTTATTCTAAGGGGGGAGAGTGCTTTTTATACTAGAGAAGCTTGAGACTATCACGTGGTCTATTATTTGAATAGGGTGAGCATGCACAACCCAGTTGTGAGAATGCTGGGAGCCAACTCGAAGAACCTTCTTTACAAGGTAACAACCTTCTGATCACTCACATGGGGAGGAATTGTTTGTAAACAAACAGCTTTATCTCCCAGCCTGATCATTTCTTCCCAGTGTCCCGCTGCTGCTGCAGTGCTACTAGGAGGCAGAGTCAGGTGAGGGATGGGAACTGGAGTCAGGGAGGGGAGGCAGAAGAACATATTGGGGGAGAAGCTGGCTGCATCCTCCCACCCAGCCAGGCAAGCGTGGGGTCATGCGCAGCCGCACATGTGGCACATGCCTGGGGCCGGCCCTGGTCCTGTTCAGTTATTTCAGTAAAAATCCCCATAACAAAAATCATAGCCTTACCCCATGACTCATGGGGCTTTTTCAATTGGAGGTTTCTGATGTTAAGTCCAACATGAACCTGGTGAATAAGGGCTGTGGAGCTGCTAACCCACTTTCAATTAGTTCCTGGCAGACAGAATACCTGCCAACTAAATACGAATGCAATTAGATGTTCATACTGACTTGGACAAACCAAGGGGATGGTGAAGCACTTTTTGTGGTACCCATCGTAGCTTTTGGTGAGGCTTAGAAGTTTTTCGGGAGCGTATCCACAAGAATCTTTCTGCGCTCAAAATGTGATGTTATTTATTGTGTGACATTTCTAGGGATCTCTGGCACCACATGAAATGTAGACCACCACACTTTGGTCATGCTCATCTGTGCAAAACAGCTTAGACCCGTAGCCATACTTTTTGAGGTTTCTGTGCTTCCTTTTTCCCTCTGGAATACAGGGAGAACAACATGCTAGAAACAAAATAAATACAAAGTAAAACATGATTTTGGAGCTATATGGGGCACTGCAAAAACGTAGGAGCACTTTTGAGAGGCTCAACACAGACCTGAGGACTGGAAAGTATGGAATGTGTTCTGGGTTGCTGCTGGAGAAAATTGAGAGGTAAAAATGTGCTGGAAGCCCTGACACAAAGAAGCCTACAGAATGGTGAGCACTAAGAAATGCATCAAAGCACCAAGTAATTTCAAAGACTTGAGGTGTTAAGACTACAATGCCAAAACCAGCTGCTACAAAGCAGACAAGAACAGAAACAAAGCTTGGCAAATCCTAACATAACTTGTAAGATCTGGGTACAGTGGCAGTATGAATGGTGGTGGCTGGTAGACTCTTAGGTTGGTGGGGCCTCCTAAAATTTTACACATTAATAAAATAATAATCATAATCATAATTATTAAATTTTATTTTTATAGGACCCTCTGCCTTACATGGCACTCGGAGCACTTCACAAAAAGGGTAAAACCATATAAACACTATAAAACAAATAAAACAATGTAGAACAATCATTAAAAATAAATAAATGGGGCAGGCAAAAAGGGAAGGCAAGGTACAATGAGGGTACCCCCAGTGGATCCTAAAAGCACGTAGAAAACAAATACTTTTTAGATGCTTTCTAAAGGTATGGAGAGAGGAACTGAGATGAACATCCAGAGGGAGCGAGTTCCACACTGAGGGGCCCGCCACAGCAAAGGTTTGATTGCCTGTGTCACGGAGAAACATAGGGTCACACACGTGTAACATGGGACTACATGTAGACTACAAGTCTGGTAAATATGTAATGCCAAAGGTTCCACATGTATGTAATGTTACAATACATGTAGACTACAAGTCTGGTAAATATGTAATGCCAAAGGTTCCACATGTATGTAATGTTACAATACATGTAGACTACAAGTCTCACAAATATGTAATACAAAAGGTTCCACATGTATGTGAAAGGGAGAACTGTAGAATCCAGATCAGAGATGTAACACATGACAGTCTACAGAAAATACAAACAGATAACAAAATGGGTATTGAAGGTCTCTCGACAGACAGCCCTGTTGAGATGTAAATTGACTTCCATGTTTCCCTGGGTTGACTACGTGACCTGACCCACGATTCCCCAAAGGTGAGAACAGAGACAAAGACTATTTAAATGAGCCAGTAAGTCACCTTGAGGAAGCTCTTCCATCCTAAAGCCAGCTACAGAACTGATCTACATGTGAAAGCCTGCCTGCAGCAGCAGGCTGGAGAAACATGAGCAGAGAGATGTGATTTTGCTCTTTACCAACTAAGAAGCCAGCGCCCAGCCATTCTACCTTTATGGCTGAGGAACAAGAAGCTTATGGAACTTTATAGGGTAAGATTAATTTAGGAACTCAACCAGTATAAGTTAGGAATGCTTTATTTTTACCTTTCATTTCTAATAACCACTCTGTATCAACTATCTTGCTTATGTAATCAATAAACTTACTTCTTATCTTTATGAAGAAGTCTCTGTGTCTAACATTGGAACACAAGTGAGCTACAAGAGCCCTCAAGCTCTTGCGAACCCAGAGATTAAAGAGTCTGTAAATGGGAAGGATCGGGCCCTTGTGTGACAAAGGAGTTTCATTGTGGCACACTTGAATTAGCCAGAGAGAGAAACTAGTTCAAGAGAACTGTGCACAAGTGAAACTGAGTCACTCAAACCCGGTAAAGTGGGGGTGCGGACCCCCAAACCCGTGACAGTGGCACCCCAATGGGTAAGGGTAAAGGCTCAGCTTGTGGACCAATGTGTAGAAAGTAGAGGCGCATACCAAGGTGACTGCACTCCTCTGAGGAGAGTAAATCCCCAAACTGCAGAGTCTGAAAGCCCCAGGAGTTGGGAACTCAGCTCTGAGAGTGGAATAAGCAGATCCTTGAGCAGAGTGTGTTACGCTTGTTGTTTTAGTTTTAATTTCGGGCCAGGGAAAGTGTCAAAATAGGGCTGCTAAAGCGTTTCTCCAAGCTCTTGAAGCCAGAATTGGAAAAAGAGGCACAAGCCAGTGATGGCAAAACCCCCAAATAGCGAGTGGTTCCTGAACGCAGATACCCATCAGTGTGACGTTCCAGGAGTAGGTCTCAAATATAGCCAGGGCCTAAACCATTGCTCCACAGGCAGCCAATGCAGAGAATGCAGGGCGGGCGTAATATGATCACGGCTGCCTAAAACAGTAAGCAGCCGAGCTGCCGCATTCTGAACAAGATGCAAGCGATGGATTAGCAGTACCGGCAGCCTATAGAAGAGAGCGTTACAAAAGTCAAGCCTTGCAGTCACCAGGGCATGGGTCACTGTGGCAAGGTTAGCCTGGAATAAATAAGGACATAACCTACACAAATTGCGTAGTTGAAAAAAGCATTTGTGAACCACCTGGGCTGACACCTGGGCATGTCTGACACCTGGGCTGTCATGGACAGAGCATGGTTGAAGATGACGGCAAAGTTCTTTACCTGGCCCACTACCTCCACCCGGACCCCAGCTACATTCAGGGGCCCAAAGGAGGCAAGGGCATCCTCACATTGGCTGCCCCTTCCCACCAACATCACCTCAGTCTTCCCCAGGTTGAGCATGAGGTAGCTCTGACGCATCCAGGTGGATATGTCATTTGGACATTCCTCCAAGGCAGAGTCCAAGTTGGCAGGGCTCACGAAGCAAGAGATATACAGTGGTGTGTCATCAGCATACTGATAATACTCAACCCCGTGCTTGATCATCATGACATCCCCAAAGGGCTGCATGTACAAACTGAACAACATGGGTGAAAGAATAGAACCTTGAGGGATGCCACAATTCACTTCCTTTGGGGATGATGCATATAAATCCATCACCACTGATTGACACCTCCCTTCCAGGTATGACCAAAACTACTGACCACCAGCTCCTGTCATACCAGCAACGTCCCTGAGCCGTTGAAGCAGCAACCCATGGCCAATTGTGTCAGATGCTGCTGTAAGGTTTAGCACGACCAGAATTGCTAGCTGTCCTTGATCTAAAGTCACCAGCAGATCATTCATGACCCTGACAAGTACAGTCTCTACCCCCTGAGAAGACCTGAGCCCCAATTGGAAATATTATTAGAGTCCAGGTGTTTCTATAGCCACACAGACACAGCTTCTCAATCACCTTCCCTAGGAAAGGCAGATTGAAAGCACTCCAACATCAAGAGATGGTTTCTTGAGGAGAAGGTGGACCTTCACACATTTGAGGGTGGCCTGTCATGTATTGGCATGTATTTTGATGTATTTTAATATGTGCTTGGCAAACCTCTGATTCAAAATATGAAGAGATCTGTTTGACAAAGCTAAAATGCTGAATAGAAGAGAGACTAGGAAGACTTGTATTTGAAACTCTGTTTGTTTCTTATCCAGTTTTCTCTTTGGTTAATCCCGCTTTACCTTTTCACCTGTGTGTGTTAGTGGCTTAACCTGAAACTCACTTGAAAATAAAGCATTGTGAGAGAAGTTAGCTACTGTGTATTTTTAAACATTCCATCTTCTATCAGTAGGATTTTTGTGTGTCTTCCACTGAAATTCTAGGCTTAAGATATTAATCAGTTTTAGTGTTTTCAGTTCTGGCAAGAGTGCCTATTCTGGAGTTTTTGATTTTGACCGGTCAGTCAGTGGGTAGACACTTATTAATTTCAGAAAGCGCTACAGAAATGTAGGATAAATATGCCTGCCCTAGAAAGGAGAAAGTTAGAAAGCTTTTGGATTCCTGAAGCCTTCTCAACCGGTCAGATGTGGGCCTAAAGAACTGGTAACTATGACACGGAACCAGATAGATAGATAGAAAACATAGCATTTTCTTTAAGGTTTTGACTTAGACAATGTATGATATTCTTTAAATGTCTTTTGTATCATATTGTTCATATCTGTAACTGAATGAGTTTTCATTTTTGTACTATCTGAAATCTTATTTGAATTTAAGTAAATCCATATGTTTTTTATATTCTTTTTGTCTTGAGTCCTCCTTTAAAAATATACTGTCATTACATATACGTACTAAGGAGGGTTTACTCTTACCCACATAGTAGGTGTGATCTCAGTTTAACCCAAAGATTGGAAACTAGTACCTTATATTCAGGTCAGATTATGTCTGGTTTGAACCACTAAGTACTTTTTCCTTTTTTGGGAAACTGAGGCATCCGCGACAGGCTGGCACCCTCCCCTCCCTAAAGGAGGCGTTAACAATGCCTGTCAATAAAGGTACCACCATCTCGGCACTCACCCTCAACAACCAAGACAGGCACGGATCGGAGGCTCACGTAGTGGGTCTCAATGATCCCAACAGTGCACAGACCACCTCATCATCAATCACATCAAGGTGATCCAGGGCAGTACAGTCCCTAGGAACTCCACAGCTTTCCACATCGAAAGGCCCAACGAGTCCCACCCAGAGACTCTCTCTCTCTGCAAAGAAGTATCAAATTTCTCACAGCGCTCTATTGTAGACAGATCGAGACAGTCCGGATTCACCAGGTCATGCACCACACAAAACAGTTGTGCTGATCTGTTCCCTGCAGCCTCTGCCCGAGGACAAGTACAAGTGCTTGTCCTCAGCAATAGCCCTTATGTATGCCTGCATAAACTTTTTGTACAGCTGAAGATCAGCCTCCAGGTGGCTCCTCAAGCATCTCCTCTCCAATCTATGCCACAGCCTCTTTAAGTTTGCCAGATTACTGTTATACCACAGCACTCTCCGGACCATTGAGAAAACCAGGGTCCAGCGAGGAGCCAAGGCATTGAGGGCTCCCTCTAACAGCTGAAAATAGCCATCAATTAGTCCAACCCCTGGTTAGAAGGGGCAAATATATTAGCTCCAGCACTAATCAAGAGGTTGCTGAAATCCGTCGGATTCAGCAGTCTCCATGGCCATACAACAATCTATCGGCTATGGTGCTGTCAGTCAGGTAGGACAGCACCCGCACTAAAACACAGGAGGTGATGGTCAGACCACCCAACAAGGGTGATGCAAACATCTGAGACCAGATGCTCCATTACTACGGAATATACGATGAGTAGAGAAAGCACAGTGAATACAGTTCTAAAGACTACACAATATTGATGCCATGTAATAGTGACCAAAATGCAAAAGTCTATGAGCAAATCAAAAAGGCAAAACCAGCAATTGCTCCTCTAGGTTAGGTGCTAGAAAAGGAAACTGGCAAGTCAAAGGTTCAGGTCTGTTTTTGGTAAAAGGTCCTTATATGTGTGTGTGATTTATTTCAATTTTAAAAAATAAAAATAAATGTAAAGTAAGAATCCACACAGGAGAGAAAACCTGTACATGCCAGGAATGAGAGGAAAGCTTCAGGAGAAATTGGGGCACTCAATACACACCAGAGAGTATACACCAGAGAGAAACTGTACATGTACCATCACTGGAAAATACTACAAGAGTGAGCTCAGCCCTCAGTACACACCAGAGAATCCACAATGCAGAAGGAAGGTCCTATAAATGTCTAATTGTGGGGAAAGCCTCAGTGTGAACCTCAGTCTTAGGAAACATAAAAGAACACAAACAGTTCCTGCATTCCCACCCCCACCACAGTTGCAGTTGCGGTTGGGAAAGTGGAAGGCATGAATGGTAGCATTCACTTGGGAGGATGCATGGGGCAGAATACTTAGGAAATAGTATAGAAGATAAAGTTTAGCTATTGAGTCACACTGATGAGGTTGCATTTTTAATCCCTCACCACAGACCAGCCTCTCCCATGCTGGTGGAGACCATTATTAAAAACAGAATTACTAGACATATTGACAAGCATGATTTGATGGGAGGGACCGTGTCTATTCCATTACTTTGTAAAGCACCAGGTACATTGCTGGCGCTATATAAATGCTTGATGATGATGATAATGATAATAATAATAATAATAATAATTTTTTTTAAAAAACAGCATGGCTTTAAAGCAAAGGGAAGACAGGCTTGACTAACCTATTAGAATTTCATGAGATTGTTAATAAGCATGTGGATTGGGGTGCTCCAGTTGATTTAGTACATTTGGATTTTCAAAAAGCTTTTGACAAAGTCCCTCACTAGAGACTCCTCAGCAAACTAAGTAGTCATGGGATAAGAGATTACTGCATCTCTTTGGTTGTCATTATAAACAGATTGCGATGGCAATCCATAGCCATTAAAATCACTTGCAGCTGAGTCGTTGCATTCATCGAGGAAAAAATTGCTCCCAGGATATTTAATTATTCAGTTTAAAAACTCACCTTACCCATCTGGGGGAACAGTCATTTCTGTTCCTAAGCAAAAATAAAACAGTCCATCCTATTTCTTTTACTGTAATACTGGGCCATCAGACATCTTATACTGGTGCCACCACAAAACTAACTTTGTTCCCACAGTGACATAGCAATGGACCACCAGGACCACTCTGTTTAAACAGAAAATTCTTCCAATTGTACTCATTCTCTTTTGGCCTTAGAGGAAGCTTTCTACTCCGTAGGCTGCCACTGGGCAATCTGTGCATTTTACAGAGATCTACGCAATGTGCATAGGTTTTATAGGAAATTGTATTTGATAGACTAGAATGATTCAGATTTGCTTTCATTCCTAATTATTTTCTGTCCAGAAACAATTCTCCTAAGCACAATGCGGCAGGATCTTTGAAGGTTTTTTCCCGAAAAAATTCCCTACAGGAGGTTACCTGTGCTGAAATTCATGCTGGCGGCTTTGTTACCTAGCAACTTTCAGGTAACTAGCATGAAACTTTCCTTGTCATCTGGCAGCTCTGTAAGGCAATTTAGCTTTATACTTCATGTAGATTTGGCCAGCTCAGAAATTAATCCCTCGGGCAATCTCATGAAGCCGAGAGCGAGAGACTGACTTTCAAGGGACTCATTAAAAAGAATTACATAAGAAACCACCATATAGAAGCCAATGCATTCAGCTGCCATTTTAAAGGTTGGTTCAAATTTAGGAAGAAGCAAGATGTCTGGCAAACAGGGGAAATAGTGTAGCATACTATTATGAGATTAGGACTCAGGACACAGTTTTCTGGTTGCTTCAACTGCCCAGATATAAAATGTCTTCATAAACCCAAATAAGTTCTGGTCCTAGTTATGCTCGATTCTCTTGCCTTGAAAGTTTGGACAAGACACCTTACTGAGGGTGAAAACAAATGGGACAGTAGCCCGTGAGTCACCTGCTCGTTGGTTTGGTAGTTGCCAAATATTTTACCACTTCCACCTCGGGGCAGGTGGCCAACTGCTACCAGACGCATCATCCGGAGAAGGTCAGTGACGCAGCCTGGGCTAAGGCTCACCCAGCCGGGCTAAGCCAGGGTAACATGCACCCTTCTGTCTGTTAGGCCTCGCCCAGCCCTGCTGCAAGGTGACGCCAGAGTGCTTACCTGGCATGCTAAACAGCTGTTCAGGGGGAAGTCAGAGGAGCACGTTCACTGGGTCTAGGTGCACCTGATGAACAGCTAATCAGGGGGCCCAATCAACTGTTTGGCATCTGCACCCAGGCCAGTGTGCTCCTCCAGGCCCCATCCCCAATCAGCTGTTTGGTGGGCCAGGTGAGCATGCTCCTCTGTTTCCTCCCCTCCATGCCCCCAATCAGTTGTTTGGTGGAAGCTCCACCTGGGGTCCGGGAGTCCTGCCCCATGTGAACATCTCCTTGGCGACCCATAGTGTGACCCATGGTATGGAGGGACCCATGGTGTGGAGGGACTTGTGACGGCAATCCAGATTCCGGGGGTGGGGTGTCATTTGGACTGTCCTCCCCAGGGTGGTATGGGGAGCCATGTTGCCTCCATCTCATTTGTTTTCACCCTGAGTATAAGTCTCAAAATCTGAGAAAAGGGACTAGTAAGACGCTTGAGTCCACAAAGGAAAAGCTATGAATTACTACTAGCAGCAGAAGTAATTTAACTTTGCCTACAGGACCACACAGACAAATGGTTGCATGAAGTCTTAAAATTTAACTCTCAGGAAATGGGAATAACTATCTTTCATTTAAAAGAAAAGACAGCCACCTTGGGAGTTAAAACTATCCATTTCACATATCCAAACCACATGAGGTGCTGCATAGAACATATTACATATTTGAAATGTGTGCTATTTGTGCAGTTTTGTTGTCAATTTGAGATTTTTATGGGTATGGCTTCTCATAGAAATCAGTTGCTGTGATTAAGCAGATGCAGTTCTGACTAGATCTGTTGCATGGAGGGCTGCTTGGTATGCAAGTTCCAGACTGGCAAGACACGGAAGCTACTGGAGAAAAGCTTACTGAAAGACAGGAGGAGACTCACCCACCCTAACAACCTGTAAAAAAGGGGCAGAGCAAGTAGAGAGGAGACAAATCTCTGAGTGAGAAAGGGTGGATCAGAGGGGCTCCTCAGCTGTGGTAAGAGAGAGAGCTGTACCGAGTAGGCAAGGTGAATTCTAAAGAAGACCATAGTATGGAAAACACCCAGGACTGAAACACTAGACCAAATTTTGCACTAACAGCAAATCTCCCAGTCTAGAGATTACACATTTTGCCTTTGGGAAGACACATAAGTGGCAGTGGTCTTCAGAGGAGCCACAGAGGCTGCAGCCACACGATGCACTTACCATGCCGTGGGCAACCATATCCCACTCTGGGCAGCCTTACCATCGGATGCAGTGCATTGTGTGCCTGCTGGATGCCAGATGTTCCACCCACTACAAGGCAGGGAGCTGGCTGCTACACCTTGTGTCTTCAGAAAAAAAAGGTTGGATCTGCAGCAAGTAACAGCCTTACCCAAAATGGGGTAAGGCTGCCAAAGGCACGGTAACACACCACCACTCATGTACCCAGTCCCCATCTGCCCTGCCATGTGGTGAGGTCTGGTGCAGGGCTTTGAGCGGTAGAGTCTATCTCCAGTCCCGCGCGGTCATGTCATGTCTTGGGGTGGGAAGGGGCAGGCACCATGTCATGTATTTTCTATATTTTGGGCCATCTGTGTTCCCAATGTATTGATTCTGTGTTTCAATATATTGGGCGATTTCAGACGAGACGGAGCGACATTTGCCCCATCCCGGAATCACCCTTTTGATTCCCCGCCGGAATCAGCCTGTCACGTCCTACAGATGTGTCGGCTGATCCCGGCGGGGAATTGGGGAGGGGGCGGGGCTGCGCAGCGCAACGTGCAGCCACACGGCCCCGCCGCCCCACGCTTCCCTGCCGCCCTCTGGGGAGACGGGCAGGTGCCGTGGCCAATGTGGCCGCAGCGCCCGCCCGAATTGACCACGGCCCGGAATCCTGCCGTGGATTCCGGGCCATGGTTGCCGTCCAGACAAGACAGGCCCCTTCATCACGGTGGGGGATCACGTTCACCGCATGATAGGCGCCGGCTCCGCCGGTCGCGTGGTGAATGTGATTCCCCACCACGATTGAGCGTGGCTAACATCTGGGGGGGAACTTCTGGTTCCCCAACAGATGTTACGAGGCCATTCCCCACCACAGGGTATTGACTGTGGTTGAGCATGATCTCGTAACGTCTGAAAATACCCATTGACTCTGGGTGATTTCAGGCATGACGGGGCACCTATTGGCCCAGTCACAGAATCACCTTTTGATTCCACGCCGGAATCAAAATGGCCCATCAACAGACAAGCCGGCTGATTCCGGCGGGGAATCGGGGGAGGGACGGGGCTGTGCGGCGCTACGTGCGGCCGCACAGCCCCGCCCCCCTACACTTCCCAGGCCGCCCGCCCTCCGGGAGACAGGCGGGCGCAGCGGCCAATCCGGCTACTGCACCTGTTTCCGTCCCAGGGTCTGGGCCACAGCCCGGAATCGGCGGTGGTAACAGACATTACCGGCCGCCGATTCTGGGCCATGGTTCAATTAACCACGCTTTCGGAGATAGTGCCCGACCATCCTCAAAAGCGTGGTTATTTTGCTCATCGCCGGTGGTTCACGGTGGTGAACATCTGGCAGTGAGCAACCAGATGTTACGTGACCATCTGCCACCACAGGGGATTGTCCGTGGTTGACTGTGATCGCGTAACGTCTGAAATCACCCTTTGTGTCCGATGTATTGATAATCAGCAGCCTTTGTGTGGTGAAATGGTGAATTTCTAATGAATTCCTTTTGACTTAGCTCAAACTAAGTTTTTATCAGTTCACTATCTCTGTGAACTTTTGACTACATGCTAGGAGAGAGATTTAATTGCTTGCTTGCTCAGTAGAAGAACTGGGCCTCTTGATTTACAGCCCTTGGTACGGCAGAGTGAAAGTTTAAGTTTTAGCTTTTTTCTTAGCTTTGCAGCTGCTTAGCCTAATTGGCTGACAATTAATTTTGAGGGAAACATGAAGCTCTTTGTTCAAGTTTTCTCTGTAACTCAGCAGTTAATTTTGATGGAAACTAGTTAAAGTTCTGTGTGTGCCTAGTAACTGACGTCATCAGCGTCATCTAACTCAGACTGCCAGTTTTTCAATAAGAAGGCAGACACTGGCTTTGCTTTTTCAGATTGAGATCCTAAACTGACATTAGGATCTTCTTCTCATGATGGCAGATTGGGATGAATATGAAATAATATTCTTTTTGATACCTTTGAGCCAATGACTTAAGCATTTAGAGCTGTTTCCTTAAAAACGGAAATGTTATTTAGATCATGTATCTTTGACTGACTACTGATACTTTTCTATTTGGATTTAAGTAAACTATGCTTTATTTTTATAAAATTCTTTGTTTCATGCCTCTTTATAATAATATATTGTCTTTACAATACTTGCTTTGCTAGCTTGGCTTCTAAGCATACTGTAAATTCAGTTTCTACAATTTGGAAAAGAGTTGCCCTAATCTAGTTGAGACGATGTCTGACTAGGTCATTTAGCACTTTTTCCTTTTGAGAAAACTGAGGCACAACGTGACAACTGCTCATGTGGCCAGAACCACTACCTGCCATGGGGTGTGGTGGGATAGCCCACAGTGACCCGCCCGCCTGCCCTGCAGGGTTGGGGGGCAACTGTCTATCCTGCTCCCCATATTGGTCTCTAAGTGTAGTGGCAGCAATTGACTGCCACGGGGTGTGCAGGAATCGAGCCCACTACAGCTCATGTGGAGACCCTCAGGGTGTCCCATCAGTGCCATGGCAGTTTATGCACAGCGAAACATGTTAAGAACTTGTCATTTTAAACCTTTATTTCCTTAGTTCAGTGTTATACAAGAATGTCTTGTCTCAACTACTGTAATTGGGGTCTAGCTTCAGCATACTGATACTCTCATAAATGGGTGGTATGATTTACAGTTCTCATTTTCAAGGGGTTTCTATCTCAAGGACTTGGCTGACATAGCTTCAGTCACAAAATATATCAACATTACCTGGTTTTCAATACCACATTCCATGACACTAAAATATACACTTGCACTACTATGAACTTCCATGGCAAGTTCAGCTCCTCCAAATGTACATGTTCCTCCAGCTTGGGAACTTAAAGGCCACATTCACACCTGACAGCGGCGCAGCTGGGAAACTGCCACGAACCAAAGACACGGCAGGGGGAGGAGGGGAATGCTGGAAGTACCACTGGTGTGAATGGAGTTCCATGACTATTTCACTCACGGATGGCAAGACTAGATTTTGACCCTGGTCATCCACGAACAAAATTACCATGGAACCCATTCACACTGGTGGTACTTCCAGCACTCCCCTCCTCCCCCCGTTGCATCTTTGGCTCGCGACAGTTTCCTGGCTGCGCCGCTGTCAGGTGTGAATGTGGCCTTAGTGAAATGTCATTAACTAGCTTTGGAAAATCCGCAGCTGTGGTAAACGTCTAAAAAGAATATCTGGTAATCCAGTGACTTTGGATGACTACTATGGCAAATATAATGCTCTTGCAGAACAATAAAATGATTATTTATGTGTCAATCTCTGAAGCCACATAAATAGATATGCTGCAATGTAACCCATAGCAAGTAAATTAACATTAATTGCATAGCTATTTATAATGATAGATCAAAGGCAAAGGTTCAGCTAAGTTCTCAGATATTTGGTCACATAGCCAAACATCATCCAAATCCTTTGTGTCTGCAAAATGATGCTTGGACTCCTGTGAGAACAAGACTTGTGAGATTTCCAGCACTTCCTGCAGCCAGTCAGGCTGGCACCAAAGGACACAATGAATCAACAGTGCAATTAATACAAACTCTATTCGCCTACCATATTCTAACCAATCTATCAAAGGAATTTTTAAGGTTGGCAGAATGTAATTACCTGGGCTGAAATATGGCCATGGTCTTATAAATAATACCTATAATCTGGGGATGGATGGGGGGGTGCTATACCAGCTTCAATGGCCACATTGTTTGATTAATCTAAGATACAGACGTAAAAAGTAAGGGAAATCTGCACTCAAACAAACATGTTAACTTCCATGTTATACAAAGAACATTGCCCAAAATTTCACAGGGGGTTCATATACTATGTAATTCACTGTGTCAATTGAATTTTATGGAGAAGATCATTTGACCTAATATTTATCATCACTTCTTTCCTTAAAATTCTATACCATCTCTCAGTGCTACCTGACGTCAGCCATGTATCTCCACAGAGTTGGCTACATACAGTATTTAGGAGAAAAATCCCTATATACACCTTACCCACAGCACAGGGGAGTTGTAAGGTTTACTTGCAGATAATGCTTGATACGTGTTTTAGGATCCTCAGATGAAAAGACTTCTAGAAGCTCTAAAGTGATCTCTCCATTAGCTCTTCTACAATACAATTACTTGCAAGGTACTTTCACGCCAAACAGGCTCTCAGAGTCAGTAGTAACTTTCCATTAAAATGCATAGACTTAATAGTGTGCTTCCTAATGGTAACTGTACAGCTACTTCCCCGCTCACTAATTTGATACTGTGCCTTTTCATATTTCCCATGCATCCCGAGGCACTTTAAATGACACGTTGATAATATATATCTTTTCAGCATGAACAAATTATGAAAAGAGTCACCTTCCTCCAAGGGAACCTCTTCCTGCTCATTTGGGGAAGGGAGAAGCGGCTGTAGAGGTTCCATATTGATGATGAGTTGCTTGTACAAGGAGTGAGAGCTTCGACTCTGGGGAATGCTGGTTCTAAAAGAAACAGCGACAGCTCAGAAACAAATGCTGAATGCAAAGTCTCAAATCATTTTGTGTAAATTCTGATGGGCTCCACTGACTCTTTCCGCCTCCTTCATTGTGCAGAGGCTGCGTGTGACGTGTGGTGCTCCAAGGAGCTTGTGGTGACTACGCAGCGTGGAGGCCTACATCTCCTTTCTTCACAGGGCATTTCTGCATAACTACTCATGTCCATACTTCATGGCACAGAACGGATATATCATTTTGCTGAAGTATTCCGATGAGAGCAGGTCAAGCATATACAGTGACTTGGGCTGTATAGATTGAAAAATAACGTAGGAACTTCTCTTTCAGCCTACTGAGTGGATTCAGCAGAACGTTTAGGCCACATTCACACGAGAACACACCCAACTCTTCTCTCCGATGTATTATTTGATGTGGAAATTTGCATTACCGCATTTTAACCATTTACATGTTCCTCTCCCTCGCTGCAAAAGTTCCCTCCCGCTTTACTATTTACTGTGGAAGTGCCACAGCCGAAAATAGGTGTTCCACTATTAGGCATTTATCAACAATACGTTGTTCCCATTTGGCAGGCAGTGGGGATTCATCCCCTGAGGGGGTAATCTCCTGTATTTTATATTGTATTTTTGTGATACTTGTATGCTGGCCCAAGCTGCCTTTTGGCAGGAGGAGGCATGATAACAAGTCTCAGTAATAAATAAACAAATAAGTAAATAAATAAATATTTTCCTCCACAGCAATTAAGGCTGACAGATACGGAAATTAATCCATTCACACATTAAGGGTAATGCAGTTGTCAACCCTTGCTTTTCTGGCTTAATTTTTAACACTTCTCCTAAATTACAGCCGGTGTATCTCCGGTCATAAATCTTTCACACGATCAACATTAAGGTAGCAGAAGTGCTTTCTGCCAAGCTAACCGTCTTATGTGAATGCAGCCTCAGGCTACTTTCACACGTTATCGGAGAGGCAGGAAACTTACGTCTGAGCAATCGCGGCTCCATTCTCATGGAAATGAATGCCCTGTGAGAACACCTGCACATGGCCAGGTCCCCCAATATAGCTTTTACAATGGCAAGTGTTCTGGCACGATTGCTCTAATGGAACTTTCCCTGCCTTCCTGGTAACATGTGAAAGTGGCCTTATTCTCAACACTCTAGGCACTGCCTTTATAACATGCCCTGAAGTCCCTGCCAATAGCCCTGCCAGGAGCCCTTAAAGGACCTGCACGCAAAATACAAAATCACGTTGGCTCAAAGCACAACACACACACACACACACACACACACACGAGAGAGAAGAGCCAACACCATGGACAGCAGCTAGGACAGCAGCTTCCTCTGCGTCCCTCCCAATATGAGCCTACGCTGTTGTCCGGGACTGCCAGCAGCTTCTGGGATCATGGGCAGGAAGGGGTTTACTGGCTGATGTGGCTCCATGTTTCCATGGTGTCCACTGCTGTATGTCATGGCAGAGGGTGAGCAGATGGGGGTTGGGGGGTGTTGACAGGCAAGCGGGGAGGGGAAACAGTTATTTACAGGGCCAGTTAGTGGCTGCTGCAGTGCTTGGAGGTTGCCTGCATGACTGCAGTGGCCACTCTGGGAGCCGCCCACTGGAATCCCTCCCAATGCACTCCAACTGAGTGGCTGCTACACAGTTGACTACAGCCCCCCACCCCCACCTTGCTTGTTTAAAGATAACCACTTGTGTCAACACAGCTGCAGCTCCCCGGTCTAGGAGACAAAAAGTGATACTGATAGAATTGTGTTACACTAACTTGGCATCCTTCGGTAGGATACATTGCCTCAATGTGGCAGCTTGGAATGATGCCTAAAGTCACCAAAGGGACTTTCTGCACATTAAACAGGCTCACCCTCTTCTGTCTTTTAAATTTAGTATACAATATCAAAATGTACCTGTGCACTTCAGGAGGCTCCCTCTGGATTTTAGAACTTGCTTCAACAACTTCTTTGGCAACCTTTCCACTGTAGCAAAACATGATTGACATATTTGAACAGTGTTAGGGGTTGTTTTAGTTTTTATTTGAAGCAAATAAAAACACTGTAGTTTACGATTAAACACAACCCAGTTTAAATGAAAGGATATCAGATTACAGCATTAATTCATAGGTTTTAAAACATGAAGTACTTAAGCAAAGTTCCCTACGGAAAAACCTGCAGAACAAGTACAGAAAAGCAGTGGATGCATGAGCCTCAACTGCCCAACTAACATATAACATGCCCTTACCCTATCTCTATAGGCATTTGCTAAGAGCAGTTCAGTTTCCATGCCATCTAAATCTTGTCTGCAGTGGGAAAGGATGGCAGTTAATCATTGCATCACATAAATCACCTCAACATACCCTTGATTTTGCTCATATAAGGCAGAAAAACACCATTATATGACCATAGCTCTAAATATTTCCTCATCTGCATTTGGATTTGAACAGGTCGTCTACAAGGAGTAGGGCTCAATTTCCCATTAACAATCCTCTGAGCTAATCCACTCCATGAAGTGATTAATTGTAAAAAAAACATATAACCACAAAGCACCTACCAATAGCGAAATCTACTGCCTTTAAAAAATATTTTGTTGCTGGACACTGTCTTGATTTGACTGGATTTTGCATACCTTCAAGAAAAAACAGAATAGAGATAGGATTCAGAGCAGTGATTGATTGATTAATTAATTATACAAAAATTAACATGACAACTGTGCCTCTTTTCTATGACCATTTTTACACGGACGCCACACGCCCACCAACACCCATGAACACCCATCAGATGGGTGGGAGAGCATCCATGTGATCATCAACGGGTGAGTGTGCACGCTCCCGCCACCCCATCAACACCCACGGAGCAGCCAGGAAGGAGCCAGCATGCTCCGTGGGTGGAGGTGGGTGGAGATGGGTGTTCAACACGCACCTGTCTGTGTAAACGGAAAAACACCCACATCCATGGGAAGGGTCTGTCCAAACCAGCAAAACACATCTAGAGAGGCCCTGCCGGAGTCCGCAAGCAGACACACCCACCGGGAGAGAAACCGATTGCCCGCCCGGGAGCCATTAAAGGAGAAGCCAGTGGGACATGGGTGAGCTGGCTAACCACATGTCAGGCAGAAAAGCCCTAGACAAAACGAAGGGAGCCAGTGCCATGACACACGCGGGAAGGGGCAGGGTAAGCAGAGGGACACCAGGATGCCCAAGGGAGGGGGGGCAGGATGGCAACTGATAGCACACCCTTCCCGACACAGGGCAGAGGGCGAAAAGCTACTCTGGCACCACCCACATTCCCACCCCAAACCACATCCATGCGGCCCAGGGAAGAGATCCCATCTGAGGGTTAGGTAAGAGCAAGGGTACCCACCCAGGGGAGAGGGGGAAGGGCGCTGACAAGCCCCGAGCACATGCTGGAAAAACCCCAGGTGGGCAGCTGCCAGTCACAATGTTCCCCCTCCACAGGACAGCATCCAGGCGCACAGCACCACCAGGCAGACAGCTGAGGAGGGCCTCCGTGACAGTCAGGTAAAACAGTGGGGACCCCCCCCAGGGGAGGAGGGTCTAAGGAACACCCCACAGAAGCAACAGGTGTGAAGCAGGACAACAGCTCATCCCAATGGATTCCCCCAACAGGAGACCACCTGCTCCACTGCCACAACAGCCACCGGGTGGGCCCCATGCCACAAAGCTGGACGGTCCCCCACACAGAGAACCCAAAAGGGGGAACCCTGGTCAAGGCAGGAGACCCAGGACTTCATATGCGTGTGGGGGGCCAAAAAGGTCCAGTACAACCTGGTGCGCAGCTACAAGACCAAACAGGTCTATGAAGCCATCACCCAGGAGATGCAGCGATTGGGGTACAATAGGGATGTCACCCAATGCATGTAGCAGGCAAATGACTTGTGGTCCTGATATAAACATATCAAGGACAACAATCTCAAGTCCGGCCTTGCCATGCGCACAATGAAGTTCCAGGACCAGCTGGTTCAGTTCCTCTGCATGGATGGGAACATTGTGGCCTCCCGCATCCACGGCACATCCTTCGCCAGGGGCAGAATGAGGGCAAAAACAACAAACCCCCTGCTCAAACCCCTGGAGCAGAGGGAGCCCTCAGCCCCTGGTGGGGCACAGTGGCAGGAGGCAGCCAGGATGCGGGAGGGGACAGTCCCATCCTACTGGTGGAGGAGGCATCCCTGGAAACCGAAATGGGAAACATCACCCTCCATGCGTGCCCCCGAAACCCACAGGGTCAGAATCCATAGGGACAGGGGGCGCACAGGAAGCAGATCAACACCACGGATGACCCCCAGGACGTGAAAGAATAAGATCCAGGTAAGAGAACGACCACAGGGAAGGGGGGGAGGGGCCTGGCCAACAACAGCCAGGGCCCCAGCTGGGAAGCACAGTCCAACTGACAGTTCGCATTTCCTCATGCAGCTCAAGGGGACCTGGATATACATGAGGAGGCGGTGGCCCTGGAGGAAGACAAGGAGGAACCGGGGGCCATTCCGGGGCTTTGCAACCAGTAGACCGATGGTAGGATCACACAGACAAGGGCACAGTGGCAGGAGGCAGCAGGGTGACGCTAGGTGGCATGGGGCAAAGCAGCACTACCAGCTCCATCCTCATCCAAGGGTAAGCAAGGGATGGGCTAGGGGACAGCAAGGAGGGGGGCCAGGAACACCACAGGACAACAGGTGGAAAAAGCACAAGAGATGGAGGGAATACAGCCGCCGAGAAGGGACATGGGGACGTGGACGGGAGACAAACGCACACAGGGATCAGGGGACCAGTGATGGGGCCATCACCTCATGCCAAAGCAGATGTGGGAGCAAAGGGGGAGCACGACAACACAGCCAAGGCCAGAGACGGAGCAACTGGGAGGGGGAGGGAGAAATATGCCAGCGCAGCCCTGAGAACCCGAACAGATGAACGGGGGGCAGGTTCCCATCCCCAAGTTAAACACAGGTACCCTTGCTGTTCACAGACGAGCAGCCTGGTCCATCCAGGGGTGCTGCAGCCGGGAGTGCAGAGAGGAACCAGGAGATGTGGACCCGCAACCAGCGGAGGAGGGAGGACCTAGGGAGGGAACTGCTGGTGGAAACCATGTGGTTGGCAAATGCTCAGAGCTGGGAGCAGGCCCTAAACAGGGAGGTACAGCCAGGGGAGGGGGAAAAGGATCGGGAACAAATGTCTGCTATGCTCACCCAGTCCTGCACTGTGCACCTGTGCGACAGGTGCCAAGCTGCCACCCTCCTCCGCAAGCAGCACCTAGACAAGCAGCAGAGGGAGAGAGCCCATGTCATGCGGGAGGGAACCGCCGCAAGGACCTTCAGACTGATAGAGGACACCTTGGAGGCCTTGCGGCACGTCCCCCAGCATGAAACTGACCCACCAGCCACGGTAGGAGGGCAGGCAGCACAAGAACACCATGGCGCCCTCCCACAGGTGCAAGTGCCCCCTCCCCAGCTCATCTGCCAACCCTGGTTTCCCCAGCAGCAACCCTAGCCTAGCCTAGGCCACATGGGCACCTTCCCCCATGGTGTCCCTACAACACCAAGGGGGGGCCCACCAGCCAGCCTGCCCCACTCCTGGTCCCCCTCCAGCACCCTCCGTGATCCCCCCTCCCAGGCCCCCAGCCACCCCAGATCATCCCTTCACCCCCAGCGACCCAACCGCCAAGGCGGGCCACCCCACATGTGCAGGTAAGCATGGGGAACAGGTGGTGGCCAACCGACATGGGGGGGGGGGGACACGGGACACGGTACTCACCCAGCCACAAGGAAAGGCTGTAAGGTAGCACAGGAGGTGGTGATGGACACAGGGAGGCCAGGTACGGGAGCACTGGAACGGGGGCACAGTAAACGGGTAACCGCTACCTCTAATGCTGAGTGTCCTATCCACAGGAGGAAAAACCAGACCCAACAGTTGAGCAGCCGGTGGAGGAAGGAGAGCCCAGGCCAGGCAGCCAACGGTCACAGTGGGCAACGGCTGCCAGGGCCCACAGAAAGCCATCCGCTGGTGGTGCCGTAAAGACGGGACAAGGAAGACCCCAAAAGACCTGGCTCCACACCCTGTAAATAGTCCCTAAATAAATACCCTTAATCGAACATATTTGTCTGTCCTAGAGTCTGTACAGGAGGATGCAAGTGACGTGCGGCAGCCAGCAGAAAGCCACAGTGGTGCCCAATACCATGGAACCGGGGGCTAACAGCCGCAGGGCAGGCAGGCCTGGCAGCTCACCCGCGTGCCCTATCAGACCGGTGCAACCCAGAGGGCATGGCCAAGGGCACGGATCAAGGGGCCAGGACTGCTGGTCACAGGAAGGGATGGAACTGCACCCTGAAGAGACCCAGATACCAGCATGGAGGGGATGGAGAGGTGTACAGTAACAGGGATGTCCCATCCTCACCAACAGGTGGTGGAAATGCCACGGGACAACCAGAGGATCCAGGGCTAAGATCACCCTGCACACAATAGCTATCCATCTCCTCCAGGACAGGTCAGAGCACACAACAGGGTGCCATACCACACATTCACTGTGCAGTTGGAATGGGGTGCACGAGCACACACACCCCAACATGGCTAATTGGGCTCCAATACAGGAGATATCTCACAAGAGGTTCAACGGGATGCCCAGTACACAAGGTACAACAACGGGCAGTCCTGCCATGGCATGGGTGATCCGGGACCCACACTGGCACCACACTGGCCAACAGACCATGGGGAGTGTGTGTGTTGCCATGTCAATAGTCAAACAAGACAGATGAAGGAACAGGGGTAGACAGCACTATGTATTGGTGCACGGTTTACAGTGATACGGGACCATTGGACGGGGGCCACCTATAGGCCACGGTCAGTCCTCAGCCATTTGGCCAACTATGTGCCTGCATAGGGAGTCATGGTTCTCCTCTGAAATCCACCTGAAGGCCCCACCCTGGACATGCTGGTACAGGGGCACTGGGCTCTGTCTCTGTACAGGAGGGGGATAGTCCAAGGCAGCCCCATCTCACAGATGTTATGGAGTACACAGGCCGCCAGGACAAGGATGGGGGTGTGCTGCAGGTCGAACTGGCTCCAGTTAAGCAGGAGGTGCCACCTCATCTTGACCAGGCTGAAGGTCATCACCACGCACCTCATGGAGGCCAGGTGCTCGTTGAAGAGCACCCAATCGGGGGTGCGGGCAATGGGATAGGACCTCCTCAGTGATGGGGTTAGAGGGTAGGCAGGATCTCCTATAACAACCGGAGCCATGGATACATCCTCTATCTTCCAGAACATTTTCAGGGCTATCTCCCCATCGAACATCCTGGCATAGAAGGGGGAGGAGCGCAGAATCTGAGCATTGTGGTTCCTCCCCGAGTGGCCTGTGTACACATTGATGAACAGGCATTGGTGGACAACGACTGCCTGCAGGTTCACAGAGAACGCTTGCTTCCTGTTCAGGTAATTGGTCTTGGTGTTGGGGGGGGGGCGAGATTGGGATGTGTGTGCTATCGATAGCACCGATGCAATGAGGGAAGCCCATTGCCTCAAAGCTCCGGATCACCACCTCTGGGTCCCGGAGCTCAATGACCCGCTCCAGGAGGTAGCAGACATTGTGTAGTGCCCTGTTCACTGTAGCTGCCCCCACACCAAACTGCTCACTGATGCTCCAGCAGGAATTGGGGGTTGCTAGGCGCCACACTGCCATTGCCACCTTACCCTGGGGGTAAGGGGAAGCGCATTTTGGTAACGTTCCTGAGGAGGTGGGGGTCAAGGATCTCACCAACCCGGGTCAGCAGAGAGTGTGTCATCCAGAAGTGATTGGTCCACTCCTCATCAATCCAGGTCGCCAGTATGTTCTTCCACCAGTCATTCCTCCATGACCGCATCCAAGCCATCCGTTGTGTGGGTAGGGTCACCCGACGGCCATACACATTGAGGGGCAACCTGGAGAGGATGATGCGGATGTGGTGTGATGCTGCCGTCCCCCCCTCATCGCTTGGCACCTGGCGTTGATCCTCTGTGCCCATTGCACCATTGCCATGCAACGCAGGTTGGCTACTCTCTGGCGGCATGGGCCACGGGTATACCAGCGGGGGGCTGGGCATAGGAGGTTGGCCAATTGCTCGAACACCTGCCCCAGGAGACCAAAACAGGCGGCCAGGATGGCGATCAGGGCAGCTCGCCCATGCGGGGTGCCCACAACGGGCATCGTGCTCCCACGACCATGACCACTCCCCGTGAACCCAGCAACACATCCAGTGACCGCCCACCAGCCCCCAACCTAACAAACCCACCCTGTGCTCCAGTACCCTGAACCAGCTAGCCGCCCTGTGATGTCACATCTCGCACACACCCTCTTACCTGCAGGCATCACTCCACACTCTCAACATCGCTCCCCCAAACGACTCATGATCACACACCCTTACGCGCCTCTCTTACTCTCCACACGCCCCTTCTTCGCTCGCTCCACTCCCTCTATCACTCTCACTGCATTCTCTCCTCTCCACAACCACTGCAACCAACACGCCATGCCCTAGCAGTCGACCCAGCTCCCTTATGTAGATGGTGATGGGTTGCTAGGCCTCAGAGGTTGGTGCAGCACTCTGGGTGTGGCATGCACACCTGTCCGGGGTCTCCGTGATGCTACCCCTGTGCACTGGGCATCAGCTGTATACTAGATCAACGCATCTGCCTTCAGTGGGCACCTGGAATAGTTCCATCGGATCGCCTAGCCCACGCACGCCTACCTGGGGCCCCCCTCACTGTCTGAGCCCCTGCACCATATGGTGGGCATGTGGTATGCAGCATAGGTCCCCCATATTCCAGGACAGCTGTTGTCGGGTAAGCAACCGTCCCACTGTGCTATGTACAGCTACGGCGGCCCCTTGATGGTTTGCCATCCCTTCTTCCCCCGGACCCTGTGCTGCCTCCCTGCCTCTTACTGAGCAGGGATGGATCCGCCCTGTGTGTGGGATTGAGGTTCCCAAACCTGCCAAGCCCGGCCACTATCAGCTGGCCTAGGTCACCCTCCAGATAGCTGGCAGCTCCGGCCCCATCCAAGCTCAGATACTTCAGCTCATCATCCACTTCGGTTCTTCTCCAGCTCGCAGCCCTTGTGCAGGTCATGTCCAGCCATGGAATGGGCCATGTTTTAGATCCTTGGGCCAGGGAGGAGTGACCGGTGTGTGCCACCATGCTGCTGGGAACCTTGTGGCAGAGCAGTGATGTCCAGCTGTTGGTGAGCGACCCGCTTTCCATTGGTGATGGCTTCGATCTGCTGTCCCATTACATGTGGCTGTTGGGGCACCCCTTTGGGGGTCTGGAGTGCCAGAGGCATGCCAGGGAGCTCGGATTCACACCCCTATGCTGACCTGACTGTGGGCCCTCACCCGCTGTTGTGCTGCCATGGGAACCCTGGGAGCTTGCTGCTGTTCTCCAGGTGGCTGGTCATCAGGAGTTAGGTCTGGCCCTCCAAACTGATGGGTCGTATGTAGCGAGGTGCTACGCCTGTGTCCTCCTACGTACCCGTGACTTCGCATGCCCTCGATCTGCTTGCCAGGACCGCCTTGGGGAGCTTGGCTTGCTTCCGCCTGATGTTGGTGGGCTGTTCCTGACTGAGCGGCCCACAGTGCTGGAGAGGGCTGCCCTGAGAGCTGTGCTGAGCTGTTCAGATGTCAGAGCAGCTGCTGCCACGGGACACCTCCTCCTGTCCTGCTTCATGGTGGATGCCCATATGTGTGCCTGTGGATACCGCCGGGGCCTCTTCGCCTGGGATGGTCTTGTCCAGGGGCCCATGTTCCCCAAGCACCTGGTGCCAGCACCGTAATCCCGCCGTTGCTGTAACCTCCATCGTGAAGCCCCCCTCCTTCTGATGGACTGAGGCTATTGCTCCCCCTTTGCCGTGCTGCTGGCTTCCGTTCACCTGCGTGATTCATCCGCCTCCCCATCTGTCTACTGTGGTGCGTTCTGTGGGTCTACCTACTGACACTTTCCTGCCAGGTCTGCCTGCCAAGCCCTTGGACCCCATGAATTGGTAATATTGCTCCTTCCGTGCACCCTGGGGTGATACCCCCATCTGCTCTCCCTGGCCAGTGTAGCATCTTATCAGGATTGAGTTTCAGTCTGCTCTGCCGTAACCAATCTGCCATGGCCTCCAAACATTGGGACAGTACTGAGATGGCAGAACCTGGGTCAGTTGAAAAAGAGAGGTAAAGCTGGGTGTCATCAGCATATCGGTGGTAACGCACACCAAACCCTCTCACGATCTCCCCCAAGGGCTGCATATATACATTAAACAATAATGGACACAAAATGGAACCTTGCGGAACGCCACAATCCAGGGCCTGGGAACTGGAAGACTCAGCTCCCAGGACAACCCGCTGGCTTCTCCCTGAGAGGAATGATCGGAATCATCCAAGGACAGTCCCGTCCAGACCCCCCAGGACTCGCAATCGTCTCAACAACAGCCCATGGTCCACCGTGTCAAAAGCGGCTGAGACATCTAGCAGTATTAGAAGTGTTGAGAGTCCTGCATCCATCTCTCGGCGGAGATCATCCAATGTTTAATGTTCCCAGTCAGGAACAGTTCCTGTGCCAATACATTTTGGCCTTGTTTAGCTGCCTCTGTTCTCCTGCTGTGTCTGTGGGTCCGTTCCACCGGTTGCTTCTGTAGGTGCTGGTGCTGGAGTCATGGGTGTTGTTTGTGGGGGTCAGGCCTTGGGGGAATCAGAGCGTTGTTAAGGCAGGATGGTTGCTCCAGCGGGGGCACCTTGCCATCAGCATGCTAGGCATGCTGCTGTTATGGATATCCGTACCAGGGTGTGTGTGTGTGTTAACTCCAAGCTCTGGCAATGTGTGGTGCCCGTGCACCTTGCAGACTCTTGAAGCTCATGGTTCATATTAGCCGGGAGTTACTGTGCTGCAGGGTCCTGCCATTCAACCCCTGCAGCTAGTCTGGGGGTTCGGGGTCAACAGATGGTGGGACCATGGTGGGTTTGGATGGGCACTGTGCTGTTCTGTCGGGGTGGCTCGTGCACCCCTGCGCATACATATGTGGGGTGGCTCCTAGCTCTTCTGGGTGGGATATTTTTAGTAACCTGGGTGGGATATTTTTAATAACCTTTTTAGGAAAGGTTATTGAACAGGCGGTGGCGCTGCAGCTCCAGGTTCATCTTGACAGCATCAGTTTCCTTGACCCATTTCAACTGGGGTTCTGCCCTGGTTATGGTACAGAGACAGTACTGGTGGTCTTGGTTGACAATCTCCGCCGAGAGATGGATGCAGGACGCTCAACACTTCTGATCCTGCTAGATCTCTCGGCCGCCTTTGACACGGTGGACCATGGGCTGCTGTTGAGACGACTGCGAGACCTGGAGGGTCTAGACGGGACTATTCTTGGATGGTTCCGATCATTCCTCTCAGGGAGAAGCCAGCGGGTTGTCCTGGGAGCTGAATCTTCTAGCCCTCGGGCCCTGGATTGTGGCGTCCCGCAAGGTTCCATTCTGTCTCCATTATTGTTTAATGTATATATGCAACCCTTGGGGGAAATCGTGAGAGGGTTTGGTGTGCGTTGCCACCAATATGCTGATGACACCCAGCTTTACCTCTCTTTTTCAACTGACCCAGGTTCTGCCATCTCAGTACTGTCCCAATGTTTGGAGGCTGTGGTGGATTGGTTACGGCAGAGCAGACTAAAACTCAATCCCGATAAGACGTGGGTGATGGCTGTGCATAGGGCGAGGGAGGTGTCAGCTCCCCTTGTAGAGGGGGTCCGCCCTCCTGCAGGTTCAGAATCTGGGAGTATTGCTGGATTCAGACCTCCACCTAGATCAACAGGTGGAGTTGGTGGCTAAGGCTGCCTTCCGCCAGCTGTATCTACTGCGGAGGTTGCGTCCATATATTTCCAGACCTGACCTGGCCACCCTCATCCATGCCTTCATCACCTCAAGGCTGGACTACTGTAACGCGCTCTACGTGGGGCTTCCTTTGATGCTGGCTGCAGCTGGTGCAGAGCACGGTGGCTTGTCTCCTGACGGGGACGGGCCGCCGGGAGCATATCACTCCCATGCTCCGCACACTGCACTGGCTGCCTATAGCATACCGAGCCACATTCAAGGTGCTGGTCTTGGCCTATAAAGCCCTACACGGTCTTGGCCCTTCATATCTCAGGGACCGCCTCACCTCTTCGCGCCCCAGAGCAACCCGTTCAGTCTGCCAGGGGTGCCTTCTTGGAGGTCCCCCATGTAAAGCAGGGGGCCACGATGGAGAGGGCGTTCTCGGTGGCCAGGCCACGATTATGGAACTCCCTCCTGGAGGAAGCCCTTCTGGCCCCAAATCTGTTGGCCTTCCGCCAGGCCTGCAAAACTTGGCTGTTCTCCCAGGCCTTCGGAGGAGGGGAGGGGGGACTGGGTTAATAGGTTGGGGGGGGTTAGGTAGGTTTTTAGATGTTTGAATTTTCTGTGTTTTATTTGTTGTTTTAAATTGTTTTTATTTCTATGCTATAAGCCGCCCTGGGATGCCATGGGCATGAGGGGGCGGCTAAGAAATATAAAAAAATAAAATAAATAAATAAATAAATATTACATGGTATGGGTTCTTGGCTCTCTAGTGTGTGCCCCCTCCACGGTCTGTCACTTCCCACCCTGTTGGTGTTCTCCCTAGCTGTGTTCCCCTGGCTCTGTGAGCCCTATGGCATGTTTCAGAACTTTGTTGTCTACCAGAGCATCATTATGCATGGCTGGCCACGGGTTAGGGCTGTGTTTGTGCATGGCTCCAGGTGCCCGCTGTCATCACCCTCCGAGCCACTTGTCGCTGTGGTCAGTCCCTGGCTGCCTCTGACCTACCCTCTCTCGGGAGGTTTTGTTTGCTGCACGGGGCATCATCCTTCCTTCTCTCCGTGCGCTACTGTCTGTTCCTACTGGCCTGGCCTCACTCTGATTCCAACCCTGTGGTGTGCTGTGTCTACCGCCCCCTATTGGTCCCCCATTCCTACTCTTGCAGCCATGGAGGAATACCATAATCGGAGGGCTCCTGACCGTGAGTCTGGGCAGCCTTCTGGGTGTGATCTGCCTCCCTGTGTGCGCCCTTGGGCTCCATCACTGGGGCAGTGGCTGTGAGGGCCCAGTGGGAATGGCTGGGCTGTTGTGAGGTTTCGGGTGGTGACCATGGCGTTCCCCCTGTCGTTGCCAGCTCCTCATCCCCATCTCCCACTTCCTCTTCCCTTCTAGCTGCTGTAATTGTGTTCCTGACGGTGCTGCGGTTGGGGGAGATGGCCAGTCAGCTCCAGCGGGCGGCTGCTGAGCTTCGTGCTGGGGCCAATGTCTACCAGGAGAGCCATATGTTACCCCTCTGTGTGTGTGTGTCCTCCCCCACCCCTGTACGTGTGGGGCCACTCGATGTTGTGGCCTGTGGGCTGCCCTATTTGTGTGCTCCCTCGCCTTCTCTCCTTTAGTGCAGGCGATGATTAACGAGAGGACCAGGAAGCAGGAGGAGGTGGTGCAGCTGCTTCTGCATGTGCTGGGGTGGGTACACCTCTTGGACCATGCTCAGGTGGATCACTGGAGCCGGTTACGGGGTCACAGGCCCTACTGAGGGCTCGGTTCTTCACCACCACCCCACCTTGTAGCCACTCAGTGTTGGTGTTTGTTGTTTGACGTGAGCCTGTTGCTCTAGTTGGTTTATAAAAAAAAGTTTGGTTTGCTTGGTTCCCCCTGGTGTCTGTGTTCTCCTTCCCTCGGTTGTACCCCTCTGTGTGGGTTGTGTCTGGTTGGTGTCCCTGCCATGGTGTGGAGCTCATCCTGAGCCCTGTGCATCCCTGCCCCATGCTTAGTGGCCAGCTGCTGCATTGCAGCCAGTTTGTGTCTGGTGGGAAGCGCCTCTCCTCCTTGTGCCCTCCAACCCTGGCTCCTGGCACCATCACCTCAGCTGTCCTATTCCTGGCATGTTGTTTCGGGGTTTGGGGGATTCTGTAGGCAGTGGTCCTTGCTGGGGCGTGGTGGTCCCCACCTGTGTCAGGGCTCACCTGTTCTTCCCGGTGACTGTGCTCGCTCCCGGCCCCCCTCCCTCAGTTGGGGTCCCCTTTCTCCCTCATCCTGCTGGGTTTCCCTGTGGGTGTCTTTAGACATAACGCTGTTCAGTGTTCTGTAACACAGTGTCCTACCGTTACAGTCCCTCCCCTTCTTTCCCACAACATCCAGCGGCGGTGTCTGTGTAAACATTTCCCTGCTCGATGCCAATAGGTGCTTGGTGGGTGTGCTCACCCACCCATCTCCACCCACCTCCACCCAACAGGCCAGCGGCAGCATCCATGTAAAAAAGGCCCGTGTGTAGTATATTTGTATTTCTATTTGTATCTGAATAACAGCAAAATATTTTATAATCCAGTTTCTAAAAGAATTAAGCATAAATTTAACAATTTCAATATAAAATTGCATGTGAAATACAAGGCAAATACCTCACAATTTAGACCATAAAAAAGACTTCACTGTGTAATGGAAAGTAGGGATGGAAATTTTTTTTGAAAATCAGAATCAGTTTGGTATGATCTACCAAAGTTAAATTCAGATTTAAATCATATTAATTGGAATCAGTATCAATTCCGAGCAATAGTTTTACTCCATGTCTGCCTCCAATTCTGTCTTCCCCAGATTCCTGCCCAGCCACCTGAGCATGTGCAGACCGGATGCCATTTTCCAAATGGCACTGATGCTGTCCAACACCTGCTGCCTTAGCAACTCTGAGAGCTGCCCATTAGATTCCCTCCCCACTCACTCCATCTGAGTGGCTTCTCCGCACCTGTGCCACTCAGCAGTCACAGACTCCACACACACACCTCAAGCCTTGCTCATTTAAAAACAGACTCGGTGTCTTATTTCCTTTTCCAAAAGATTTTGACAATTCTGAGTAGAAATAAAAAAAGGTGGGTACCACTGTGCTTGGGTACTCCACTTAGTTGGAAAGGTGTTTGTATCTCATGTATAGCTCTGCTTTACATTCTGTGGACATGCGAGCTCGGTCTTGAGAAATATCTTTCTATGGATATGAAACCAAGATTAAGAACGGCCCTAACTCGATTACAACTTCAACACATGCCCTCTGCAATTGTCGAGGGTCATCACTCAGGGATTCCTAGAGATAGGAGAGTTTGCCCATGCTCTAATAAAGATGTTGAGGACATACTTCACTATGTCCATTATACCATGATATTAGGATTCAATTGTTGCTTTCATTTCCACCCTTTCTAAGAGCTTATTCACTCCGTGAGAAGATAATTTTGATAATGCAACAGGATAATGAGGAGTTTTTATTACAGTTAGCCTTGTTTGCCTTCTGGGCTGAAGACCTGAGGCACAGATTTTTGTCCAGTCGGTAATATATGAACCTTGACATGTAATGGATTTTATTTTTCTTTGTATCTTTTTAGTTGTGGATCATAATGCAAGCCAGTATTCTAATAAAATGAAATTGGAAAGGACCCTCAAGGATCATGAAGTCCAACACCCAAGTCCACTTTGGACATTTACTGTGAGTCCTGTTAATCTATCAAGAGTGCTGGTACTCTACTCCTCTCTTCTGAGGTGGCCTTGGAAAGAGACCATTACCTCAATTCCCCAATTCATTTCAATGCTTTCTAACAGTATAAAATGCAAACTCCGAAGATCAGACAAACATGCATGCATCCACGATATACTGCTTTTCCCATTTCACCCGTTCTTCACTGACTACAATCTTCTGAAGCAGTGACTCTGGCATAAGGAAGCTTCCAGTGTAAACAATGTTTAAATAGCAAAGTCGTTCCCAAATCTGTTTTGTAATAGTATTTCACCACACTGCCACACCAATATTCAACAGAAAGAAGGAGCCTTCTCCAACATAAGGCAGGTAAATTAACACCCTTGTTAAAACATAAATTCTGTCTACTCAGTTAGAAGTCATTCTTTTCCCCCTTAGCCTTGGCTGCATTCTAAATATCAGAGAGACAGTACTTTTATACAATGAAATATGCAAGATCTTGCAAGGAAAACACATACTAGGAATAAAAACTATGTGTCCAAAGGGAAATGTTTACATAGAAGGGGGAAAGATCTAATGAAGACAGCTGAGGAAGGCAAAAAGGAATGAGTGTTTTTTGATTATGAAAAATTTGCTGTATGCCTGTTGGGGTGGAGTCTGTTTCTGAGCTTTTGCTTTTTCCTGAAACTTATTTACACCCAATTGTAAATGACTGACAACCTTACAAAGAGACCTGTCTTTTTTATTTATTTATTTTTATTTATTTATTTATTTTTATTTTGCATTTATACCCCACCCAATCCCCTTGCCTTCCTTTCGATAAACTAAAATGATATAGAGTCACTTACTTATAAAATGCCTGGTTTTCCACCCCACACCTCCAAAGGTGCTTGCAAGCTGCTGGTGTAGAAGTATGGAATGACAACATAGCTTTTTTCTAAGAGAATAGGAAAGAAATAAGAAAAAAAACAAGAAAAAGTTGAGTTCTTTACCAATCTGAAATTGGCTTCCAGTGAACTGCCAGAAGCCCCACCTGCTACACACACTCAGGCCCTCCACCTTCTGAAGAAGCCTCAGGCAAATGTGTTTTCTACATACCAAAGCTACCTTCTTCTTGTTTTAACGAGTGCCTTTTGAAAACCGAGGTGGATTCTGGGTCACACTGTGCCTTTGGAAACTTCATTCATTTTTATGCAAACATTAGAATGCTCGAATTTCTATAATCAATGAATATGCACTGCCTCATATATAAATTTCCCATCCTCCACTCCACCAAATTAATACACTCTCTCTCAGGAAGCCCATTGTTTCCCCGTAAAGTTTCTCTTGTTCACTCTGACATGGCCATCCTTCCTTTAGATTCTAGAAGTGTGCAACAGGGACTCATGTCATTATTCATTTTCATTATTAAAAACTGTCGTTATTCATTTTCATTAATAATGACATTTTGTTGTTATTGGTATCACACAAAACCAAAATTTTTGTTTTTGGTTTCATTTCCGTTTTCGTCAGCATGGGGGCAAGTGCCACTCAGCAGCCACAGGCCCACCCACCACTATCACCTTACTTGTTTAAGAACACCCCTAGATAGTCATATTTAATATAGATATTTGTTTCCCAGGACCACGATTAATTTACAAACTCATTTTAAAATCTCAACTTTAAAATTAAACTGTACTATTATTTCTATTTTAAAAATTTATATTTTACAAAATTACAATAATTAATTGTATAAAGATTACCAACCTCTTTCTGAGTTCCAATCACATAGAATGTCTTCCCTTCAAATTTTAATTTACAGACATCAGACCTAAGAAAAGAAAATCTTTTAAGTAAAGAAAAAAACCTCAGATTTAACAGTTAACAGTGGTGACTGGCATTTCCCTGCAACTTATACTAATTCACAAATCAGGTCAGAATGCCACAGAACATAATGCACTTTGGTTGTGAACAGAGAGGACTTTCTAACTGGTAAAAATACAAAGCGAAGAGTGAGCAATATAGTCATTCAAATGCTATGCTTTCCACACCTTTATAAAAACCTTTAAAAAGGCTCCATTTCAGGCAGAGGAGAAAACAAAGGGTGTTTTCAGACGTGATGGGGCGGTTTCGCCCCGTCACGGAAACAACCCTGAGATTCCCCGCCGGGATCACTCCGGCACGGCCAACAGACGTGCCGGGGGATCCTGGCGGGGAATCGGGGAGGGGGTGGGGCCGAGTGGCGCAACATGCGGTCGCATGGCCCCTCCCCCTCCACGCTCCCTCGCCGCCCGCCCTCTGGGGAGACAGGCGGGTGCCGCGGCCAATGCGGCTGCAGTGCCCGCCCGAAATGACCACGATCCGGAATCCCGGTAGGGATTCCAGGCCATGATCCCCATCCAGACATGACAGGCCCCTTCATCCCCGCCGGGAATCACCTTCACCACGCAATCGGCGCCAGCCCCGCAGATTCAGCCGATCACGTGGTGAATGTGATTCCCGGCGGGGATTGAGCGTGGTAAACATCTGGGGGGGAACTTCCGGTTCCCCAACAGATGTTACGGGACCATTCCCCACCACAGGGTATTGACTGTGGTTGAGCGTGATCTCGTAACGTCTGAAAATACCCAAAGTTAATGAGAAATAGGGTATCTTTCCCCAACTTATGTGTAATGCTCTACAGCTTAGGCAAGCTTGAATGTTAGCCATGGCCCAAAGGAGACAGGGCTGTAAAAGAGTTTTTGAAAAATTTGTTGGGGAGCTGACAGTTGACCCGGGTTGATGAGGAAGAGAACAAGCAGCCCACACATCCCCTCCCAGAGCCCCCATTCTACACACCCAATAAGTCCCCATTCTGCCCACACCCAGTTTCACTCCTTGGACCCCCATTCTGCCCACACACACTCTCCCAGAGCCTCCATTCTACTCACCCCGTGCCCCCATTCTGCCCACATACCCACACCCAATTTCACTCCTCAGGCCTCCATTCTGCCCACACATACCCAATCCCATGCTCCATTCTGCCCACACACCCCCTCCCACAGAGCTCCAATCTGACCCACCCCCCCAGACCCCTATTCTTCCCACACCCCGCCTCCATCCAATCCCACCTTCCAGACCCCCATTCTAATATCTCACACCAATCCCACCACAGGCCGGGCCCCCATTCTACTGGCACCCACTCCACCCAATTCCATTCCAGACCCCTATTCTACCCACCCTGGGCCCCCATTCTGCCTACACACAGCCCTACCCAATCCTACCCCAGGTACCCCACCAAGTCGAACCCCCAGGGGAAAAAAAGTTTAAAAACACAAATATTTAATTTTAAAGAGGGGTCCTCAAACTTACTGGCCCAGTTTGCACAGCAGCATGATGGCAGTTGCCACTAGTCTGACTCTGTCCATCCAGATCTCCCGAGTCCCCCTAAGGGTGTTGCACTGATACCGCAGCAGTAACTGCAGAAGGTCCTGCCTGCTGGCCTTGGAGCGTTTAATTTAGCCGCCCTCAGGCATCCTTAAATTGCTTGCCTTCTCAGCCTCATAGGGACTCAGTCATTCTGCCCTCCACTGGCCTCAGAAGAGAATTGCCATCTGTGGTATGGACAGCACAAGCAGCCACCCATATCACAAACTTTTGATTTTATCCCCGAAGGACTCCATCCAATTAGTCACATCAGGAGACGGAAAAGCACATAGCATGCCACCTCCACTACACCCAATTCCATCCCCCCGGCTCCTCCTCCCTGGGCTCCGAGAGTCTCTGCTCCAGTCTCCTCCTCCCAGTTGCATTGGCAGCTGTTCCTCCTCCCCAGTGCTTCGGACCCAGAAGTGCGGTGTTTCTGGCAGCACGGCTAGCCGGGCGCCGCAATGGTAGCCGCTCCGGAGCTCCTCCGGCTCTGGGGACCAGTCTAGAATGGATGGCTAGCTTAAGCTTCCATCCATGGAGTGAGTAGGACGGGGGTGGTGGTGGTGTGTTGGGGTGGGAGGGGCACTGCTCCGGATTACAGTATTATTATTATTATTAACAAACATTTATATAGCGCCAGCAGTGTACCTGGCACTTTACAAAGTAATAAAATAGACACGGTCCCTGCCCCTAGGACTTACAATCTGATATGAGATAGGGGTGAGCACCAGGCCCCTGTGTTGTTTTAGTTTTTGGTTTTCATTATTAAAAAATGTCATTTTAGTTATCATTATTAATGACAATGTCATTTTTGTTATCATTGTCATTATCGGTATCGTTTCTGATAACATTATATATATATATATACACATACATACATACATACATACAGAGAGAGAGAGAGAGAGAGAGAGACAGACAGACAGACAGACAGACAGACACTTGGAAAGCAACTGAACAGCACAACTCTCAAGGAAGCTCTGGATCGCAGGAGGATGCACTCAATCAATAATTTAATAATACTTTTTTGTAGATGTAGATTGACAAACAGAGGTAGCATTATAACATAATATATATAATAAAACAGACAAGCCTAAATACCTATATAATATCTAATCTCTCTATATATGTACACAACTTATATCTATCTAAATCTAAGGGAGAAAGGGGAAGGGGAAAAAAAAACTATTATCTATAGAACTATTCTAATCTAATCTATATGTCTATCATTTATATCTATATCTAATCTATACTACCTATCTATATATAATGTACAGGGGGGAGAAGGGCAGGGAAAGGGAGAAGGTAAAATGTAGGCTATGAGGAAGGACTGGTATTGGTAATACAATGAGAGCTAGGGAGGATTTTTTGTGTGCAAGCACCACAGTTTTGTAAACGCAACCTGACAAGCTCTCACAGAATGGAGAGGAAAAGCCTAGCCTTCTCATTATAAAGGGTTCCAGTCCCCTCCCCCAGAGCCACCTGATTGGTTGTTGGAGGCAGCAGACATTGAGCAATCACAGAATGCCATGAGACTTCTGGGGCCTGTTTGTGCTGCTCATTGGCCAGTGATACATCCATCAGATACTGCTGAGCTGCTCGTCCCTCCCAACAAAGGCAAAGTTCAAGAGTTGAACCCTGTTTAGGGCTCTGAGATGCCTGCTCCCTCCTCCCCTCTCCACATTTTCCCTCCAAAACCCAACAGCCACAACACTAATAATGACAATAATGACATTATCGTTTTTGTTATCGTTGTCATTATTCTCAGTTATTGTTTTCTTTATTGCAATAACAAAAATGAGAATTTTCATTATCGTTATTGTAATAACAAAAACAACATGCACACCCCTAATATGGGAATGTAAGTACTGCAGCTGCGAGGAGCAGACTGGCCCTTTTAAACCATAGAATTAGACTTCAAGGAACTGTGGTGGTTGGTAAGTACATCCCATGGCCCCGGGACATTAGGAAAGGGGAGAGGGGAAGAGGGCCCGGGAGAATCAGGGGCGTGGGGAAATGTTTTTTTTGGGGAAAGGTTTTTGCTAGATTTAAATATGAAACTGGAAAAAATGAACCCATAATTAAATCCAGAAAAACCCTTACACCAAAACCAAAAGAACGGAACCAGTAAATCGAGCTGGTGTCCCACCCCCAGAAAATACACAGTAAAAGACTGTGTACAGGCTGGGCATACAAACCACTTTCATGTTAGGTGCTCACCATTTTAACAAATGTATTCTTTTATTTCCCTGGAAAACTACAAAACCTGTGGCTGTGAATCCTAAAAACGTAGTGGTCCCTGTTGAATCCTTGAAATAAAAGGAAACAGACATTAAAGACACTGACATTAACGTTATATTTAGGTTTGCTGATTAAAATACATTTCCAATATACAGAACATTCCTTGTTTATAGCATGCATTCTTATCCTACTGCAGACAGACTGATAATATATCGGTTTCGATTTTTAAGTACTAAAATGGGTCTACTAAAATGCTCAGAACGCAAGTTTAATCGTCAGTAAGGGAAAAAAAGCCTGGTTTCTTACTTACCATTGGACAAAATGAAGCTAGTATAATGCCTTTTTTTTCTTTGCATGTAGACATCAAAGCTTTAAAGGTGTAGCTGGTGAACCCAGTGAAGAACACTTTCACAAAAGAAGTTCCTTCCATGTGAAAATGCTCACCAGTGTGGATAAAAGATTCACAATCTGACTCAAAGTTGGTATTTTTTATCTAAAGTGTCAAGAGCTTTAAACTCCCAGAGAATGAACTCTGCCATCAGATTTCTGCCACATCATCTCTGCTTGGAACACTGTCACTCAAAAGCTTTTCTTGTGCTTTCGGCGGTGGAAACATGGCCTTGATCTAGTATTGAGGAAGCAATGTGGTGGTTGTGTAATCCTGATCAAAGGGATGCATCACAGATGCAGTCTCAGCAATGTTGGGGCAGACCTTTGTGCAGCTGACTCCACCACTGGAGTGCAGCACAGCTACTCACAACCTGCTCCATAACCTGTATAAATACTGTGCTGGATCAGCGTGTGGTCGTGTGCACATGCGGGAGGGGTGTCGTGATTCCTCATATGCAAGTGTATAGGACTCTGACTTCCCCATATGCCTAATGGAGGCATGAACAGAGGCATGGGCTGCTTCCAATCTGTGTTTCTAAATAGGCAGAGCCACTCTCACCCCCTATTTCCCACTCCAGTAGTATCAGTGTCAATGGACTGCTGTTCTTTGAAATAATAAATCAAACCTTTAGGAAATGCAAAGAAAAAAATTATTAGCCAGGTCAGGTCAGTTCTGATTTTTTTCCTAACCTGCTTCTCTATCCCTCTTCCCAGACCCTGACAATTTAAGCCTACCTCTATTTACCAAATAGTTGCATGTAACAAGGTATTTTCAGACGTTACGGGCGGCCGGTTCACCACTGTGAACCGCCAGGGGGGGTGAACAGCGCAACCACGGCCGGGGGTGGGAAAATGACCCAAACAGACGTGCCGGGAACGGGACCACGGGCCGGAACCAGGCCGCACCATCGCGGGCCGCGGCAGCACAACAGACGTGCAGCCGAACCCCCGCCGGGCGCTAAACCCCCAGAAGGCACCGGGCAGGGGCGGGACACAGACATGGCCGCCTGAGGGCAAACGAAGCCACAAGGCACACAAGGGAACGCCCACACAAGGGAAACGGGAAGGGAGGGGGGAAGAGCGAGAACAGGCTGACAGCCGGCACACACAG